>JABBOT010000018.1:2265568-2839244 GCA_016165875.1 Acanthopleura granulata | reverse complement strand
TTTTAAGATAGCACAGGGCAGGAGGTGTGATGTAACATGTTGCACAAGATTATTCTATACAGTTGAAAGGTATATTTTGGGTGTAACTGGCCATAAGAATGATATTATTAGGACAGATTTCTGCCATTTTGAGGATATGATCAGTCAGTGCAATTTTTCTCGCTATTCCCAGACAAAACTGTAGACTGCACCATCTTAGGGCGTTTGAGTGTTTCTTCCGGATTATTTTTCTGAGTGATTTATACAGCCAATCATTACCGATGTTCGTTCCCATTGTAACGTTGCTTGACGCGCCAATTATGATGGACATATTACAGACCCAGAAACAAACGTTACGCACTGAAAATCGGTACTATGTATCATTTGGCTTTAAAGAGGCGTCTAATCGGGAATGTTTGGGGCACTGTTATCATAATTTCAACTAAACGTACACAGCAGATGAACTTTTGGCTGGAATAGTGAAAAAACGCTTCCGTTCTGAAGTGAGATTCTGTTTTGTACCGAGCAATGATGCACGACGTGACGTCACAAACACAGCGTCACTACTTCTACACACCACTCTGAGATTGAACTGACGTACTGTACACATTGAGTAGATTCCTCACATGCGACATGGGATGTAAAACGTCCAAAGTAGCCACAACTGCTGAGGAAATTGTCACTACAAGACGGGAAATTAAGTTTATCACAACCTGGTGGAAGAAGAAAGTCAGGAAGCAAAACGTCAACGACTCTAAGGAGGAACCAGTTCCGTTCACGCGGTCCCTGAGCGCTCTGCGCGAAGAAGAAACAGTACTTCAGGATACTTCAGGACAGAAGACAGTCTGCTGGAGATACAGAGCATTTCCTCTTCCGAATGCCTGCCTGATGTACACCTGAACAACTGTGCCCGGGTGAACACGCCCAATCCTCTTAAAGATAGGCCAAGAACATCAAGCCCTGGAGGGAACACGTGCACGGAAGATGACTTATCTATGGAAGACCTGGACGATGACGTAAGCCTGACTAATTTTTGGTGCCCAGCCGCTAACCCGGTCCCAGTTTCTCGAACCCGGTCAATGTTACCCAGTGAGGACACACGAAAACCCAAGCCCACTATTCTTCACAATGCCTGGAGTGAGGGATCCGGGACCAAAAAGGCATCACGAAACATCCCCTCCCTCTCCCAGACGAAGGTTCATGCAGTATTTCCAGGACATCTAGAGGCGCCAATGGAAACCAACCAGGAATTCGACCCAACCAACCGACAACCTCCAAAGGCAGCAAAAGGTCCCCGCCAAGTCCCTGACATCTCAGATGTGTACCGGACAGAGTTTTCTATCCCGGGCACAACCATGGAGGACCCCCGACGCCAGCAGGAGAAACAGTGTCTGGATGCCTGGATGCAGAGGTGTCTGGGAGACCGTCAAAAGTAAACCATCTAGCTGAAGATGGGAAAACGATTCCCCGGAAAAGGGTCGGGTTCTCCTGAAACATTAACTATATACGATTTCGACAGTTGTTTGGGAGATGGCGCCAAGTAAAACCACGAAGGAGTACCCCGTAAAGAGGACAGACCTGCAGTTGAAATATTACCGCAACAGGAACGACCTTTGAAATTAACAGAAGGATACGACATTATGTATTGCTTCAAAAACTCATCACTTTTCTGTTACAAGTTTAATGTCGATTTAATATGGTTTTGTCAGTTAAAGGCAGCAAGAATGAGATTGTTGGATCCCCTCGCGAAATTATTATCATGTTTTTAGATCCTGTGGCCTTGATGATCAATACGACATGACAACTTTTTCCGGATAAAATGGATATTTACTGAACTCACATTTGATGATATGAATGACTTAGAAAACATTTACTGTATATACATATGTAGATATAAAAAGATTTGTAAGCATATCTGAAAAATATTTGAACCTTTCACATCATGTATTTATTCATCTTCTACGTGGACTTTCGGTTTATTTTGTTCATAGTTTCATCGCTATTTCCTATGAAAACACTGCATATGATTAGATAGAGCTGCGAGTGGACAGTAACTGCTGTGTACATGACGATCCATGAAAGCCAAGCGGCTTGGCCAAGGAATAAGCTCTCTGGAAAGCTTTACAGCTACATTAGCCCAGCAACGTAAAGGTCTCCAGAAAGCTTTACAGCCATATTATCTCAACAACGAAAATGGTCTCCATAATCATTTACTGAGTGATTGTCTCGGTACTTGGCATAGCGGTGATGGGCTGACGTAGTGGGAGACATTGTAGTCATTTATTTATTTCATTGGTGTTTTTGCGCCGTACACAAGAATATTCCACTCATACGAGAGTGGCAAACAAAATTGTAGTTGGAGGAAACAGGACAGAGCCCGGCGGAAATCCACGGCCATCCACAGGTTGCTGGAGGACTATCCCACGTATCACCAGAGAGGAAGCAAGCCTGAGCTGAGCTTAATCAGTGCTTAAGTCCTTCAAAGAGGCAAGGCAACTAAATATGTCGTCTTGAAAATGATGTACTGGGAATTGATCTGGAGTATTGTAAGCCATATTCAGTATTCCAGTTTTCCCACAGGATGAAATATTGAGCGAACATAAGATTTATATCCCAGTTACAGTTAGTTTTATTACCAGGTTCATGGAAATTGGCTGCAAGACCCCCTCCCGAAAGATGACTGTTCTAATCTCGTGAGTTTGTTAAAGGACACATCCAGTGAGGTTAGCGAACTCAGGTTGATGAAGGAACCACTGGGCAGAGTTTGCAGAACATTGAAGCTCAAGTCGAGAATCTCAGTTTTGGGCGGGATGTTTTTCGGTACCGTCAGGAGTCCGTGGTGGCTGAGATTGACATGGCAACTCTTCTTCGCGGTACAGTGAAGGGCGATGGTCAGAAGCTAGGTAAGCGCCTTCATATCACTTTGTCGCCTTCGATGGTGCCTTTAAGGAAAGACTTCTATTTCTTTCGTTGAATTTTTCTTTTCTTAATACGATGGTACAACCACGGTGGCACTCTCTGTACAGGTGTGGTAGGGGTTTGCAAAAATATCATTAACTGAGTTAGGGCTGTACAGAAGGGCGTACACTAACAGACTATAACCTATTTATAGCTTGCCCGCGTCATCTCCAATAAACTGGGTAGGTAAATCATAATTCCCTACATAACTTCCTTTTCTGGTGATAAAACTTGAGATGACGGAAAGACAGATTTGACAAATGTCCCTCAGTGGTACTAAATACACTATCTATGAGACAACGTCAGTATGCATCCAGTAGGAGATCTCTGCGTTATTTATTCAAGAACAAATGTTTACTCACTCACTCACTCAGAGACATTCTGTAAAAAAAAACAGTAGGTCAGATTATAATAATGTCGTGTGCGTGAATTTCCCAGAACAAAGGATGGAAAAACTACCAATGTATTTTTTATATTCATTGCACTTAAACCATGGCGCGTGTGATTTATTTAAACACTTAAATGAAGAGATTGAATGAAACCCGAAATGAGGTACACCTCATTTCAGAGACACACTACTTTATAAGCCGTACGCTATTCGCTATATCGTTGATGTATTTATTTGATTGGTGCATGTTTTACACCGTACTCAAGAATATTTCACTTATACGACGGTGCCGAGCAATACGTCTGTAACACACACTTTATTGAGATTTTGGACATCGTTTGAAACAGCTAAATGTTTTTGATTTTTTTCTTTTGTCTTTGTAAGTCTGACATAACGAAATGGATATCACCCGAGAAGCCATTCAACAAAACATTGGACTGTTCACCAGGTTTTGTGACCCGTGTTACTGTAATATGATATGTAGTGTATAGTTAGTCGTTTTTATGAAGTAGGTCATTTGAACGTATTTTAAATAAGCGCGCAGAGTGGAGATGATTAATCACAGCATCCTTTGGTCACCCTTGAATAAATCTGTCATGATCTAAAACTGAGCAATTTTGGACTTTCCCATCTCTCACAGCAGCCAATGGGCTTCGATTCTGTGTTCGTGTAAGAACTAGGAAGACCTCATCTAGAGTTACGTAACCTTTCTATGGGTCAAAGCTGCCAAGGTATGTATTAGGTATTGCACAGGACATTTCAGACTTGAGATCTTATGTATAGGCAAGTCTAATACACCCACCTGTGAAACCCAAATACATTGACACCTGAATTTTATTTATTTATTTATTTGGTTTGATGGTATATTACGCCGAACTAGAAAATATTTCACCTATTTGTCGGCGATCAGCATTATGGTGGGAAGAAACCGGAAAGAGCCCATCGGAAATCCACGACCATCCACAGGTTGCTTGGTCCAGAGAGGAAACCAGCATGAGCTGGACTTGAACTCACAGAGAAGGCATTGGTGAGAAGCACGGGTTCATAACACCGTACTGGGGAACCAAACCTTCGGCCAAGGAGGCCCCCAACTATAACTGAAGTAAACTTGAGCTAAACATTACTTTATAAGCCGTACGCTGTTCGCTATAGCATGCAAGTTCGTCGCATTGATCGCAGGTCTACACAAAATTATATCGAACTTGGCCGAACTGGATGAGCGATCAGCCGCGCCGCTCTGCATATTTCTTCGCAGAAGGCTAGATAAAGGACAAAAATAAAACAGAGCCATGCTTGCACCCAAGATGGCAGTCGAAAGCAAAGTCGTTGACAGGAAATTAGGAAAACTGTTGTTTCATGTGGTGTACAGCAGAACGTGGTTGGACGATGTAGACTAAATGTGTGCGTGGCCTTGATGATGACTTTCAGCGGCTGCTGGTAGTTATTATGAGAAATCAGTCCAGTGATAAGTGGGTCATCACAGCAGAGATGTCATCGGTACATAGGAGTAATAAACACCTGAACTTGTGCAAGGGGGGTTTGAAGGATGAAGCTACAACAAGCTCCCGAAAGATGACGGCTCTAATCTCGTGAGCTTGTTATAGGATAAATCCAGTGAGGTTAGCAAGCTCTGGTTCATGAAGGACTCATTGGGCACAGCTTGCAGAAGATTCCAGCTCAAGTCGAGCTTGTTACAGGAGAATCGTCAGTAGAAAGGCGTTGGCCTTCATAATTTTGTTGCATCCAGTGATGTCTTTAGGAAAGGGTTCTTGTTCTTTTTGCTAATTCTTTTTTTCTCAGTGTAAAGGTACACAGTTGGCCATACGATGTATTGAAATATGCTGACCACGAGAAACAATGCCATTAACTCACTGAGGGACGTTTTCGGTAGAGCGAGATATAGACTGACAGACTCATTCATGCATGACTCGTCTGCCTTTGTAAAATGCATTCAAAACCAGATAGCGTGATCTACGGGTAGGCTGTCTGGTGTATGTAAGGGAATTCTATGAGTTACGTAACCAGATTGTTAGGGAATTGGATATTTCCCTAACAATGTTGCCACATCACAAAAGGCTTCGGCATAATCCAAGAGCTAGCTGAGATTTATTTGACAGGAGAGCTACTAAAGTTTTCATTGTTTGGTGGGGTACAGGTAGCCTAGCTGACTACAGAAATGCTTAAGTGCAACCAGTGGTGCTTGGTGAAATTGGGCCCTTTCTGATTACCCTCTAATTCAGTTATATTTGATCTGATACCTATATTACACGGATATTCCTTCGAAACATTAATCTCCAACATGAGACAAAGGGTTGTCATAGAAAAGCCGCTGAAAACAGATGCCAATTATTGCTTATTAGAGACGTATTTGACATTAAACCTGCCACACTGAAACCACGTGTAAAATGTCAGTCATTGTCTAAATATCAAGAATCACCAATTCGGGACAAGATTATGTGGTGGAAAGTTCACTTAAGACAAGGTCAAATGTCAGTTCGCACCGAATGACTCTTCATATGACTTTCATTGAGAAAGAATATACAGCACTGAAAAGTGGTGGAAAATACAGAATTATATTTCTTCATCAGTAAAACTGAACACTAGCTTATGTGCTTGAAATAGCATTTAAGACAAGGTGAAAGGTAAAATTTCATTGAAAAGAACGTAAAGGATTGAAAAGCAGTGAGAGATGCAGAGTTTAATCTCTGCATGAATAATCGGCACGCTAAGACCAGCGAAGAGGTCACTTATGACAGTGTCAAAGGTCATTGTACTCTGCAGCCATCTTTATTAAAGTGATTTAGTTTCTGTGTTTGTTTGGTTTTTTTCTTTTTTTCCAGATGCCTGACACTTTTAACTGTATACGTTAAAAACACCCCATTAAATTAATGTGCTGTTTATTTCATTTTGAAACAGAATTATACATTGTGTGCCTTTAATTGTTATGCGTTGGAGTGGTAAACCTCATGAATTCAATCGTATCAAGCCACATGTACAAGGTAAAATACATTGTTCCATGGCAAGAAATGAAGGAGCCCTCCTCACAAGAAATACGGCATTACTGATAATTTGCCCCTCTCTATGAAAAAGAACATTAGAGGCCCCCACACCGAGGAAGCATGATTGTACTGCAAGATGGTGATATATAAACGCTATCCTCCTCCGGACTGCACAAAGTGGCCTTTTAATCCAGTGGTATAGGCGTGGGCTCGGAAACCCCGAGATCACGGTATAGTCAAGTCACTACACTTCAAGATTTGTCTCCCAATTGCGACACCGATTTTAAACCTTGTTGATGCATTGTAAATTTCTACACTGTTACACATAAATAAAATAAATCAAAGGTTTCTCTGCTTTGGATAAAAATGAAAACTGTATGCCCAAGCTTACAGTACTACAGAACACTGTATTAGGTTACTTCCAATAGCAAAAGCTAAAAAGTGTTGGTAGTTCTAGGTTAATTTCTTGATACTCTGTGGTAAAATGTCCAAGATGCATGTGGTGGTATAACATGGTACCGCGCGAAAGTTTGGGGATATATATTTTAGGACTTGAAGTTGACAAATTTATCACCAAAATACTATGGAAAATGGGTGCGGTCATGTGATCTATACACCACTCTGATGCATAAACAACACATTTTCAGAGTCACGTCTCGTCCCCTTCCTAGGAATATGTGGGAGAGTGGAACATGCACGCAGTCCACCAAAACGCCAAGGCCTGCTGTGTAAGCCACACCTGTAATCCTACCATCGTTTAGAGCCCACGCTTCGGCAACTGGACTAAATCACCTCAGCTCGAGGGAACACAGCCCTGGTACACCGGCCTGTTGCAGTAAAGGCCTGTCATTGATTTCCCGGAGATTCAGATGTAGGCTCCATACGTGTAGCAGGACAGATAATTACCTTTTATGGTATATGAATTACTTAAACTGTTTTACACACATCAAGACAAAGAATGATCTTTTGAAATATTACAGAGGGGGTAACTTCAAGATCAACGGTTCTTTCCACTTCGCTGGGTGACACAGGATTTCTCATGATGATGATGCATCCAAAACGAACCAAACTACACAAATATATAAAAGTAAAGCACAAAAAAACACAAAAACAAACACAATCCTAAGTCCACTATAGCGGTAACAACCCGCAAAAATGCCTCAAGTCTCTCGTTATGTGATTGGCCTATGGTAAAATCAAGTCGTCAAATAGGGAAAAAAGCGTGACAAAAACTTGAAGGGTCTGCGGACCGACAGACAGACAGACAGACATAATAACGAGTGAATTAACGTAGTCTTGTTTATTGCATCAAGGAACCGAATGAGACATACTTTTGTTTCTGTGTTTTTGATCAGATTGCTTCTTTTTTCCATAATTTTCTGTCCATCTGATTTTATTCCCACATTGCAACGGTTCTTTTTTGTTTCTCTTCACACGACCCCTTGACTACATGTAATACTCCTGTATACTAATTCCACTTAGTTTCACCGGGCTTTCTGCCCGGTTTCCCCCTACCTTAATGTTGACCGCCGTCATATAAGTGAAACATTTCTGAGTACGGCGTAAAACACCAATCAAGTAAATAAATCAATAATTCCACTTATTTACAGGCTATTCAGTTATAACTTTGCCATCTAATGAAATCTTTGAGGACATATTGTACAGTCGAATATTTATTGAACAGTGGCGAGCATTATAGAGGGCGGAAACTGGGCTCTGAAATGAGTTGGACTTGAACTCACAGCAACAACATTGGTCAGAGGCTCCTGGATCATTGTACTGCGCTAGTGTAAACCCCAGTACCAACTCTGGCCAATGTACACCCCTGGAGTGTGTGGGAGTGGTTGGATGTTCACTAAGGTCATAAATTTTGTGCTGGTGGACACTCCTCGCTCCCACCCCACCCATAGAGAGGGGGGATGAGATTTATTGCCCTACCCGTCTGGTTTCCTGAGGGGTTAGAGACAAAAGTCTGCCTCTTTCTCCCTAGGCATCCGAAGAGTTAACAAATGCACTTCTACAGCAGCCTTTATACCAACTACTATGATTTGTATTTAGGTTAATTCGGATGTCCACAGCACGCAGGGTCCTCACCACAGATTAGGTCACTCAAACTGGCGTGTGGAGATTGAGCATTATTTCTACCTGTTCCCTTCTTTCCTTCTCTTTTCTTTCTAACAATAAATCTGTATTTAACTGCAAGGTATTTTCAGTGAGTTGGTTGTGTTTCTTTCAAGCTGATTCTACTCAAGATTTCTTAGCGCATACACTTGCCCAGATTACTGTGAGACAGTCCGATGGTAGTAATTCACCGCACACCCAGGTCTTACACTAGCACGCTGAATACTCGGCGACGGAGATTATACATATTGTTATATATCTGATCAGTCTGAAATGTCCTCTGAGAAAGGGATTGTTACGTCGCTGCGGGTTAGATCTTTCTTTTCTTTTCGCTCATTGGCTGGTGTGAGGCGCGGGATAGTCTACAATTGCCGAGTCTTAGGTAATGGCAGATTGATTCAAGCGTGAACTAGGATTAGAAGGAAAAGCCATCTCTACTCTTGGCGTTCATTCTTAATATCTTCAAATGGCTATATACGGATCATATTACGGCAAAACGTACCGGGGCACAAAAGAGGGATTACACCACCTGTCTAGTAAATCGGGGCCATTAATTTCCCATAATACAACATCAATCTGCCGTATTTGGAGATGGTAACCTCTGGGTAAAAGATCACATTCCATATATGGTCTTGATTGACCTACTTGTCCCCCATGTCATGTATACAGCTCTCAAACAAGATGCAGTATGAATTGGCAATCGTTCTGATTTACAAGTCAAGCGGTTTAACCCCGTTTTAGGTTGGAATTTTTCATTTATGGAAGAACACAGGCTTGACGGGGCATATGAAGGAGAGAAAATATTAGATAGCATGCGTTAGAGGTGATCTGTGTCAGAACTGGCTGCAGAAAGGTTTCTTTCGAGTTCATTCCACTGGGTCGAGGTAGGGGTAGATCGGCCTACATTTCCATCCTTTGCTTTTTATAAGGTGTAGGGTAGGATGTAACTATTTATTTATTAATTTATTTGATTGGTGTTTTACGCCGTACTCAAGATATGTCACCTATACGACGGCGACCAGCATTACGGTGGGAGGAATCTGGGCAGGGCCTTGGGGAAGCACACGACCAGCCACAGGTTCCTGGCTGACTTTCCCACGTACGGCCGGAGACGAACACAGTATGAGCTGCATTCAAACTCACAGCGACTACATTGGTGGGAGCTTGTAGGCCATTGCTCTGCGTTAGAGCGCGAACCGACTGATCCACGTAGCGACCCCCCCCCCCCCCCCCCGGTATAACTCTGGTATAAGCAGGCACAATGGACCGAACTGGGTCGATGTAGGGGTAGCCAAGCCTACGTGTCCAGGCTTTACTTTGTTTTAAGGTCTAGGGTAGGGTATAACTATGGTATAAGGGGGCACAATCGACCGAACGCTATTTATACCTAATACATATAACAAGGTATGAAACTTCAAGGCCGGCTACATAATCCCCAAATTTGCATAAATGGACACAAAATACGGAAAAATATTTCAATTTCAAGAAACGACGTTCGTTGGAAAGCCCACACACTAGTCTTTACGCTGATATGAATTGAGAAACAAACATGCCTTCTCTTGGCCTCAGGAAGTCCAAAGCCCTTAGATTTATAGGATTTTTCTGTAGTGTGACAAATAAGAGTTGATAAGACGATAATGAAGTCATTTTAGACATTGATTTATATGCATCATTATGTACAACCATTATCACCATGCCCGGCAATATTAATCCGAGGGACATGTTTTATATACAAACGAAGTTACTCTTCATCAAAAATATTGGCCATTCGCGGGCCGTCCACACAATCACATTTGGAAACGGGCTATCGTTTAATCGAGTGGCTGAACCCGTGTAGAACTGCCGTACATTTCTCTCAAATGGGATTACTTTTCATAAAACTTCGGAAAGTACGCTTTTCTTACTATCGTGAGAGAAATCTGAGGAGAGTTACAAGAGACCGTCAGAAACATGTATTTAGCAATTATTGTAAAATTTCTGAGACACTTCAATGTCATGATGATCGCTAATAAGAACATGGCGCCGTTGAGGGAAGCCATTGCATGATCTAACATGTATGGTAAGTAAAATGTCGAAAGATATATGCATACATAGCTCTAATTGAAACATCTATAGAAATATTCTCAAGAAGATTTGATAAATTTTTGTAAGGGGATACGGATGTCACTTCACTACAATCCACAATGTTTAATAGAAAACAATTACAAGCAATGGCAAGGAAAATCTCTTACAGGACACAAAACGTATAAAATTGTAGACTACTCTAAACAGTTTCTCAACTTCTACATGATACACTTCTCCAAATGAGACTGCTTTTCGTAAGTCCAAATTTGAAAAAAAAAATCTCAAGCAAATCCAATGTTTCGTAACAAATAATTCAAAGCGCCAGAATGAGAAATTTGACACAAAACGTGTTTATCATGTTTTCTGGACTTGTGCCTAGGACTAAGATATCAGAGGGTCGCTAACCAAACCAGCGTGCAATTGAACAAAGCAACTGTAAACAAACAAGTAAATCACAGTAAAGAATTCAATTGTACAACTCCGTCCCAGAATCACGCTGGTGTACAAATGTTCACAACACGTGGGGCGTTCGTAGTGAAATTCCAACACACTCCTCACAATAGAATTTTCTGCTACATGAATTTTAAGATCAAACTGTAAATGATGGGAAGTGTTCTTCCATTTATTCCACTCCTGGCAGTGGACGACAAGGAAATTCATTCCGAAAAATTTATTACTATTTTCGCCAGAAATAATGACTTTCCTTTCAGCCCATGAAGATTAAATATTTCATTAAAGTGAGGATAGGGGACAAAGACACGTCAGCGCGCCATCCCTTCTAGAAGACGATTCCAGAAGATCCGTTCTTCCCCTGGGTCATCCCCTGGCCACACAAGGAATGTAATGTGATTCCACAGGTTGAGCAGTGATGTGGACATTTCTGCCACAGGGATTTCTTCCACCATAATCACGATTATGACCTCTTGGCAGCCGTCTCTAACCATGCGCATGAGCGCCATCTGAACTTCAAATTCACACCATTCGCTTTTCATGAAGGCTTTGTTGATGACTAAGATGATTTTCCGGCTGTTGTTCATGGCGTCCACAATGCTTTGTTGAATGTTTCCGCCGGGGATAAAGTCGCGATCGTGCAGACACAAAGAGAAATCATTGTCAACTTCCAAAAACTTTCTCAAGTCGATGCAAGCCCATCGGTAATTGGAGTAGTTGTAAGCCACGAATGCGTCATATTTGTATTGCTCATTTGTCAACGGTTCAACAATGGGGCCTCTTCTGAATTTTGTAAGAACCCAATATTTTATATTCCATCTGTAACGGTAGGCAAAGATCCCCAGCACAATTGCCACGGCGAGCAAAGAAGAACCAACTACGGAGAAGGTTAACCAAAATTTGCTGACACAGCTCACGTCCATGTTCTTCAGATGAGGTTGGAGGGAACACATGTTGACGACTGTTCCATTTTGTAGGGTACACGTCAGTGAGCAAAGTCCATCCACTATGGCCGAACCCTCTAAAAGCCAGTGTACAGTCTTCAGAGTGTTGCACGTACAGATCAATGGGTTATGGCTCAATGAAACTCTGGTACCACCACCGATTTTGGGTGAAAGATCACCACTGAACCAACTCATTTCTTTACCAGACAAAGACGAAATTACATTTGATGATAAGTCCAAGTATGTCAACGAGACCAGCGTATAAACAGACTCAGGCAGATGAATCAATTTGTTGCTGGTTAGAATCAAAGTTTCCAGGCTCTCCAGTGGTTTGAAAATGTCGGTGCTGAGGGTTAAGAAATTATTATTTGACAGATCCAGGGTTCTTAATTGTGTTAGATTTCTGAAGATGGCGGCATGAGAGTCTTGCTGGAATCCAACGTCCAGTCTACAGTTTCTGGCAACCAAAACATCCAGTGATGTGAAATGTGAGAAGAATCTTGGAGACAAGACACTGCAGTCAAATCCAGATGCGTTTAGCACTTTCAACTTCTCCAGACCAGACATGAAACAGTTACAACCCACCACTCCGTCATATGCCAAATCCATAACTTGTAAATGATGTGCTTTAATGAATTTTATATTTGGAATGTCTTGTGTCGATCGAGCGAAGAAACTTGCATTCAGTACGTGCAAAGACGGTGGTATGGTCAGCTGCAAGGCTCCTCCGATTGGGGAATCTAGTGTCTCTTTATGAGATGAAAGGTCCATGCCCAAGAAATAATCTCGACGTGGACTAATATTGAGGTATTCCAGTCTAGAGAAACGGATTAAGCCAAATAAAGTCAAAGAACTAGTGGCGATATTCAGATAGTTTTCGTCTAGTCTTAAACTTTCCACGCACTCTGGGTAGCGGAATCCAAACGGGACGTCTGTACCCATATGAATGAGGGCGTTGTTGCTCAGGTCCAGATGACGTACACAAATTGCCGCCAGGTGAGCCATGTTATTTACTGTGAGGATTAGGTTTTTTGGATAACTGTGAGTTCCTCCGTTATGGTTGCTGCCAGATATTGAAAGATATGTCAAATTACGATGCCGGAGGTCAGCGAGTGCGGAGAGTGCCGAGGCAATCCCGTTAGTCCTCACACTTAAACTCGTCAACAAAGGAAAATGTCTCAAATTCCCAATTTCTAAACTCTGACAATGCAGCACTAATGATTCGATTGGTAAACCTGAAAAGGGAGCAAAAGTCCCAGACCTCAGGCTACCACCAAAGTCCCAGTAGTTCACGAAGAGAGTATTAAGCTGTGACATGGCCGTCACTCCTCGACCAAAGGAACAGTCGTGAGGCCCATCGATACTCAACTCCTTCAAAGAGCCAAGGCTGCTAAATATCTCGTCCGGAAAATGATCTCCTGGTGATTGATTTGGAATATTGTAAGCCATATTGAGGACTTCCAGCTTTCCCAGAGGATGAAATACTGAGCGAGGATAAGATTTATATCCCAGTTCCAGTCGGTTGTTCACAAGGTTCAAGGAAATTAGCTGGAAGAGCCCTGAGAAAGATGAGGGTTCTAATCTCGTGAGTTTGTTACAGGACAAATCCAGTGAGGTTAGCGAACTCAGACTGATGAAGGAATCATTGGGCACAGTTTGGAGAAGATTCCAGCTCAAGTCGAGAATCTCTGTTGTGGGCGGGATGTTTTTCGGTATGGTGCGGAGTCCGTGGTGGCTGAGATTGACATGGCGACTCTTCTTCGCGGCACAGTGAAGGGCGATGGTCAAAAGCAAGGTGAGCGCCTTCATATCACTTTGTCGCCTTCGATGGTGCCTTTAAGGAAAGACTTCTATTTCTTTCGTTGAATATTTCTTGTCTCAGTACGATGGTACAACCACGGTGTCACTCTCTGTACAGGTGTGGTAGCCGTTTGCAAAAATAACATTACTTGAGTTAGTTCTGTACAGAAGGGTGTACACTAACAGACTATAACCTATTTATAGCTTGCCCGCGTCATCTTCAATAAACTGGGTAGGTAAATCATAATGCAATACATAACTTCCTTTTCTGGTGATAAAACTTGAGATAACGGAAGGACAGATTTGACAAATGTCCCTCAGTGGTACTAAATACACGCCCTATGAGACAACATCAGTATGCATCTAGTAGGAGATCTCTGCATTATTTATTCAAGAACAAATGTTTACTCACTCACTCACTCAGAGCCATTCTGAAAAAAAAAACAGTAGGTCAGATTATAATAATGTCGTGTGCGTGAATTTCCCAGAACAAAGGATGGAAAAACTATCAATGTATTTATTATATTCATTGCACTTAAACCATGGCGCGAGTGGTTTATTTAAACACTTAAATGAAGAGATTGAGAAAAACCCTAACTGAAGTATACCTCATTTCAGAGACACACTACTTTATAAGCCGTACGCTGTTCGCTATAGCGTCGATATATTTATTTGATTGGTGCATGTTTTACACCGTACTCAAGAATATTTCACTTATACGACGGTGCCCAACAATACGTCTGTAACACACACTTTATTCAGATTTTGGACATCGTTTGAAACAGCTAAATGTTTTTGATTTTTTTTTTGTCTTTCTTTTGTGAGTCTGACATACGAAATGGATATCACCCGAGAGGCCATTCAACAAAACATGGACTGTTCACCAGGTTGTCGTGCCCCTGTACGTGTTAATGCAATATGATATGTAGTATATAGCTGGTCGTTTTTATGAAGTAGGTCATTTGAACGTATTTTAAATGAGCGTGGAGAGTGAAGATGGTTAACCCGAGCAGGCTTTGGTCACCCTTGAATAAATCTGTCATAATCTAAAACTGAGCAATTTTGGACTTTCCCATTTCTCACAGTAGCCAATGGGCCGCGATTCTGTGTTCGTGTAAGAACTAGGAAGACCTCATCTAGAGTTACGTAACCTTTCTATGGGTCAAAGCTGCCAAGGTATGTATTGGGTATTGCACAGGACATTTCAGCCTTGCCAGATGATATATATAGGCGAGTCTAATGCACCCACCTGTGAAACCTATATACCTTGACACCTGTACCGGCGTTCGATTTATCTATTTATTTATGTTTTTTTGCTGATGTTTTACGATGTACTCAAAAATATTTCACTTATTTGTCGGCGATCAGCATTATGGTGGGAAGAAACCGGAAAGAGCCCAGGGGCAAACCACGACCATCCACAGGTTGCTTGGTCCGGAGAGGAAACCAGCATGAGCTGGACTTGAACTCACAGGGACCGCATTGGTGAGATGCACGGGTTCATAACACCGTACTGGGGAACCAAACCTTCGGCCAAGGAGGCCCCCAACTATAACTAAAGTAAACCTGAGCGAAACATTACTTTATAAGCCCTACGCTGTTCGCTATAGGATGCAAGTTCATCGCATTGATCGCAGGTCTACACAAAATTATATCGCGTCCAACTTGGCCGAACTGGATGAGCGATCAGCCGCGCCGCCCTGCATATTTCTTCGCAGAAGGCTAGATAAAGGACAAAAATAAAACAGAGCCATGCTTGCACCCAAGATGGCAGTCGAAAGCAAAGTCGTTGACAGGAAATTAGGAAAACTTTTATCTCATATGGTGTACAGCAGAACGTGGTTGGACGATGTAGGCCAAATGTGTGTGTGGCGCTGATGATGACTTTAACCGACTGCTGCTGGTTATTATGGGAAATAAGTCCAATGATAATTGGCTCGTTACAACAGAGATGTGAACGGTACACTGGACTAATAAACACTTGAACTTGTGCAAGGGGGGGGGGTGAAGGATGAAGCTGCAACAACCTCCCGAAAGATGACTTCTCTAATCTCGTCAGCTTGTTACAGGACACATCCAGTGAGGTTAGCAAGCTCTGGTTCATGAAGGATTCCTTGGGCACAGTTTGCAGAAGATTCCAGCTCAAGTCGAGAATCTCTGTTGTGTGCGTGATGTTTGTCGGTATGGTCCGTTCTCCGTGGTGGCTGAGGTCGACATGGCGACTCTTCTTCGCCGTACAGCGAAGGACGATCGTCAGTAGCAGGGTGGTTGCCTTCATAACTTTGTTGCATCCAGCGATATCGTTTAAAAAAGAGTTCTTCTTATTTCAGCTAATTCTTCTTAGTGTAAAGGTACCCCAAAGGCCATACACACTATTCAGATATGCTGAGCACGAGGAGCAATGCCATTAAAGGTACCTTTTCTGAAGGACGAGATCTACACTAACAGACTCATTCATGCATGACTGTTTGGTGGGATACAGGTAGCCTGGCTGACTACAGAAATGCTTGTTTTAAGTGCAGCCAGTGGTGCTTGGTGCAGTTGGGCTCTTACTGATTAGCCAAAAAAGTCAGTTTTGTTTGATCTGATACCTACATTACACGGACATTCATTCGAAACATTAATCTGCAACATGACACAAAGGGTTGTCATAAAAAAATGCCACTGAAAACATGTGCTAATTATTACTTATTAGGGATGTATTTGGAATAAGACCTACAACACTGAAATCAGGTGTAAAACGTCAGTCATTGGCTAAATATCAAGAATCACCAAGTTAGGACAAGGTTATATGGTGTAAAGATCCCTAAAGACAAGGTCAGATGACAGTTCACGATGAATGACTCTTCTTACGACCTTCATTGAGAAAGAATATACAGAACTGAAAAGTGGTGGAAAATATAGGATTTTATTATATGCTGGAAATAGCATTTAAGACAAGATAAGACGTCAGTTTGCATTAAATGACTTTTCATATCACTTTCATTCGTCTAGAGCGTAAAAGATTGAAAAGCAGTAAGAGATGCGGAGTTTAAACTCTGGATGGATAATGGGCACGCTAATACCAGCGGAGAGGTCACTTATGACAGTGTCAAAGGTCATTGTACTCTGTAGCTATCTTTATTGAAATGATTTAATATATGGGTTTTTTTTTGTTTTTTGGTTGTTTTTTTTTTTTTTTTGCTTTTTTGGCGATGCCTGACAATTAACTGTATACGTTGAAAACACCTCATTAAGTTAATGTGCTGTTTATTTCAGTTTGAAACAGAACTACACATTGTGTGCCTTCAATTGTTATGCATTGGAGTGATACACCTCATGAATTCAATCGTATCAAGCCACATGTACAAGGTAAAATACATTGTTCCTTTGCAGGAAATGAAGGAGCCCTCCACACAAGAAATACGGCATTGCTGATAATTTGAACCTCTCTATGAAAAAGGGTATTAGATGTCCCCCACACTGAGGAAGCATGATTGTACTGCAAGATGGTGGTATATAAACGCTATCTCCGGATTGCAGAAAGTGGCATTTTAATCCAGTGTTATGGGCGTGGGCTCGGAAACCTGAGATCACTGGTTGAAAGGAACTACGTCAAACATTTGCCTCCCAATTGCCAGACATTAAAGGTTGTTGATAGACTATACATTTCCACACTGTTACTTATAAATAAAATAAATCAAAAGTTTCTCTGCTTCGGATAAAAATGAAAACTGTTTGCCCAAGCTTGCCGTACTACAGAACCCGAAGGTTACCAAGGTGACAAACTGTTATTAGGTTACTTCCAATAGCAAGGGCTAAAAATTCTTGGCTGATTTCTTGATACGCTGTAGAAAAATGTCCAAGTTGCATGTGGTGATATGACATGGTACCGCGCGAAAGATATACATTGTAGGGCTTGAAGTTAACAAATTTATCACCTAAATACTATGGAAAATGAGTGCGATTATGTGATCTATGTACCACTGTGTTCAGAGTCACGTCCTTGTCCCCTTCCTAGGAGCATATAGGACAGTGGAACATGCACGAAGTCCACCAAAACGCCAAGGCCTGCTATGTAAGCCACCCCTACAACCCTACCATCGCTTAGAGTCCACGCTTCGGCAACTGGATTAAATCACCTCAGCTCGATGGAAGGTAGCGCTGATATACCGGCCTGTTTAAGTGAACGCCTGTCATTGATTTCCTGGATATTCAGATGTAGGTAACTTACAAGTCGCAGGACAGATAATTACCTTTTGTGCTATATGAATTACATACGCTGCGTTACATACACCAAAAAAAGGTGAAGTCACGGAACGAGTAACTTCAAAGGTCAAGGGTTCTTTCCATTTCGCTAGGTCACAAAGGGTGTCTCACTGGTCTGATTGTTTGCAGAGCCTTCTTATTCGCTCTTGTTTTATTTCCATACCGTTTCCTTTCCAACAATATGGTGTGCATATATGTAAGTCACAAATGGAAAGTTTGTCAATGATTTGCTAAAGGTTGTTGGTTTACACCGGGAAGTGTGTAATAATACATCTCTACTTGTATCTAATATATTCCTTTCGAGCGTCATCTAAAATATTTAGCTCTCCCGTCTATAAACCTTAAAGTTCTACTTAAGTGAAAAGGCAATTCATGACACATGCATCCAAAATGGATCTGACTGCATGTATTTATAAGAGTAAAGGAAAAAACCCCATTGTAAATATGCTATAGCTGTGACAAGCCGCAAAAATGCCTCAAGCCCCTCGTCATGTGATTGACCCATGTTCAAATCAAGTCGTATAGACAACAGAAAAGCATGTCAAAAATCTGAGGGATCTGCGGGCCAGTAGACAGACGGACAGTATAACGAGTGAATTAAAGTAATGTTGCTTATTGCATCGAGCAACTAAATGAGACATACTTTTGTTTCCGTCTTTTTGACGTTATCACATTATTTTTTTTCATAACTTTAGGTCCATCTGATTTCATCCTCACATAGCAAGGGTTTTTTGCTTCTCTAGAGACGACCCCTTGATGACATGTAATACTCCAGCATATTAAATCCACTTAGTTTCTTTGGGCTCTGTGAGGTTTCCTCTTACCTTAATGCTGGTCGCCGTCGTATAAGTGAAATATTCCTGACTACGGTGTAAAACACCAATCAAATAAATAAATTAAAAAATAAATATTTCCACTTCGCCAGGTCAATCCTAACTTGGACATCTAATGAAATCTTGGAGGACATATTGTACAGCCGTATATGTATTCCACAGTGGCAAGCATTATAGTGGGAGGAAACGGGGCGGATTGAAATAATAAGACTATCTGCAGGCTCTGATCTGAGCTGGACTTGAACTCACAGCATCAGCATTGGTGAGAGGTTACTGGATGATTGTACTGCGCTAGCTCGCTAAATATCTCGCCACGGAGAATATATATATTGTTATACATCTGATCAGTCTGAAATGTCCGCTGAGAATGGGACTGTTACGTCACTGCGGTTTTAGATCTTCCTTTTCTTTTCGCTCATTGGCTGGTGTGAGGCGTGGGATAGTCTACAATTGCCGAGTCTTAGGTAATGGCAGATTGATTCAAGCGTGACCTAGGACTAGAGGGAAATCCCATCTCTACTCTTGGCGTTCATTCAAATCACTATATATGGATCATATTAGAGTAACACGTACCGGGACACGAAAGAGGGATTAGAACAACTTGCCTTCTCAATCGGCTCGATTAATCATCGCTGTATTTGGAGATGGTAACCTCTTGGTAAAAGATCACATTCCATATATGGTCTTGATTGACCTACTTGTCCCCATGTCATGTATACACCTCTCAAACAAGATGCAGTATGAATTGGTAATCGTTCTGATTTACAAGTCAAGCGGTTTAACCCCGTTTTAGGTCGGAATATCTCTTTTATGGAAAGAAAACAGGCTGGACTGGGCATATGAAGGAGAGAAAATATTAGATAGCATGCGCTAGAGGTGATCTGTGTTAGAATTGGCTGCAGAAAGGTTTATTTCGAGTCCATTCCACTGGGTCGAGGTAGGGTAGATCGGCCTACATTTCCATCCCATACTTTTTGAAAAGGTGTAGGGTAGGTTACAACTATTTATTTATTAATTTATTTCATTAGTGTTTTACGCCGTACTCAAGAATTTGCCACCTATACGACGGCGGCCAGCATTACGGTGGGAGAAAATGGGCAGGGCCTTGGGGAAGCACACGACCATCCGCAGGTCCCTGGCTGACTTTCCCACGTACGGCCGGAGAGTAAGCCAGTAAGAGCTGCACTCTAACTCACATAGACTGCATTGGTGAGAGCTGTAGGTCATTGCTCGGAGCTAGCGCGCGAACCGACTGATCCACGGAGACCCCCCCCCCCCTCCCGGGGATAACTCTGGTATAAGCAGGCACAATGGACCGAACTGGGTCGATGTAGGGGTAGTCAAGCCTGTGTTTCCACCCTTTACTTTGTTTTAAGGTCTAGGGTAGGGTATAACTATGGTATAAGGGGGCACAATCGACCGAACGCTATTTATACCTAATACATATAACAAGGTATGAAACTTCAAGGCCGGCTACATAATCCCCAAATTTGCATAAATGGACACAAAATACGGAAAAATATTTCAATTTCAAACAAACGACGTTCGTTGGAAAGCCCACACAAAAGTCTTTACGCTGATATGAATTGAGAAACAAACATGCCTTCTCTTGGCTACAGGAAGCCCGAAACCCTTAAGTTTGTAGGATTTTTCTGTAGTGTGACAAATAAGTGTTGATGAGACGATAATGAGGTGATTTTAGACATTGATTTATATGCATCATTACGTACAACCATTATCACCATGTCCGGCAATATTAATCCGAGGGACATGTTTTATATACAAAGCAAGTTATTCTTCATCACAAATATTGGTCATTCTCGGGCCGTCCACACCACCACATTGGGAACCCGGCTATCGTTTAAGCGAGTAGGACTGCCGTACATTTCTCTCAAATGGGATTACTTTTCATAAAACTTCGAAAAGTACGCTTTTCTTACTATCGTGAGAGAAATCTGAGGAGAGTTACAAGAGACTTTCCCAAACATGTATTCAGGAATTATTGTAAAATTTCTGAGACACTTCAATGTCATGATGATCGCTAATAAGAACATGGCGCCGTTGAAGGAAGCCATTGCATCTAACATGTAGGGTAAGTAAAATGTCGAAAGATATATGCATACAAACCTCTAATTGAAACATCTATAGAAATATCCCCAAGAAAGTTTGATAAGTTTTGGTAAAGGGATACGGATGTCACTCCACAATGTTTAATAGGGAACAATATTTACAGGCAATGGCAAGGGAAGTCTCTTATAGGGCACAAAACGTATAAAATTGGAGACTACTTTAAACAGTTTCTCAACGTCTACATGATACACTTCTCCAAATGAGACTGCTTTTCGTAAGTCCAAATTTGTAAAAAAATCTCAAGCAAATCCAATGTTTCGTAACAAATAATTCAAAGCGCCAGAATGAGAAATTCTACGTAAAATGTGTTTATGATGTTTTCTTTGCCTAGGACTAAGATATCAGAGGGTCACTAACCAAACCGGCGTCCAGTTAAAGGAAGCAACCGTAAACAAACATGTAAATCACAGTAAAGAATTCAATTGTACAACTCCGTCCCAGAATCACGCTGGTATACAAATGTTCACAACACGTGGGGCGTTTGTAGTCAAATTCCAACACACTCCTCACAATAGAATTTTCACCTACATGGATGTAAAGATCAAACTGTAAATGATGGGAAGTGTTCTTCCATTTATTCCACTCCTGGCAGTGGACGACAAAGAAATTCATTCCGAAAAATTTATTACTATTTTCGCCAGAAATAATGACTTTCCTTTCAGACCATGAAGATTAAATATTTCATTAAATTGAGGATAGGGGACAAAGACACGTCAGCGTGCCATCCCGTCTAGAAGACGATTCCAGAAGATCCGTTCTTCCCCTGGGTCATCCCCTGGCCACTTAAGGATTGTGGTGTGTTTCCACAGCTTCAGCAGTGATTTGGACATTTCTGCCTCAGGGATATCTTCCACCATAATCACGATTATGACCTCTTGGCAGCCGTCTCTCACCATGCGCATGCGCGCCATCTGAACTTCAAATTCACACCATTTGCTTTCCATGAAGGCTTTGTTGATAACTAAGATGATTTTCCGGCTGTTGTTCATGGCGTCCACAATGCTTTGTTGAATGTTTCCGCCGGGGATAAAGTCGCGATCGTGCAGACACAAATGGAAATCATTGTCAACTTCTAAAAACTTTCTCAAGTCGATGCAAGCCCATCGGTAATTGGAGTAGTTATAAGCCACGAATGCGTCATATTTGTATTGTTCATTTATCAACGGTTGAAACATAGGGCCTCCCCTGAATTTTGTAAGAACGCAATATTTTATATTCCATCTGTAGCGGTAGGCAAAGACCATCAGCACAATTGCCACGGTGAGCAAACAAGAACCAACTACGGAGAAGGTTAACCAAAATTTGCAGACACAGCTCACGTCCATGTTTTTCAGATGGGGTTGGAGGGAACACATCTTGACGACTGTTCCATTTTGTAGGGTACACGTCAGTGAGCAAAGTCCATCCACTATGGCCGAACCCTCTAAAAGCCAGTGTACAGTCTTCATAGTGTTGCACGTACAGATCAATGGGTTATGGTTCAGTGTAACTCTGATACCACCACCGATTTTGGGTGAAAGGTCACCGCTGAACCAGCTCATTTCTTTACCAGACAAAGACGAAATTACATTTGATGATAAGTCCAAGAATGTCAATGAGACCAACGTATAAACACATTCGGGCAGATGAATCAATTTGTTGCTGGTTAGAATCAAAGTTTCCAGGCTCTCCAGTGGTTTGAAAATATCGATACTGAGGGTTAAGAAATTATTATTTGACAGATCCAGGGTTCTTAATTGTGTTAGATTTCTGAAGATGGCGGCATAAGAGTCTTGCTGGAATCCAACGTCCAGTCTACAGTTTCTGGCAACCAAAACATCCAGTGATGTGAAATGTGAGAAGAATCTTGGAGACAAGACACTGCAGTCAAATCCAGATATGTTTAGCACTTTCAAGTTCTCCAGACCAGAAATGACACAGTCACAATTAATTATTCCCACATATGCCACATCAAGAACTTGTAAATGATGCGCATTTATGAATTCTATATATGAAAAGTGTTTTGCTGATCCAGCCAAGAAACTTGCATTAAGTACGTGCAAAGACTGTGGTAAGGTCACCTGGAATTCTCTTTCTTTTGGGGTCTCTTTATGAGATGGATGGTCCCTACCCAAGTAATAATCTCGACCTGGACTGATATTGATGTATTCCAGTCTAGAGAAACGGATTAAGCCCCAAAAAAACATATAACTGGTGGCGATTGGCAGATAGTTTTCGTCCAGTCTTAAACTTTCCACGCACTCTGGATAGCGGAATGCAAACAGGACGTCTGTTCCGATGTGGATGAGGGCGTTGTCACTCAGGTCCAGATGACGTACACAAATTGCCGCCAGGTGAGCCGTTTTATCTGCGGTGAGGATTAGGTTTTCTGGATCCCTTATATTTCCCTTGTTAGTGTTGCTGCCAGATATTGAAAGATATGTCAAATTACGTTGCCGGAGGTCAGCGAGTGCGGAGAGTGCCGAGGCAATCCCGTTAGTCCTCACACTTAAACTCGTCAACAAAGGAAAATGTCTCAAATTCCCAATTTCTAAACTCTGACATTGCAGCACTAATGATTCGATTGGTAAACCTGAAAAGGGCACAAAAGTCCCATGCCTCAGGATACCACCAAAGTCCCAGTAGTTCACGAAGAGAGTCTTAAGCTGTGACATGCGCGTTACTCCTGGACCAAAGGAACAGTCGTGAGGTCCATCGATACTCAACTCCTTCAAAGAGCCAAGGCTGCTAAATATCTCGTCCGGAAAATGATCTCCTGGTGATTGATCTGGAATATTGTAAGCCATATTGAGGATTTCCAGCTTTCCCAGAGGATGAAATACTGAGCGAGGATAAGATTTATATCCCAGTTCCAATCGGTTGTTCACAAGGTTCAAGGAAATTAGTTGGAACAGCCCTGCGAAAGATGATTGTTCTAATCTCGTGATTTTGTTAAAGGACATATCCAGTGAGGTTATCGAACTCAGGTTGATGAAGGAGTCATTGGGCACAGTTTGGAGAAGATTCCAGCTCAAGTCGAGACTCTCTGTTGTCGGCGGGATGTTTCTCGGTATGGTTCGGAGTCCGTGGTGGCTGAGATTGACATGGCGACTCTTCTTCGCGGCACAGTGAAGGGCGATGGTCAGTAGCAAGGTGAGCGCCTTCATATCTCCTTGTCGCCTTGGATGGTGCATTTAAGGAAAGACTTCGTTTTCTTTCGCTGAATTTTTCTTTTCTTAATACGATGGTACAACCACGGTGGCACTCTGTGTACAGGTGTGGTAGCCGTTTGCAAAAATAACATTAACTGAGTTAGGGCTGTACAGAAGGGCGTACTCTAACAGGCTATAGCCTATTTATAGCTTGCCCGCGTCATCTCCAATAAACTGGGCAGGTAAATCATAATGCCCTACATAACTTCCTTTTCTGGTGATAAAACTTGAGATGACGGAAGGACAGATTTGACAAATGTCCCTCAGTGGTACTAAATACACTCTCTATGAGACAACGTCAGTATGCATCCAGTAGGAGATCTCTGCATTATTTATTCAAGAAGAAATGTTTACTCACTATCTCACTCAGAGCCATTCTGTAAAAAAAAACAGTAGGTCAGATTATAATAATGTCGTGTGCGTGAATATCCCAGAACACATTATAGAAAAACTATCAATGTTTTTTTTATATTTAATTGCACTTAAACCATGGCGCGAGTGGTTTATTTAAACACTTAAATGAAGAGATTGAATAAAACCCTAACCGAGGTACACCTCATTTCAGAGACACACTACTTTATAAACCGTACGCTATTCGCTATTTCATATTATTTAATTCATGCATGTTTTACACCGTACTCAAGAATATTTCACTGATACGACGGTGCCCAGCAATACGTCTGTAACACATACTTTATTGAGATTTTGGATATCGTTTGAAACAGCTAAATGTTTTTTGTTTTTGGGGGTTTTTTTTTTTGTTTTTCTTTGTTAGTCTGACATAACGAAATGGATATCACCCGAGACGCCATTCACTAATACATGGACTGTTCACCAGGTTATTGTGCCCCGGCACGTGTTAGTGCAATATGATATGTAGTATATAGCTGGCCGTTTATATGAAGTAGGTCATTTGAACGTATTTTAAATCAGCACGGAGAGTGGAGATGGTTAACCCGAGCAGGCTTTGGTCACCGTTGAATAAATCTGTCATAATCTAAAACTGAGCAATTTTGGACTTTCCCATTTCTCACAGCAGCCAATGGGCGGCGATTCTGTGTTCGTGTAAGAACTAGGAAGACCTCATCTAGAGTTACGTAACCTTTCTATGGGTCAAAGCTGCCAAGGTATGTATTAGGTATTGCACAGGACATTTCAGACTTGTCAGATGATATATATAGGCGAGTATAATACACCCACCTGTGAAAGCCAAATACATTGACACCTGTACCGCCATTCGATTTATTTATTTATTTATTTGGTTTGCTGATGTTTTACGTTGTACTCAAAAATATTTCACTTATTTGTCGGTGATCAACATTATGGTGGAAAGAAACCGGAAGGAGCCCAAGGGAAACCCACCACCATCCGCAGGTTTCTAGGTCCAGAGAGGAAACCAGCATGAGCTGGACTTGATCTCAGAAGCTCATACCACCGCGCTGGCGACCCATCCCCCTCGGCCACGGAGCCCCCTAACTATAACTGAAGTAAACCTGAGCGAAACATTACTTTATAAGCAGTACGCTGTTCCCTATAGCATGCAAGTTCGTCGCATTGACCGCAGGTCTACACAAAATTATATCGCGTCCAACTTGGCCGAACTCGATGAGTGATTAGCCGCGCCGCCCTGCATATTTCTTCGCAGAAGGCTAGATAAAGGACATGGCATGCTTGCACCCAAGATGGCAGTCGAAAGCAAAATCGTTGACAGGAAATTAGGAAAACTGTTGTCTCATGTGGTGTAAAGCAGAGCTTGGTTGGACGATGTAGACCAAATGTGTGCGTGGCGCTGATGATGACTTTCACCGGATGCTGCTGGTTATTATGAGAAATCAGTCCAGTGATAAGGGGTTCATCACAGCAGAGATGTGAACGGTACACTGGACTAATACACACCTGAACTTGTGCAAAGATGGTTTGAAGGATGAAGCTACAACAACCTCCCGAAAGATGACGGCTCTGATCTCGTCAGCTTGTTATAGGACACATCCAGTGAGGTTAGCAAGCTCTGGTTCATGAAGGACTCATTGGGCACAGTTTGCAGAAAATTCCAGCTCAAGTCGAGAATCTCTGTTGTGGGCGTGATGTTTGTCGGTATGGTCCGTTCTCCGTGGTGGCTGAGGTCGACATGGCGACTCTTCTTCGCCGTACAGCGAAGGACGATCGTCAGTAGCAAGGTGGGGTCCTTCATAACTATGTTGCATCCAGCGATATCGTTTAGAAAAGAGTTCTTCTTATTTCAGCTAATTCTTCTTGTCTCAGTGTAAAGGTACACCAATGGCCATACACACTATTCAGATATGCTGAGCACGAGGAGAAATGTCATTAACTGACAAAGGTACCTTTTCTGAAGGGCGACATGTTCACTAACAGACTCATTCATGCACGACTGTTTGGTGGGGTACAGGTAGCCTGGCTGACTACAGAAATGCTTGTTTTAAGTGCAGCCAGTGGTGCTTTGTGCAGTTGGTCTCTTTCTGATTAGCCAAGACAGTCAGTTTTGTTTGATACCTACATTACACGGACATTCACTCGAAACATTAATCTCCAGCATGAGACAAAGGGTTATCATAAAAAAATGCCACTGAAAACAGGTGCTAATTATTACTTATTAGGGATGTATTTGACATAAGACCTACCACACTGAAATCACGTGTAAAACGTCAGTCATTGGCTAAATATCAAGAATCACCAAGTTAGGACAACATTATGTGGTGTAAAGGTCCCTTAAGACAAGGTCAAATGACAGTTCACGATGAATGACCCTTCTTAAGACCTTCATTGAGAAAGAATATACAGAACTGAAAAGTGGTGGAAAATATAGGATTTCATTTCTTCATCAGTAAATCTTAAGACTAGTCTATGTACTGGAAATAGCATTTAAGACAAGATAAGACGTCAGTTTGCATTAAATGACTTTTCATATCACTTTCATTCGTCTAGAGCGTAAAAGATTGAAAAGCAGTAAGAGATGCGGAGTTTAAACTCTTAATGGATAATGGGCACGTTAAGACCAGCGGAGAGGTCACTTATGACAGTGTCAAAGGTCATTGTACTCTGTAGCTATCTTTATTGAAATGATTTAATATATGGGTTTTTTTTTTGGTTTTTTGTTTTTTGTTTTTTTTGTTTTTTGGCGATGCCTGAAAATTAACTGTATACATTGAAAACATCCCATTAAGTTAATGTGCTGTTTATTTCAGTTTGAAACAGAACTACACATTGTGTGCCTTTAATAGTTATGCATTGGAGTGATAAACCTCATGAATGCAATCATATAAAGGCACATGTACAAGGTAACATACATTGTTCCATGGCAAGAAATGAAGGATTCCTCCACACAAGAAATAAGGCTATAATGATAATTTCCCCCTATCTGTGAAAAATAATATTAGCAGTCGACCCCACTGAGGAAGCATGATTGTGCAAGATGGTGGTATATAAACACTATCTACCCCCGGATTGCAGAAACTGGCCCTTTAGTCCAGTGTTATAGGCGTGTGCTCGAAACCCCGAGATCACTGGTTGAAAGGAACTACGTCAAACATTTGCCTCCTAATTGTCAGACATTAAAGGTTGTTGATACACTATACATTTCCACACTGTTACATATAAATAAAATAAAACTGTATGCCCAAGCTTACCGTACTACAGAATCCGAAGGTTACCAAGGTGACAAACTGTTATTAGTTTACTTCCAATAGCAAGAGCTAAAAATTCCTGGTCATTCTTGGCTGATATCTTGATACGCTGTAGAAAAATGTCCAAGTTGCATGTGGTGATATGACATGGTACCGCGCGAAAGTTTGGGGATATATATTTTAGGGGTTGAAGTTGACAAATTTATCACCTAAATACTATGGAAAATGAGTGCGGTCATGTGATCTATATACCACTCTGGTGCATAAACAACACGTTTTCCGAGTCACGTCTCGTCCCCTTCCTAGGTGCATATAGGAGAGTGGAACATGCACGCAGTCCACCAAAACGCCAAGGCCTGCTATGTAAGCCACACCTGTAATCCTACATTCGTTTAGAGTCCACGCTTCGGCAACTGGAATAAATCACCTCAGCTCGATGGAAGGTAGCGCTGATATACCGGCCTGTTTAAGTGAACGCCTGTCATTGATTTCCTGGATATTCAGATGTAGGTAACTTACATGTCACGGGACATATAATTACCTTTTGTGCTGTGTAAGTTACATACGCTGTGTTACATACACAAAGAAAAAGGACGATCTTTTGTAAAGTGACAGAAAGGGTAACTTCAAGGGTAAGATCAAGGGTTCTTTCCATTTCGCTAAATCACACAGGGTGTCTCACTGCTCTGAATGTTTGCAGAGCCTTCTTATACGTTCTTGGATATTTTCCATAACGTTTCCTTTCCGAAAATATGGAGAGTATATGTGGAAGTCACAAATGGAAAGTTTGTCAATGACTTGCCAAAGGTTATTGGTTTACTCCGGGAATTATATAATCATACATCTCTACTTGTATCTAATATATTCCTTTCGAGCGTCATCTAAAATATTTAGCTCTCCCGTCTATAACCCTTGAAGTTCTACTTAAGTGAAAATGCAATTCATCACACGTGCATCCAAAATGGATCTAACTGCATGTATTTATAAGAGTAAAGGAAAAAAACGATCGTAAATGTGCTATGGCTGTGACAAACCGCAAAAATGCCTCAAGCCCCTCGTCATGTGATTGACCCGTTTTAAAATCAAGTCGTATTGACTACACAAAAAAGCATGCCAAAAACTTGACGGATCTGCGGACCGACAGACAGACGGACAGTATAACGAGTGAATTAAAGTAGTGTTACATATTGCATCGAGCAACTAAATGAGACATACTCCTGTTTCCGTGTTACTGACGTTATCACTTTGGTTCTTTTTTCCATAATTTTTGCTCCGTCTGATTTCATCGTCACATGGTTTTTTGCTTCTCTAGAGACGACCCCTTGATGACATGTAATACTCCTGCATAGTAATTCCACTTAGCTTCTTCTGGCTGTTTGAGGTTTTCTCCCACCTTTAATGCTGGCCGTCGTCATATAAGTGAAATATTCTTGAGTACGGCGTAAAACAGCAATCAAATAAATAGGGGGCCTCCGTGGCTCAGTCGGTTAGCGCGCTATCGCAGCACAATGACCCGAAGCCTCCCACCAATGCGGTTCTTGTGAATTCAAGACCATCTCATGCTGGCTTCCTCTCCTGCCGTACGAGGGCAGGTCTGCCACCAACCTACGTATGGCCGTGGGTTTACGCCGGGCTGTGCCCGGTTTCCTCCCACCATAATGATAGCCGCCGTCATATAAGTGATATATTCTTGAGTGCCTTGTAAAACACCAGTCAAATAAAAATATAAATCAATCAATCAATAATTCCCCTTCGGGTAGTCAATCCTAACATGGTCATCTAATGAAATCTTTGAGGGCACATTGTACAGCCGTATATGTATTCCACAGTGGCAAGCATTATAGTGGGAGGAAACGAGGCGGATGGAAATAATAAGACTATCTGCAGGCTCTGATCTGAGTTGGACTTGAACTCACAGCATCAGCATTGGTGAGAGGTTACTGGATGATTGTACTGCGCTAGCTCGCTAAATACTCGTCCACGGAGAATATATATATTGTTATATATCTGATCAGTCTGAAATGTCCTCTGAGAATGGAACTGTTACGTCACTGCGGATTTAGATCTTCCTTTTCTTTTCGCTCATTGGCTGGTGTGAGGCGTGGGATAGTCTACAATTGCCGAGTCTTAGGTAATGGCAGATTGATTCAAGCGAGACCTAGGACTAGAGGGAAACCCCATCTCTACTGTTGGCGTTCATTCAAATCACTATATATATGAATCATATTACGGTAACACGTATCGGGGCACAAAAGAGGGATTAGACCACCTGTCTTGTAAATCGGCTCGATTAATTTCCCATAATACAACATCAATCTGCCATATCTGGAGATGGTAACCTCTGGGTAAAAGATCACATTCCATATATGGTCTTGATTGACCTACCTCCACCCTTTACTTTGTTTTAAGAGCTAGGGTAGGTTATAACTATGGTATACGCAGGCACAATCGACCGAACTCTATTTATACCTAATACATGTAACAAGGTATGAAACTTCAAAGCCTGGGACATAATACCCAAGTTTGCATAAATGGACACAAAACACGGAGAAATATTCCAATTTCAAACAAACGACGTTCGTTGGAAAGCCCACACAAAAGTCTTTACGCTGATATGAATTGAGGAAAAAACATGCTTCTATTGGCTACAGGAAGCCCGAAACTCTTTATAGGATTTTTCTGTAGTGTGACAAATAAGGGTTGACAAGACGATAATGAAGTCATTTTAGACACTGATTTATATGCATCATTACGTACAACCATTATCACCATCCCCGGCAACATTAATCCGAGGGACATGTTTTATATACAAAGCAAGTTATTCTTCATCACAAATATTGGCCATTCGCGGGCCGTCCACACCACCACATTTGGAACCCGGCTATCGTTTAATCGATTGGCTGAACCAGTGTAGGACTGCCGTACATTTCTCTCAAATGGGATTACTTTTCATAAAGCTTCGAAAAGTACGCTTTTCTTACTATCGTAAGAGAAATCTAAATAGAGTTACAAGAGACCTCCTGAAACATGTATTTCCGAGACACTTCAATGTCATGATGATCGCTGATAAGAAAATGGCGCCGTTGAGGGAAGACATTGCATAATCTAACATGTATGGTAATTCAAATGTCGAAAGATAAATGCTTACACACCTCTAATTGAAACATCTATAGAAATATCCCCAAGAAAGTTTGATAAGTTTTGGTAAAGGGATACGGATGTCACTTCACCACGATCCACAATGTTTAATATTGAATAATATTTACACGCAATGGCAAGGAAAATCTCTTATAGGGCACAAAACGTATAAAATTGGAAACTACTTTAAACAGTTTCTCAACGTCTACATCATATACTTCTCCAAATGAGACTGCATTTCGTAAGTCCAAATTTTTTCAAAAAACCTCAAGCAAATCCAATGTTTCGTAACAAATAATTCAAAGCCAGAAAGAGAAATTCTACTTAAAATGTGTTTATGAGGTTTTCTGTGAGTAGGACTAAGATATCAGGCGATCACTAACAAAACCAGCGTCCAGTTAAAAGAAATGTAAATCAGATTAAGAATTCAATTGTACAACTCCGTCCCAGAATCACGCTGGTATACAAATGTTCACAACACGTGGGGCGTTTGTAGTCAAATTCCAACACACTCCTCACAATAGAATTTTCACCTACATGGATTTAAAGATCAAACTGTAAATGATGGGAAGTGTTCTTCCATTTATTCCACTCCTGGCAGTGGACGACAAGGAAATTCATTCCGAAAAATTTATTACTATTTTCGCGAGAAATAATGGCCTTCTTTCAGACCATGAAGATTAAATATTTCATTAAATTGAGGATAGGGGACAAAGACACGTCAGCGCGCCATCCCTTCTAGAAGACGATTCCAGAAAATCCGTTCTTCCCCTGGGTCATCCCCTGGCCACACAAGGAATGTGATGTGTTTCCACAGCTTCAGCAGTGATTTGGACATTTCTGCCTCAGGGATTTCTTCCACCATAATCACGATTATGACCTCTTGGCGGCCGTCTCTCACCATGCGCATGCCCGCCATCTGAACTTCAAATTCACACCATTCGCTTTTCATGAAGGCTTTGTTGATGACTAAGATGATTTTCCGGCTGTTGTTCATGGCGTCCACAATGCTTTGTTGAATGTTTCCGCCGGGGATAAAGTCGCGATCGTGCAGACACAAATGGAAATCATTGTCAACTTCTAAAAACTTTCTCAAGTCGATGCAAGCCCATCGGTAATTGGAGTAGTTGTAAGCCACGAATGCGTCATATTTGTATTGCTCATTTGTCAGCGGTTCAAACATAGGGCCTCTCCTGAATTTTGTAAGAACCCAATATTTTATATTCCATCTGTAACGATAGGCAAAGATCCCCAGCACAATTGCCACGGCGAGCAAAGAAGAACCAACTACGGAGAAGGTTAACCAAAATTTGCAGACACAGCTCACGTCCATGTTCTTCAGATGGGGTTGGAGGGAACACATCTTGACGACTGTTCCATTTTGTAGGGTACACGTCAGTGAGCAAAGTCCATCCACAATGGCCGAACCCTCTAAAAGCCAGTGTACAGTCTTCAGAGTGTTGCACGTACAGATCAATGGGTTATGGCTCAATGAAACTCTGGTACCACCACCGATTTTGGGTGAAAGATCACCACTGAACCAGTTCATTTCTTTACCAGACAAAGACGAAATTATATTCGACGATAAGTCCAAGAATGTCAATGAGACCAGCGTATAAACACATTCGGGCAGATGAATCAATTTGTTACTGGTTAGAATCAAAGTTTCCAGGCTCTCCAGTGGTTTGAAAATGTCGGTGCTGAGGGTTAAGAAATTATTATTTGACAGATCCAGGGTTCTTAATTGTGTTAGATTTCTGAAGATGGCGGCATCAGAATCTTGATGGAATCCAACGTCCAGTCTAGAGTTTCTGGCAACCAAAACATCCAGTGATGTAAAATGTGAGAAGAATCTTGGAGACAAGACACTGCAGTCAAACCCAGATATGTTTAGCACTTTCAAGTTCTCCAGACCAGACATGACACAGTCACAATTAATTATTCCCACATATGCCACATCAAGAACTTGTAAATGATGCGCATTTGTGAATTTTATATATGAATAGTGTTTTGCTGATCCAGCTGAGAAACTTGCATTCAGTACGCGCAAAGACGGTGGTATGGTCACCTGGAAGGCTCTTTCTTTTGGGGTCTCTTTGTAAGATGGATGGACCCTACCCAAGGAAGACGCTCGACCTGGACTGATATTGATGTATTCCAGTCTAGAGAAACGGATAAAGCCCAATATAACAAAATAGCTAGTGGCGATTGTCAGATAGTTTTCGTCCAGTCTTAAACTTTCCACGCACTCTGGGTAGCGGAATCCAAACAGGACGTCTGAACCAAAGTGGATGAGGGCGTTGTCACTCAGGTCCAGATGACGTACACAAATTGCCGCCAGGTGAGCCGTTTTATCTGCGGTGAGGATTAGGTTTTCTGGATCCCTTATACTTCCCTTGTTAGTGTTGCTGTCAGATACTGTAAGATACGTCAAATTACGATGCCGGAGGTCAGCGAGTGCGGAGAGTGCCGAGGCAATCCCGTTAGTCCTCACACTTAAACTCGTCAACAAAGGAAAATGTCTCAAATTCCCAATTTCTAAACTCTGACATTGCAGCACTAATGATTCGATTGGTAAACCTGAAAAGGGCACCAAAGTCCCAGGCCTCAGGCTACCACCAAAGTCCCAGTAGTTTACGAAGAGAGTCTTGAGCTGTGACATGCCCGTCACTCCTCGACCAAAGGAACAGTCGTGAGGTCCATCGATACTCAACTTCTTCAAAGAGCCAAGGCTGCTAAATATCTCGTCCGGAAAATGATCTCCTGGTGATTGATCTGGAATATTGTAAGCCATATTGAGGACTTCCAGCTTTCCCAGAGGATGAAATACTGAGCGAGGATAAGATTTATATCCCAGCCCCAAGCGGTTGTTCACAAGGTTCATTTAAATTAGCTGGAACAGCCCTGAGAAAGATGAGGGTTCTAATCTCGTGATTTTGTTACAGGACAAATCCAGTGAGGTTAGCGAACTCAGGTTGATGAAGGAATCATTGGGCACAGTTTGGAGAAGATTCCAGCTCAAATCGAGACTCTCTGTTGTGGGCGGGATGTTTTTCGGTATGGTCCGAAGTCCGTGGTGGCTAAGATTGACATGGCGACTCTTCTTCGCGGTACAGTGAAGGGCGATGGTCAGTAGCAAGGTGAGCGCCTTCATATCTCTTTGTCGCCTTCGATGGTGCATTTAAGGAAAGACCTCTATTTCTTTCATTGAATTTTTTTTTTCTTAGTATGATGGTACAACCACGGTGGCACTCTCTGTACAGGTGTGGTAGGGGTTTGCAAAAATATCATTAACTGAGTTAGGGCTGTACAGAAGGGCGTACACTAACAGGCTATAACCTATTTATAGCTTGCCCGCGTCATCTCCAATAAACTGGATAGGTAAATCATAATTCCTACATAACTTCCTTTTCTGGTAATAAAACTTGAGATGACGGAAAGACAGATTTGACAAATGTCCCTCAGTGATACTAAATACACTATCTATGAGACAGTATGCATCCAGTAGGAGATCTCTGCGTTATTTATTCAAGAACAAATGTTTACTCACTCACTCACTCAGAGCCATTCTGTAAAAAAAAAACAGTAGGTCAGATTATAATAATGTCGTGTGCGTGAATTTCCCAGAACAAAGGATGGAAAAACTACCAATGTATTTTTTATATTCATTGCACTTAAGCCATGGCGCGAGTGATTTATTTAAACACTTAAATGAAGAGATTGAGAAAAACCCTAACTGAAGTATACCTCATTTCAGAGACACACTACTTTATAAGCCGTACGCTATTCGCTATAGCGTCGATATATTTATTTGATTGATGCATGTTTTACACCGTACTCAAGAATATTTCACCTTTAATTGCCCAGCAATACGTCTGTAACTTTATTGAGATTTTGGACATCGTTTGAAACAGCTAAATGTTTTTGATTTTTTTTCTTTTTGCCTTTCTTTTTCAGTCCGACATAACGAAATGGATATCACCCGAGAGGCCATTCAACAAAACAGGGACTGTTCACCAGGTTGTTGTGTTTATATGAAGTAGGTCATTTGAACGTGTTTAAATCAGCGCGGAGAGTGGAGATGGTTAATCACAGCAGGCTTTGGTCACCCTTGAATAAATCTGTCATGATCTAAAACTGAGCAATTTTGGACTTTCCCATCTCTCACTGCAGCCAATGGGCGGCGATTCTTTGTTCGTGTAAGAACTAGGAAGATCTTATCTAGAGTTACGTAACCTTTCTATGGGTCAAAGCTGCCAAGGTATGTATTAGGTATTGCACAGGATATTTCAGACCTGAGATCTTATATATAGGCGAGTCTAATGCACCCACCTGTGAAAGCCAAATACATTGACACCTGTATCGGCGTTCGAAAAACTATCAATGTTTTTTTTATATTTAATTGCACTTAAACCATGGCGCGAGTGGTTTATTTAAACACTTAAATGAAGAGATTGAATAAAACCCTAACCGAGGTACACCTCATTTCAGAGACACACTACTTTATAAACCGTACGCTATTCGCTATTTCGTATTATTTAATTCATGCATGTTTTACACCGTACTCAAGAATATTTCACTTATACGACGGTGCCCAGCAATACGTCTGTAACACATACTTTATTGAGATTTTGGATATCGTTTGAAACAGCTAAATGTTTTTTGTTTTTGGGGGTTTTTTTTTTGTCTTTCTTTGTTAGTCTGACATAACGAAATGGATATCACCCGAGACGCCATTCACTAATACATGGACTGTTCACCAGGTTATTGTGCCCCGGCACGTGTTAGTGCAATATGATATGTAGTATATAGCTGGTCGCTTATATGAAGTAGGTCATTTGAACGTATTTTAAATCAACGCGGAGAGTGGAGATGGTTAACCCGAGCAGGCTTTGGTCACCCTTGAATGAATCTGTCATAATCTAAAACTGAGCAATTTTGGACTTTCCCATTTCTCACAGCAGCCAATGGGCGGCGATTCTGTGTTCGTGTAAGAACTAGGAAGACCTCATCTAGAGTTACGTAACCTTTCTATGGGTCAAAGCTGCCAAGGTATGTATTAGGACATTTCAGATTTGTCACATATATATAGGCGAGTCTAATGCACCCACCTGTGAAAGCCAAATACATTGACACCTGTACCGGGGTTCGAATTATTCATTTATTTATTTGGTTTGCAGGTGTTTTACGTTGTACTCAAAAATATTTCACTTATTTGTCGGTGATCAGCATTATGGTGGGAAGAAACCGGAAAGAGCCCAAGGGAAACCCACCACCATCCGCAGTATTCTCGCGGACCTTCCCACGTAGGCCCGGAGAGAAAATCAGCATGAGCTGGAGTTGGACTCACACCGAAAGCATTGGTGAGAGGCACGGGTTCATAACACCGCGCTGGCGACCCAACCCCCTCGGCCAAGGAGGCCCCTAACTATAAATGAAGTAAACTTGAAATAAATATTACTTTATAAGCAGTACGCTGTTTGCTGTAGCATGCAAGTTCTTTGCATTGAACGCAGGTCTACACAAAATTATATCGCGTCGAACTTGGCCCAACGATCCGCCGCTCCGCGCCGCCCTGCATATTTGTTCGCAGAAGGCTAGATAAAGAACAAAAGTAAAACAGAGCCATGGTTGCACCCAAGATGGCAGTCTAAAGCAAAATCGTTGACAGGAAATTGGGAAAACTGTTGTTTCATGTGGTGTAGAGCAGACGATGTAGACTAAATGTGTGCGTGGCCTTGATGATGACTTTCACCGGCTGCTGGTAGTTATTATGAGAAATCAGTCCTGTGATAAGGGGTCATTACAGCAGAGATGTGAACGGTACACTGGACTAATACACACCTGAACTTGTCAAACCGGGGTTTGAAGGATGAAGCTACAACAACCTCCCGAAAGATGACGGCTCTGATCTCGTCAGCTTGTTATAGGACAAATCCAGTGAGGTTAGCAAGCTCTGGTTCATGAAGGACTCATTGGGCACAGCTTGCAGAAGATTCCAGCTCAAGTCGAGCTTGTTACAGGTGAATCGTCAGTAGAAAGGCGTTGGCCTTCATAACTTTGTTGCATCCAGTGATGTCTTTTAAGAAAGGGTTCTTGTTCTTTTTGGTAATTCTTCTTTTCTCAGTGTAAAGGTACACATTCCGCCATTGATTGATTGAAGTACCTTTTCTGTAGAGCGAGATATAGACTGACAGACTCATTCATGCATGACTCGTCTGCCTGTGTAAAACGCATTCAAACCAGATCGCGTGATCTACCGGTAGGCTGTCTGGTATATGTAAGGGAATCCTATGAGTTACGTAACCAGATTGTTAGGGAATTGGATATTTCCCTAACAATGTTGCCACATCACAAAAGGCTTCTGCATAATCCAAGAGCTAGCTGAGATTTATTTGACAGGAGAGCTACTAAAGTTTTCATTGTTTGGTGGGGTACAGGTAGCCTAGCTGACTACAGAAATGCTTAAGTGCAACCAGTGGTACTTGGTGAAACTGTGCCCTTTCTGATTACACTCAAATTCAGATTTATTTCATCTGATACCTATATTTCACGGACGTTTATTCTAAATATTAATCTCCAACATGAGAGAAAAGGTTATCATAGAAAGGCCACTGAAAACAGGTGGTAATTATTACTTATTAGAGATGTATTTGACAAAAAACCTACAACATTGAAACCACGTGTAAAATGTAACTGATTGGCTAAATATCAAGAATCACCAATTTAGGACAAGATTATGTGGTGTAAAGGTCGCTTACGACAAGGTCAAATGTCAGTTCGCACCGAATGACTCTTCATATGACATTCATTGAGAAAGAATATACAGAAATGAAAAGTGGTGGAAAATATAGAATTTCTTCATCAGTAAAACTTAACACTAGCTTATGTGCTGGAAATACCATTTAAGACAAGGTAAGAGGTCAGTTTGCATTAAATGACTTTTCACACAATATTCATTTGAAAAGAACATAAAAGAATGAAAAGTGGTGAGAAATACAGAGTTTAATCTCTGGATGAATAATGGGCACGTTAAGACCAGTGGAGAGGTAACTTATGACAGTGTCAAAGGTCATTGTACTCTGTAGCTATCTTTATTGAAATGATTTAATTTCTGGGTTTGTTTTTTGTGTGTGTGTGTGTGATGCCTGACAATTAACTGTATACATTGAATAATTGTTATGCATTGGAGTGGTAAACCTCGTGAATGCAATCAGATAGAGCCAAATGTTCAAGGTAAAATACATTGTTCCATGGCAGGAAGTGAAGGAGTCCTCTACACAAGAAATACGGCATTACTTATAATTTGCCCCTCTCTATGAAAAAGAATATTAGAGGTCCCCCACACTGAGGAAGTATGATTGTACTGCAAGATGGTGGTATATAAACGCTATATATCTCCGGACTGGAGAAAATATCTCCTAGTCTAATGGTACAGACGTTGGCTCGAAACCCCGAGATCACTGTTTCAAATTAACTACGTCAAAGACTTGCCTCGCAATTACGACACAGACATTAAAGGTTGTTGATACACTATAAATTTCTACACTGTTACACCTAATCAAAATTTTGTCTGCTTTGGATATAAATGAAAACTGTATGCGTAAGGTTACCGGACTGCAGAACTCGAAGGTTACCAAGGTGACAAAGTGTAATGAATGATTTGGTTGCCAGAAATTGTAGACTGAATGAAGGCTTGCAGCAGAAATCTCATGCTGTCATCTTTAGAAATCTAATACACTTAAGAATCCAGGATGTTTTCAAACCACTGGAGAGCCTAGAAACTTTGATTCTAGCCTTCCACAAATTGATTCAACTGCCCGAGTCTGTTTATACATTGGTCTCGTTGACATTCTTGGGCTTATCACTGAATGTAATTTCGCCATTGTCTGGTAAAGAAATAAATTGGTTGACCGGTGACATTTCTCCCCAAATTGGTGTTGGTACTGAGCCATAACCCATTCATGTGCACGTTCAACACTCTGAAGACTGTACACTGGCTGTTAGAAGGTTCGGAGAGGTTTGAACCGCTGACAAATGAGCAATATAAATATGATGCATTCGTGGCTTGTGCGATGGCGACCTTATTCATCATCATCCTCAACAAAGCCTTCATGAAAAGCGAATGGTGTGAATTCGAAACTCAGATGGCGGGCATACGCATGGCGAGTGGTGGTCACGAGGAGGCTATACTCGTGATCATGATAGAAAAAGACCCCTGTGGCAGAAATGTCCCAATTATTTGTCCCACATCAAATTCCTTGTGCGGCCAGGAGATCACCCAGGGGAAGAACGGATTTTCTGGAATCGTCTCCTAGACGCGGTGGCGCGCTCACGTGTCTTGAGGTTCTGTTCACAATTTAATAAAATGGTTAATCTTCATATACTGTAAGGAAGACCATACTTCCTGGCGAAAATAGTATTAAATCTAAAATTTGCTGTAAGGAGTAGATTAACAGGAAGGGCACTTCCAACCATTACCCATTTGGCCTGTAAGTTCATGTATCTGTCCCCATTATTACTAAAAATCAGACGTACAAGTGTGGTAATGTTAACACAAACAATACAATCCATAGGGTCGTACACAGACAGGTCTCATTACACCCCTGTTAGATTGTATCACGTCCTCTCACAGACTGGAATGCCGAGAGCCAGTGATTTGTAATTCTGTGTTGAAATGTGAGGTTAGCAGAGGAGTGTTGGGTGAACAACAGACGGGGTGATCCAGTGGTTTCCCCTTGAAAAACCGGCAATTTTTTTGCCTTAGATTACGTTGTTTCAAGAAAACAACAATAGTCGTGTTTTTATTGTGCAGTAAAGACAAGATCAAAATATACGAAGCCTTAGGACTAATATGGGCGAATTTGGTTACAAGTTTTTAAAATCTGATGCTCACGAAAAGGTGTATGAATACACAGAAGAAAACGTGAGGTAAAGCAATGAATGAATCATTAGAGGTGCAACACAACACCGGCAGTAATTCAGCCATATCGTGGCGGGGCTGTCAGATTGAAGAATAAGATTGATGGTAGGCGTGCTGAAGGCAATATAGCCAATATCCTTAATCCTCGAGATCGGTGTCTCTCTTTCCTCAAACCCCCACATAGAGGATTCCGATCATTCTGTATCACGTGACACGGTCAGACTAATCTGAAATTGACAGCAGGGAAGTGATTGTTACAAAGTAATGTTGACATTTTAAAACTGGCGTTTATAAGGGAGCGTACACATTACATTTATCCGGAGATATACAGTATGATACATTTATACACAAAGCTTACACAGAGCATATAGTTAATGGCCTAAATTTTCATCCATGACTAACTTAGGTGTTTTGCTCAGTTCTGAGAGTTCAGTTGACCTTAGGACGCCGTTTCAAGGTTTGTATGGAAGGTAGTGTGATAGCCTGTCCGGATGACAAAAAAGGGTTTGAGCACCAAAGTAGCATTATATAACGTATATTTGCCTCCTGAGATGATTTTTCATAGAGAAGTTTACGTCATTTAGCGTTAGTATTAAATAAACTGTAAGTAGTGAGGGACAAGCATTATGGAAGGATTGGGAAACCAAAATGCAATCCCCCTACCAATTCCAATCGTCAGAATGACATCTAGGTCAATGACCACAAGAGATTAAAAAAACAAACCCCCAAAAAACAGCCCCATGGATGGCACCGACCAGAACGTGGCCTGTAACTTTTACGGTAAAGCTATGCATCAGGTTTCAAATCAATAAAATGAAAAGATTTCAGATAATCCGGAACACCGTTGAAGTCCAAATTCAGCCATTTCTTGTAAACTGAACATAAGGGTCAGAAACTCGAACGTGATCTGTAACTTACGGAGAGGCTATATACTGTAAGTTCAGTTCAATACGATGATGGGCTTTTTTTAAGGAAAGAATCCGGGAAGTGTTGAAGTTCATTTAGAATTAACTATCTTGTAACATTTATCTGCACAGTGCTTACTACATGCAGATGGAGAATATTTAGGGCATGTTATACTCTGTTCATTTTCTGTTCTGTCCATGAGATGATGTGATAAGTTTCCCATATGCCCCTAGAATTACGGTGGATTTTGTAAATTATGTTAGATCCGAGGTCTGTGATTTCGCGATCAATTAATGAGGTTAGCGCTGTATATTTGCTAGTATAGACAGAAAACGTCTGTAACACAAATTTTGTTGAGACATTGGACATTGTTTGAAAAAGCTCAAAGTTTGCTTTGGCTTTTTTAAAGTGTGACGTAAGGAACTGGATATCACCCGAGAGGCCAGTCAAAGAAACGGGGTTGGTGTGCACCGGTACGTGGTATTGTAATATGATATGTAGTATGTAGCTAGTGGTTTTTCTGAATTAGATCATTTCAACGTATTTCGAATCAGCCCGAAGAATGAAGATGGTTAATCCCAGCAGGCTTTGGTCACCCTTGAATAAATATGCCATTACCTAAAATTACTTAAATTTGCACTTTTCCATCTCTCACACGAACCAGAGGGCAACGATTCTGTGTCCGTTTAAGAACCAGGAAGACCTCATGTAGAGGTACATAACATTTCTATAGGTCAAAGCTGCCGAGGTATGTATTAGGTATTGCACAGTACATTGCAGACTTGTAAGATGATATACAGAAGAGAGTTTAAAGTACCTACCTGTGAAAGCCAAATAGATTGACACCTCTACCGGCGTTCGATTTGTTCATTTATTTATTTGGTTGGTTGGTGTTTTACGCCATACTCAAAAATATTTCACTTATTTGTCGGCGATCAGCATTATGGTGGGTGGAAACCCCATAGATCGTCCCGCGTACTGCAGGAGAGGAAGCCAGCACGAGGTGGACTTGAACTCACAAGCTTCACATTTGTGAGAGGCAATTGGGTCATTACCCGGCGCTAGCTATTTCAATGTACTAAACCATCTAGGCGCACGCTTGCTCGGAATATATCAGATGCAAGTAGTGAGGTAATATCATGTTGCCCGGAGTAAACCGGGCTTTTATGACGTATATACACACACGTGTGGTGCAAAACAACTGGTCTTCAAAGAAAGCTAGACTGTTCAAATGGCCACCAACGAGAACTGTCGATTGCTATTTTGCCACGAAGACCCCAAAAGTAGCAAGAGCAATGAGACACCTTATGCGTCGGAGGAGAGAAGGCAGCCCTTGAAATTTGAGCGTGCTCGCTCCGTCACATTACAAAGATCGTTCTTTGTCTTGGTGTCTGTGACCGAATGTCACAGAGTATATGTGACCCTTTTCAGTCCACTATTTCTTGTTCATGTAGTACGTGACATACGCTGTGTATACATTACAGTCTACCCGTAGATCACGCTATCTGCTATAAATGCATTTCATACATGGAGACAAGCCATTAAACATCGTGGATCGTGGTGAAGTGACATAAGTATTCTCTTACTAACACTTACTAAACTTTCTTGAGGATCTCTCTGTAGATGTGTCCCAATATATACTTACTTAAACGACACCGTGTTATTATTAGAAGCCATATTTGACATGTAAGTGTCTGTCAAACTTTATAATAGTTCGTAAATTCATGTCTTGGAAGTCTTCTTATAAGTCCCGTTATCGTGCTCAAAATCTGAACATTTGTATTAGTATTTCTTCTAAAAAACTCTTCCATGGCGATAAGTAAAATGTACTTTACGAAGTTTTATGCATCACAATCTCATCTGAGTGAAATGTATCATATACGGGTTAAGCCACTGGATTAAGGGATAGCCATGTTCGCGAACGTGGTGATGTGAACAGCCCTTGGCTGGCCATCTTTTTGTGATGAAGAGTGACTTCCCTTCTATATACAACTTGTCCCTTGGATTAATATTCCGGGAGGTGGTGATAATGTTTGTAAATAACGATGTATATAAAATCATGTTTACCGCAACTTAATTATCGTCCTATCAACACTTAACAAACTTTCCTTTAGGATGTACATGTGTTTATAGGTGGGTCTCTTAGATGTGAAGATCCCACATATCTTACGACATTTTCTTTATCATATAATGAGGATGTGCCATTATGTGTCAGATTCAGCCCACACGGAAGTCTCAAAGTGCTGTGTATTCTGTATTGTTGTTACTATACCGCGTTTATCACCAGAATTAAATCTTTTTTTTTTATATAAAATTTTATTGTTGTATTTAGATGATATAATTTAAGTACTTGACCATTCCATAAGGTCCAATCGAGATAGAAAATTTGAAAGTGAAAACATATTTATATGGGTCTGGTGATTTTCTGTTGACGTAACTGGCGGGAAGTGACACCGAAACCGAGAGCAGACTTCTCCATGTTCCTTACAAGGCTGCCGTTGCTTTCTCTTGTAAGACGGGAGAAGGCACGCTGAACAAACGTCACAAGAATGGTTCCCGGAGGAATGGCACTTGTACATATTCCTCTCTTATTAATAAAGATGACAAAAGTCGGCAATGTTGGAATTACATCCACTGGTACCTCCATTGTCATTCATATTTCTTGTCAATAAAACATTGGCATCACGAATTACGGCTTGGATATTTTCTTCATACTCTTCCTTGGTTATGTTAGTAAGTATGTCAGTAAACAAATTTGTTTATATGCCGACACTCCAAACTGTCCGGACTACATTTCCATTGACAATAGTGGGCCGAGTTCATTCGCGTCATCACTGTGATGCAAAGAAATAAGCCAGATGGGAGTGCGCGGTATGCGTGCACAGGACTTGGCCGTGCGGTGCACAAACAGAAAAACATGGCGATCTGAACCAATGCTACCACATTATAAGCTTCGGCAACAGGTCATGTCCTAGATTTTAACTTTTATTCTCGACAGGAGACTGGTCTCTTGTCCACAGAAATTTCACGCGCCACACAGATTCATTTAAAATGCACGAATTAGAGACGTGTCGTAGTTTGTCTACCTCAGCACCCGGAAGTGACACATCTATGCCCTATATAGCGGTTGAAGGACAAACGCATTTAACAACCCATTTAAGTAAGATTGTTTGCAAATTTCAAGCGACTAAGTATTCTACATTTGCGTTGTTAGAGTAGGGCTTTTTGTTACAAAAGCAGGCTATAATAACTATCACATGAACCTTAAACTTGTTTAACAGATTTAATTTGCCTGTATTCAATAGACTGTACATACCAACATGAATTCTCGAAATGCTGTGTCCTAGAACTTGAACCTTTGGAATTCGAATTGGAGAGGTGTTAACTATGACGGGTATGTAACTTTCATTCATTTCAGCACCAGATAGATTGCATGACGTCCTCTCAAAGACTGCAGTGAGGAAAGGAAGGAGTTACTGCCGTGACACCGAGACCCGGGCTCAATACCGAGTTGAGTCAGACATAAAATTTGTGAAATGACATATCAATTTTCATGGCTTTATGCTCAGTTATTTGAAATCTCGTGCCCATCGATATACGAGGCTTTAGGTGATGAAGGCCGTGTTTTTGCCAAGATAGGCGCCATCAGAGAAGCAGTTCCTATCAAAAATTGATGATAACAGGATGTGGATATTATATGTATCTACATATAGTGTGTTCTGTGCATGATACACAATGTCAGGTCAATAAAAACATTTTATGACTATCACCAAAAACACCCAACAAAACTGGAGTTTAATTATTACTATATTTTATGGGCCACATAAAAATGAACGTTTGGCTTAGCTCGTGTATACCGAAAGTCCTATGTCCATGAACAAGGTGAAAGCTCCTTCCAGGGAGCAGTAAGCTGCGCTTTTGCCGACCAAGGCGTTTCTCACCATATCTATAAAGACGCACATCAGAGAAAGCAGTTTTTAACTGTAGTGGACGTTTGCCTGGCTTCGAATGCGTTGTGGTGAGCAAGAAGCCAGCACACACACACAGAAAAACATTGCACCTAAAGTAGGTCTATATAAGAGATGTAGAATCCGGAGAGATATAATCCTGTGTTGAAATGTGAGCTTAGCAGACGATTGCTATAGACGGGAAAACCCAGCAATTTTCTTCTTAGATTACGAGACTTCAAGTAAACAATGATAAACTCCTGCTTTTATGAAAAAGTGAATGAAATTGCATAAACCGGATATACGTAGTTTGGTCCTAAGACCAGTGTGGAACACCAGCCAGGTGATTGTTCTTAAAGCCTCATGGGGAACGTCTGCCAGCAGCCTGCAGATGGCCGTGGGTTTCCCCCCGGGTTGTGCTCGGTTTCCTCCCACCGTAATGCTGGCCACTGTCGTATAAGTGAAATATTGTTGTGTACGACATAAACACCAATCAAATAAATAAATAATGCCTCAAGTTGGTGAAAAGTATACTAATACAGAGAGCATAAACGGGACAAAGCAATGGATGAATAATTAGGGTGTAACACAACACCGGCAGTATTTCAGTCATATCGTGGCAAGGCTGTACATGAAGTTTGTGTCCTGGACGTGTGGGGCGAAAGCCAGCGTTCTTTCACACATGTGTATCAGTGACAATTTTGTAATGTTTGACTTTATCAAGCCAGTGACTTTGCTACCGGCTGTGTATTGAAATATATTTCAGTTTAGACCACCGTGTTTACTGACATAGTTTGTGATGATGTTGTGGGAAAAGTTCAGCGCTGGATCTTAATTTGTGCTTCATGGGACTTCATAGAGGATATCCAGATTGAGAGAGTTTGTCACGGAACCCAGTTAGTGCTGCACCAAAAATAATTCTCATAATTACGAGGTAGTTTGTAACATGGTCAAACATATTATAATTCGCTTTGACTTTGATCTGGGATTAAGTTATTCCCATACCCTCTGGTAGCTAGCCTCTACGTCTTATCACTACGGTCTGAATGCGCTTCACATCCCAGAATTTGGCGTTTTTTGAGAGGAAACATTTTTATGCCACCAGGCCCCGGTTTCATGAAGTGCACTTACCTCAGTATTCCCATAACTGTCATGACAACGTATGTTGTACAGATAGACAATGCACTTAACCACGGGCTACTTACCACTAAGTATGCTTCATGAAAGCGAGCCCAGGAACTATATGCCATAGCAACAATCCTCGTGTTGAACTAGCTTTGAGGTATACAGAACAGAGAGTTTGTGGACTGTCCAGAGTTGATACAGAGGACTATCAAGAAGTTGCCTCTTTCTGTAACATTTTAGACAAGAGCAAGTAAGGAATTGTGGACAATGCCGTGGATAGTGATATTCTGATGAATCAAAGTGGTGCCATGCATGCTGCTGTATTTATTGGCCCGAGGCCACGGTGTAAGGGTGGCTTATATTTACCGATATATATTTGCCGCTGGCCACCGTTGACCAGAGAGCTATGTGGATCCGATGTCGGTAAAATGTTTGTAACGAGCTACCCCCTCATTTCATTGCGCTGCATGTGAGTCAGATTCTTCCTGAATATACACAAGGCACCTTAATTCTGAAAACCGAAATATTTGCGCAAATTTTACTTCAATCGCTACTTAGCGTTACCTCACCATTCTCAAGTAAGCCTTTGCGGAAGATGAAAATACGATCAGACCGCACATGCTGCCAAGTTTTTTAAATCTGTGTCAACGAGACGCGCATGCACAGCAGTGGTTGACCTTTCCGTGAAATCATATCTTGAAATTTGCTTTTATAATGAACAAACCTACGCCTTCGATGAATTTGCTTAAAGGTCAACCACGGATGCGCATGTGCAGCAACAAGTACCATTTTTGAAGTCTTTGGTATGACCCGGCCAGGACTTGAACCTGGAGCGACCTACAGGCGGACACTCCAATGGCTTGTTTGGCCACCATGGTATAGACACAAAGCCGTCTTAACACTTGTACACCCTTTGTGATATAGGACTCTGTTCCACAGAGTTCGAGACAGTGTAGAATTGTTTGTTTAGCTTGGGTAATATCCCCATTATTTACCTACAGTGGTTATGTACACATATATTGACATTTCCGGGACTGAGTCTGTATATAATCTCGACCAGACTACCGGAGTTCAGTTGGTCGTTCCCGCTTGTGCATGGAGCATACAAGCAGGCCTAAATCGAAACGCTCTGAAAGAAGGGCGGTGGTTGAAGAGTGGGGCGGAGGGGCTTTGGATTGTGTACTTAAAATGCGGTAACATCACAGATATCTAACTGCGTACTGATTAAAATCCAAACAGTAATCTTGAATACAGGACACCTGTCATTCAAACCACTCTACGCACACATACTGCCGTGACTTTCCTTTAGAGGCTTGCTTGGTTTATCCTTTATGTATGGGGTTCTTTCTACGTGAACGGAGACTGCGATCTGCTTCGCAAAGAGGGCAAATCATGATTGATTTCTGCTGCAGCCTTTTCTACACTACCGTTAAATCCTCTGGCTCTGGCCTGTCTCCTCTCACCATTAATGGCGGCGGCTGCCATATGTGTACTTGTGTGCAGCGTAAAACGTGTATGAAATAAATAAATCTTCATTTAAATACGTTCCCTAAGTTTGCAAGTTAATCAATTCAAGTTTGTTCATCTGTTTCTGATGACGAATTGATCAATTCCTGATAAGGAATTATTCCGTAATCATCGAAGACATTAAAGTGAAGATTTCTTTTTCATTTCCTTTTTTTCTTTGAAATTATATGCACCGAAAAGTGTGAGTAGTGCAGTAAAGAATTAAAGAGTGCATAACTCTGGACCATTTCGTTAAAGGCGGAAAGGAGTTCCATGATTTACACAACATAGGCAGGCCTAATCTCTCTTTAATAGCCCAAATCAGAAAAACAAATCGTTTTTTCGTTTGGATGCCATTAGTAATTTTGAGACCTAAAATGAACATAAAATATAAAAGTTGTCAATTTTTACATTTATATTTATATAAAATATAAAAGTCAGTGCAGTGGTATAACATTGGGAGTAGTTTTGAGAGAGTGGGCGCGTTCACAAATCGGAAACAGTGCTTTCAGTTAATGCACAAAAGTTACAAAGTAGTGGGGATGCTGTTTGACTGGAACTTTCTCTTTTCTCAGAAATATTTTTGTCAACTTCACAAAAAGTAAGAGAAGAAAAGATATGCTTTGCATGAGCGTCTGCAGTGTGACCTACAAGTAGGTCAGTGGCGCCTGACAATGCAGAGTTGATTTTTTGTGGTTTTATACTGTGTACCGAGAAGAGCTTTCTGCGCATGCCCCAATGGTCCAAGTCAGCAGGTACGATTGAGGACAAGCTGTTTGATATTGGGTTCATCATACACACAAATAGGTGGACTTTGACAGGATGATTTCCTTTTTGATCTACAGGGACAGTTGGTCAGGGATAAATGCAAGCTAGAAGAGAAGTCCTGCCAACAACGAGAGCAATTCTCGTCAATAATAAACCCCAGGTAAGAAATGAAATATTTTTCTGTAAATGAGAAATAAGGTAAAGCCTCATGTAACTGATCTTTTGTAAGGGCTTCTTTAGAATTTCAAGTTTAATGAACTTGCCTTCTTGCTAGGGCCGTTGAAACTTCAAACCGATTTTCACACACTGACATTTATGTATTCTTGAACAAAAAATTTGTACAAATTCCTGATATAGCTGCATTTATTTAACTTTCACTCTCACGAGCGGACCCAGGCAGAGTGGAAAGGGTTCGTCTTTCTGTCGTTAAGACACACGAGGTGCACGTTCCAACCCTAAGCAGTAATAAGGATTTGTACATTTCCCCGGCTCACCTGCAGATGGTCGTGAGTTTTCGCCGGGCATTGCCTGGTCAACCCCCTCCCCCCCCCCCCATAATGCTGGTACAAGTGAAATATTCTTGAGTACAAACTCTTTTTTTAGTCACAGCCTTGGAAATGCAATCAATAAACCATTCAATACACTAAATCAGTCACTCAGGCATTTATACTTTAGAGGAATAATCTTCAGAAGATACGCTTAATATCATACATGACGATATGATACGCATGTATCATGTATCGTATGATGCTAAATTTTTTAAGAGATGTATTGACGTCCAGATGGAAACTGAGAAAATAACATAATGATGTAAAAAACATATAGCTATACTATCAGTTTATATATCGAATACTTGAGCAGCGTTTAAAGGATTGAACTTTGTTGAAATAAATATACTTCAATCTCTCTCCAGGAGGAAAATTTTGTACAAAAGCTCGAAGAGAACATGGTTTTCGAATTACATCCAACTGTCTTACCAACGAAAGGAAGGAAGGTATTGCAAAATTTTTTTAGATCAAAATAATAAAAATGCGTTCTTCAAATTCACTTGATAACAAATGACGTTTTAGCGCGAGAGTTGTGCGTTATCTGGTACACCCGAGTCCACATGCAGAAATTTCACATTATAATGCAGGGTTTTACTTTGTATGAAATGTAACCCCTAGTCTAGTCACAAATTTCTGATAAAGACTGGTGACTGGCAAAATGAATTGCGCCAAATGAGGATTAATACACCCAGTGCGGAACTGGAACTTTTGGAATGAGTATCAAATGTTAAAAAAAAATGTGCGAGGCCAAATGTCTTTCCGGTTACTGGCCTGAAAGTTCGCATACTCGAATTCATTTCTCATCGACTGTGCTTTTAACTGCATGAGCAGGCACCTGAAGAAGGGTCAGTGGTTTTCATTAGACACACCGCTTTCTTCCTCTCATAAACCTGAGACCTATGTCATAAATATGCAGTAAATGAACCAAGATGTCGCCCCAAAAGCTCATATTTAGAGGCACATAAATGTTGTTAAATATTACCTTTGAGATTGAAATTTATATTTTTATACGGAAGTATATCCTTAAACCACTGCCACTTCAATAGACCTTGCTAATATCAACAGGACTCTCGGAATCAGGTATAATGTGTAACTTGACTATGGGCGACATTTGAGGCCATTTATCGTAGGCTTAAAAAGTGAAAAATTCTCGAATACGGCGTTAACCACAAATGAAACGAATGGAAGCATATACAAATTAAACCTTACATTGTTTGCTCTTTTACCTTTAATATCAGTCTTCGCGTAGGTATTGGTCTTCCTATTATTTTTCTTATAGTAAAAAAGCATGTTGATATACACACTATAAATTTAGTATTGAAAGAGATGTGTTTATTACAGTAAACCTGGGACTTATTTACGTAGTAAACACTTTCATATACATGTATTTTGATATTTTATGAGGCATTTTTATTGGACTACTATAGTGTTTGATGAAAATATCTACCAATTTTTCTACAGTGTAAACATGCCACACATTTACTGTAAGAAACACATCCATCCATCCATCTCCTTCCTTGCGTTTATGAATAAACACCAGGACTCGTCTTTTTTGTAATGCAATAGAAATGTGGTCATGCTCCCATTATGAAATAAACATTTACTTTAGTGTGCAGACACTCCCTTTTTCCCAATCCCACCTTCTCCATTAAAATAAAACATTGCTCACACCAGCCACTTTCTCTTTATTACAAGACGCCCTCGAGAGCTTCGAGTTGAGAGGTCGACTGGACATGTATAACATCATTGGAGTCACTGTAAACAAGCAGATATAGACTTGTTGGTCATATATATGTAGATATATATCTGTATGTCAGAACCCCTGGGTGTTTAGAGACGGAGAGAAAAGTTTGAGTTAGCAGACTGAAAAATCTGAGTTTTCCAGTGGAGTTAATTCAACTCAGAAAATGGAGTCATATGAACAGATCGGTCGAGTCACTAACCAGTCCGCTTGTTATCTTTCGGACTCATAAATAATCGGTGAGTCCTTCGATTTCTCTTGTAAACTACCCATACTATCAGATGAGTCTTTGATGACAAGGTCGGTTTGGCCATGTGCCCCAGTTTTCTAAATTTTAAGTGTGTTGGCCCAAACTTTTCTCTCCGTGTGGGCTGGCGTAAGACACCTGGTATGTTGCATTCCTACGACATGTAAACCCATGATTATTACCTGAGACGGTGCCCTAATTCCCTCTATCTTTTCTCCCATGAAAGAGCAACTTTCAGTATGATATTTGCGCCCTTTTTAACTCGATGCTGGTGACAACGTCATAGATCAGCGTCACAAAAAGTACAATTTTATCTGTATACACGGAGAAATGAACTTAGAATAATCTTCAATAAACATCTTACAAACATGCGAAAAAGCTGAAGAATTGCAGTACTCTTTGTCGCGAACGCCATTTACAAACATTCAAACATGACCAGTTTTCGGCAAATATCAGTTTTTACTTAAACTTTTTCAAACTCCCCTTGTGGGACAATGCCGCTCACTCATCTCCCTTCTCCAAAGCACACACGCACGGACGCATGAGCGGGCACCCACGAACACACGCACTGGTTGTTTACGATTTTTCTCCCTAAATAAATAATACTTTTAAGTATTAATTAAGTTACGTGAGCCCATGATAGACTACTTTTTACTTTCAATTAAGACTTGCTTCTTTGTCATTTCTGCAGACATCCGTAATCTCTCTCAACATGAAGTCGAGAAAACGGTACAAAGGGAAAGTAGGCCATCAGGCTTATGCCAATGACAGCTATGCCCCAGATGATGTCGACGTCGTGAGTACGACACCGTATGACATGGTAAGGCGGAGCATTTCATACTTGAGACCTGAGTACCGTTTTCTGAGCACTGGTACTTTGGGTTCACATCGGATTCACCATGGCGTTCTTGTGATAATTGAATGAATACAAGGTTATCGGGTTACAAGTAAATCATTATCACCATTGCAAAGGTCAAAATCGCCACAACATGACTGAGATATTGCCGATGTTGCGTTAAGCCATGATCACTCAATCATTCATTAAAATGTCAGAATTAACAGTAGACTGCAAAGCTTTGTCCCCAGTAGAGGAAGAGGTTTCTCATTAAACAGAATCTGATTAATGGAACAGGTAGAAAGAGAATCGGGTCCTATGCAAGAGTTGGATATCCGAAAAATTAGCTATGGTTTTCCGGTGTGTTATTGTAAAGGATACAGTTAAAGAATCAAATAAACGACAAATGTTCGAAAACTATTCTAAATCGTGTGCCTCTTGTTACACGTTTTGGATCAGAGAAGAACTGGTTAATACTGTTTTATTCACTAAGCGAATCCTGAGTACTACATATACTGAAGAGCCAAAACAAAACAACTATTGACTTTTAGATCCCTTCAGTTAGAAATCATAGTTCGTGCACATGTAAATAAAGATTATCACATAAAAACATTAGAATTTATATGCCAAAAAAATGCCGGTGTCTTTAGGTACACATTATCAACAGGAAGTATGAGCCCAACGCCTACAAATGTGGCCCTCCTGTTTCCTTCCAAATCGCCACAAAACTAAAAACCTGCATCATAGAAGTGCAAGTAATCTTGAATATGGCGTCCCAAACAACAAAAAGTCAACCCATCAATGACTAAATCAATCAATAAAAGAAACAAAAACATAAATAAGTCAGTAAATTAACACTATCGTTTCCTTTTAGGACAAAACTAGCACTGTTCCTGTATACGGCCGGGAAGCAATGGAAACTGAAGTGGTAGATAAGGATGACACGAACTGTTGTCAAGAGAGAGTAGGCGCTGTCCAGGAGTTTTTATCCATATTCTACACTAAACACAAGTCCATGATACGGACAGTACTCATTGTTATTTTCGTCGGTCTTTATTTTGTCTATTTTGGCTACGCCATGTATTACCGATTTGGAGATGATGGATCTCTTCGGCTTCTCGTGGTTACTTCCCTTGTTGTGCTGTACTTTTTGGCGGGAACAATTTGGGGCTTCATCAAGACACCAATCACAGAGAAGTGCACCTGTTCAAACACTTTAGGGACTACTCGGCTGATGAAGGTTTTGAAATGGTAAGTTGGTAATCAGTCTCCATTGTACGCTAATTTAAAAAACATTTTAATTCATCTCTTCATTAAATACTTTTCAAAAAATTCAACGATCAAAGTAGAAGGCACCCAGGGAGCTCAACAAGAGGAAAGTGTCACACCTCACATTGGTATGGACAATACTATTTGAAAACACCATGGGAAAATACCATGTATTTTCCTTGAAAGACACCCTTCTACAATACTCTGCACAATACTCTGGGGCAATACCATGTCATTCTACTGCATCGTCCTCTACATGACACTACTCTGGAACACTACCCCTGCACAATACTCTTGCACAATACCCTAAGTCAGTATTCTCTGACAATACTCTGGGGCTTTACCTTGTGTGCTGGAACAATGCCACGCCTTTCTGGAGACAATACTCTGGAACAATACCCATGGACATTACTCTGGGACAATACTGTGTATTTTGTGGGGATGACACTCTTGGACAATACTCTTGGACAATAACAAGCATTTCTTGGGAGTATACTTTGGGACAATACTTTGTATTTCAAAGATGAAATGATACTTTTGGACAATACTCCTGGGCAATACCCTAACACAATATTCTCTGACATTACTCTGTGACTATTCCCTGTGACACGATTCTAGGACAGTACCATGTCTCTTTGGGACAGTAATCCTGTATTTTCTGGGCATGATATTCTTAGACAATACTCTTAGACTCTACTCTTGGACAATATTCGTGGACAATACTCTGGGTCAGTACTCTGCGTTTCTATCTTATTTTTTAATGGTGAAAGGATATTCTTGTTCCGGATTCCCAAGGAGATCACCACCACAGCTAAATGGAGAATAGTCTATGCAGCTCACACCTGGATAGACAGATAGACCGACGGACAGAAAGACAAACGCACGAACAACAGATAGATACACAGACAGACGAATAGATAAACGATCACAGAATTATAACCCAAGAGACAAAGGCAATAAGATAGATGTTAAGGAAGCCTCTTTAGTAAAAGCTCCGCAGCCCACATTCGCGCGAACACAGGAGGGTAGCGGACATGGGAAACTAGGAGAAGTAAATAAGGAAGCAGGAAATTAACGTGACCAACCAAAATCGCTCAGACGGTATACAACCTGTAAGCAGAACTAAAAAGACAAGCATCTCTGACATTATTGATCAAAGTGACAACAAAAACAGACCCATCTCCTAAGATCTTTGGATGATTGGCCCTTTAGCAATTTTCTTACCTGGTGAGGGAAAGGTTTTTCCCAGGATTTGCGCATAACTTTTCCTTGGCCAATTTTTTGTACCAGTGCAAAAGAAAATCTGGAGTTTCCCTCCTGGAACTGTAACTGTAACTAACTCTTGGCTAACTTTTGTATAATAAATAAATAAGTTTTTGTACCAAAGGTATCAGGGGCCACTTTGAACTTCGTACAGATGTTTTTCTCTGTAAATATTCGCTGTCTGTGTTGTAGCTCAGTGAAAGTGGTCTCATTTATCCCCGGGGAATATGTCCGTACTAAATTTTATGAAACTGGCCTACGGTGGAGCCAAGATTTCCCATTCGATCTACTCTCTTTGAAACGCAATATACACATTTCCACGGCATAAAACGCCAATCAAATACATCAAACAAATAAAGAAAACTTGATATAGTAGAGATGTAAGACCCGAAACAAATAAACAAAGCGCGATATAGTAGAGATGTGAGACCAGAAACAAATAAACGAAGCTCGATATAGTAGAGATGTAAGACTCAAAACAAATAAAGAACACTCGGAGCAATACAAATGTTAGATCCGAAACTTGAGTGTAGGATGGTGTGTCAACGAGGTTTTACCATACAAAGATCTGAAACATCTAGACCCTCTCCACATTTGACTGACAGCGTAGTGAGAGGCTCTCACCTTGTGGACTGTGTAAAACATGTTATGTAGTTCTTCGTGCTTAGATGCCCGCCAGAGCGGTGATACTGGCATCTCGGATAAAGATGTACACGCTTCGATCAGTGGGGTCAAACTTCTCACAGTAGTTAAACAACTGAACGACTTATGGAGACTGGGGACGGGGGTGGGAGGTGGTGGTGTCTAGGCGTACGACTCGGCAAACTCACCTTCACCAGGAGTGCGTTATATTCGCTCCTGGTTATTGGAGGAGGTAGTGGCCACTCACCTGTCGGTCCATTGGCCACTGGAGAAGACCTTAGCCCTATTTCCCTAAAGGTCGTAAGTCGTAACTCCGGTCCTAAGTTAAAATTTACGACAAACGACCGTTGCACAAAACAATACTACCTATGCTTTATTGTGTAACCAGTGATAGAACTCAGGTCTTAGGACTTAAGACTTAAGACTAAGATTTGCGACTTAAGACATGTTAGTGAAATGAGGCCCGGTGGCTACACTGCCACCACCGAGTCTGACGTCGGTGGAGTCGGTAGCCTGTATCGTATTCCACCGCGCTGCCAATTTCAGGGCCGTGTGCAAATATACATATTAAATAGATATGACCTTTCAAAGAACATCGAGTATGTCACGCAACATTCCGGCTGGTACGTTTACCTCCCCGAAATAAAATTCAGTCATGCTGTTTATTTCCCCAAATAAAAGGATTTGAACTTGTATACTTGGTACATTTGCTTCTATCATTTATATAATTTATACAGAGGTAAAATATCAGAATTGTCTTCAGTGATGAAAGTGTTTTGTGATTACATATTTACAGCTTCAAATCCAAACGCCGTCACGTCGGACAAAGAAACATTTTTTGCATCATGACTTTCTCGTCTGAGCTCACAGGAATAACGTCATAATACATGTATAGTAAACTTTTATATTCCTACGTCACATAACAATAAGACACAACTTCATACAAAAGACATAGAAATCATAGAAATATCTAGGTAGAATGCAGTGGCCTAAGTTTGCCGTTGATCGGTCTAAAATTCATGACCTCGGCGCAGGGTGTAACAGAGATTGGCAGCATGAAACATGCCATTTTCTCCACATTTTCCTCAGTTTTGGAAATATATCATTAAACACCTTCGTCTTAGTATTTGTGGTGTAACCCGATACCGCTGAGCCTTGTTCATACCTCGTGAAATTGTTAAACGGCTCAGCGATATCGGGTTACACAATAAACAAAACAACATCGGTGTTAAACCCTTAAACACTGAATCTATCACCGGTGGTGGTCAGATCAACGAATGAAACCCACACAGGCCAACAATTCTCTTTCGCTTCCCTCTAAGAGGACCCTTAAGTGAAATGTTCAATGCAGGTAGTTCGAACTTGTTACAAATAAGCCTTTAATAAGTGAGTCATCCAATGGAATCTCCGAACACAGACCTCCCTTAGAATATCTTGTTTAATCTCCTTATTTCTGGCACCTCATTGGTCAAAACGTGCGACGTGTACTTGATAAACAACTGAGCTCGAATTACCCACCAAAGATACCAGAATCAACCCAGAAGGCATGGAAGAATGAAGGGCCTATATCATATACGAAATACCAACTATGTGATGTAAGAAAATACTTCCTTTATTATGTAAGAAATACTTCCTTTATTACTTTCTATGTAATGAAAGACATACAATGTATTTCCTGTGACACGCAAGGAATACTTTCTGTGTTATGTAAGGAATACTCCCTATGTTATGCTAGGAATAATCTCTATGTTGTACAAGGAATACTTCCTATGTTATGCAAGAATACATCTTATTTGATTTACAGGCTGGTCCATATCGGGATGTTTATATTTATCGTGGTGTACATCGTTGTGGATGTGGGCCTCCATAGTCCGGAGAACATGGTAGCCCTGGGGGGAATCGCCTTCTATATCGTGGCCTTCTACCTCTTCTCAGCATACCCCGCTAAGGTAAAGTATCATCAACGTCTACAGCATCATTGCTAAGGACATTTATTTACCTTTCATTTATTTAGAATACTGTGGCAACTCCAACAAACGACGCAAGGCAATACTTGATTCAATATTTCGGATTTATTTGAATAAAATAAAGGAATAAATTTAAATAAAAGCGAAATATTGTCGTTTGTTGGGGATGCCAAAAGACTCTACTTTGCGAAGATTATCCATGGAAATGGAAATATTTTTATTTATTTCTCTTTTTTATTGTTGCTTCACTCCATGGTATACTATTTGTGCGCAGATCTTAATCCTGGTATATATCTTAATCAGAATGTTTTTGATTCGCTAAACACCTTCAATAGAATATATAATATAAAAGCTGAAAGGTAAATCCGAATACATATCCCAATCTCTTATAAACGTCCTCTGCATAGGACGCCGTAATTCAGCGATATATACTGCTCTCTGAGCTCTGTCAACATCACCAGCATTCTCACCAGCATCAACAATCACAGCATGACAAGCATTCTCAGCATCCTCAGCAGTCAACATCACCAGCATTCTCAGCGTCATCAGCAATCGCAACATCACCAGTAATCACAACATTACCAGCATTCTCGCCATCATCAATAGTTGCTACATCACCAGAATTCTCAGCATCATCGGCAGTCACCGCATAACCAACATTGTCAGCGTCATCAGCAATCGCAACATCATCAGCATTCTCGGCATCATCAACAGTCACAACATCACCAGATTCTCAGCGTCGCCATCAATTGCAACACCACCAGCACTCTCAGCGTCATCACAATTTCCAACATTACCAGCATTCTCCATGGCTGATTTCTAGCTGATTTTCCATCAACCCTAGACCTGGCCTAAAACACCAGCAGCTGCTAGCAGTTGAACTGTGAAAATCGACGGCTTTTTTCCTAATTAGAAGCCAAAATGTGGCGTCATGACGAGGTTGTACTTCGTTTTTGTAATACTCTTCATCGAATTACGTTTAATTCGGTTGATTGGATTATAACGTCGTGTTCAAATATATTTCACATACGTCTGAATGTCGGCGATCATATTTATGTGTGGAATGGACCACTGACTATCGACAGGTACCTGACAAACCTCTTGAGTTAAAGCCAGACGAATCAGCGACAGCTGGATTCGAACACGCGACATCATGGGTCAAGGGCTTGATAGTCACAACGTGCACAACTAATGCAAAATAATGATACCTGCGACATATCGAAAAAAGTCGATGTCGTGGTGAACTCGGGACTTTCCTTAATTAAATAAATGGCCAACGTTAATAAAGAGAACTTGATTTGCAGCTTCTGGCATTGGAAGAGAGTCTTAGCTCAAGTGCTCTGCCTGCCTAGAACTGCCATACTAAAGTATAGCCTAACCGATAGGGTAGTTCGTGGGAAAGAAGAGACTCATTTTGTAAAGACATGTTTGGCAGAAATATAGCTGTAAATGAATTAACAAGGTAAAAGTAACAATGGACATAGAATGAGCCTTCTTTTATTGAATTAACATAGCGTGCCGCAAACTGACTGATAAAGTTCTGAAAATGTGATTTATCTTATATAGTTTTCATGTACATGGCTGAGTTCTCAAAGTAGAGCTGTTGTTGTACTCTAGGGCTCTTCAAGCTTGATTGCAGAAGGCTTGGAAGAGTGTAAATCGAGCCGACAGAAGACAGGCTCTGAAAGAAGAAGCAAAGGACAAATCGAGTCGGTCATTTAACCTAGCGACAACGAAGACGGTCAGACACGTATTTAGCTCGTTGTCACGCATATTAAATGATTAATGGTGATTTCTCGTTTCGATGTGCATTTCAGGTGAAGTGGAGACCTGTGTTTTGGGGATTTGTCCTGCAGTTTATCTTCGCACCGCTCGTCTTGAGGACCGAGTGGGGATTCCAAACCTTCAAGTGGCTCGGAGAATAAGTCACAGAGCTTCTCAACCATTCCACTGACAGAGAAACATTTGACTGCGTTTATTTTGGTGAAGAAAAAAATCTAAAAAATTCAGAGACGTTATTTTCAGACACAGTTTTTAATAATAATCTTTTCACTCACCATACGTTCATTTTCACCTTTTAAGCCCGGTAGATACGATCCATCAGCTGAGCAAATCGGATCTCCTGTCCGTTTGCTAAGCACTTCGCTCAAGTTGTTTCATCGGCTCACAACGTCGTCTTACACAAAGTCATTTCCGAAACTGACATATGTCACGTGATTCATTTCTTGAGTCATTTGCCGTCAAATGACGAAAACGATGGCTTGGTTACACTTTCCCCTCGCACTGAGGGAATAGCTCGCTTCAACGCCCACACCGAGGATTTTGCCTCTAGAGTCAAAAAATACCAAACGGGAGAGGTATTTTTCTCAACAACTCGAGGGGTGAAAAACTCACCAAAACTCAACAAAAATGCCTGCACACATGAGCAAAGTGCTGAGCAAACGGGCAGGAGAGGCGTTTTGCTGAGCTGATAGCGCGTGTTGGCGCTTGGCTTAAAATCACCAGTCTGACTATGAACTTCCCACCAGGTCCTGCCTGTTATCGTGTTCTTCAGCACGTTCATCTCTGTCCTGTACTACCTAGGAGTGATGCGGTTCGTCATAAAATACATCGCCAGGTTCATCGCTCTGCGTTTGGGAACCACACCCGCCGAGTCGCTCAACGCCGCCGGCAACATCTTCATTGGAATGGTAAGTTGGTATCCGGCAAATATGGTCACCGCATGCCCCAACTTACTCGCCGCATTCTTAGTCAATGAAAAGGTCAAAATGGCCGAAACAGCTCCTTACCTATACATATTCTATGACGCGTAGTGTTTTCTGAGAGAGATGTATATTTCATGAGCAGAGCCCAAGCTTCAAGAAATTCGCAAAGTTTCCTAAGATTTACATACTACCGAAGTAAGCAATTTTTACTGAATTTAGGAAGTTTCCTGAGACCGTGCCGGGGCTTTTAGGCCATATTGTGTTTGGCCCAAATAACACAATAATGTTTTCTACTCTCTTATAACGCTTGCTCAAGCCCAGCTCATGCTGGCTTCCTTTTCCCATTCTGTACGTGGGAAGATCCGCCAGCAAAATGCGGACGGTCGTGGGTTTTCCCCTGCTTGTGTGCGGTTTCCTCCCACCATAACGCTGACCGCCGTCGTATAAGTGAAATATCCTTGAGTACGGCGTAAAACACCAATCAGTTAAATAAATAAATATAACATTTTCTCTCTGTCCATTCTGTATTGCTGATTTTCCCATTGCAAGTTATCTAGATTAGCCGGTTCATGACCGTCATTTATATTTCAAAGACGAGAGCCGTTCTGGTGATGTTTTCTTTGGCTACTGATTATTATGCTGATACGACATTGGCTCTCATTTTACATTTATACGGTCAATAAAAGTCAAATAGATTTTCCTGCAGACAGTGGCCTTTGACTAAGACCGTCTTTTTCATGGTCCTTCGTTCTGTTTTATCCTATGTCTCCAGAGAGGCCCACGCGCCCTGCTAATCCAAGCGTTTCAAGAAAACAGCATCTGGTTTCATTTTCATAAAAGCGCTTTTTTCCCCCTCGATTTCACTTTATCAGAATTTAAATATCCAACGTACACAGCATACCGTACAGCCGGGAAGTTCAAACGTGTGTTGCCATACCACGTTTTATGTATTCCCGTATTCAACCCTAAAAATCCAAAAATGAATTTCAGATTTCGAATCTCTTCAATCAAACCTGGCTCTGCAGAATCCGCTTCTTGTGCTTCTGAGGACAGAAGGCCCTCCCGTACTGATCTGGCCGTTCTTGGAAAACACGATCTGTTTTTGCATTCTGTTTTATTCCTGTGTACAGAAGACCTCCCCCCCTCCTCCTACCTCCACCCTACTGATCTGGCCCTTCTTGAAAAACGCAATCTGTTCCTTTTTGATCCATGTACACAAAAACCGCCCCCCTCCCCTGTTTCTGTTTATTTCTTTATTTATTTGATTGGTTTTTTACGTACTCAAGAATATTTCACTTATACGACGGCGGCCAGCATTGTGGTGGAAGGAAACCAGGCAGAGCTCTGGGGAAACCCACGACCATCCGCAAGTTGCTGGCAGACCTTCCCACGTACGGCCGGAGAGGAAGCCAGCATGAGCTGGACTTGAACTCACAGCCACCGCATTGGTGGGAGGCTTTGGGTCATTGCGCTGCGATAGCGCGCTAACCGACTGAGCTCCCGTTTCTGGGGAACATGGCCTGTTGAAACTTTTTGTTTTACTGCTCTAGACAGAAGCTCCGCTAATGATCCGGCCATTCCTGGAGAACATGACCCGCTCCGAGCTCCACGCCAGTATGACCGGAGGGTTTGCTACCATTGCCGGAAGTGTCTTGGGAGCGTACATATCCTTTGGGGTAGGCAACTGTTTTTCGCTCCATCGCTCATAGTAGGCAGCTGTTTTAGGTATAAACCGTTTGCAGTAGACAATTAGTTTTGTCACTATTGCGCAAGATAGGCAAATGATATCAATAAATATAATTCGGGCGGTTGATTTTAGTATTATTTGTCAAGGTAGGCAAATGATTTAAGTACATATTATTTAAGGTAGGTAGTTTGTACTGGTTCTATCGCTTAAGGCAGGCAATTGTCTTGGGTGCAAATATTTTGAGATAGGCAATTAGTTTTTGGTACTGTCACTGAAAATAGGCATTTGTCTTGGTTATACATTGTTTGGGGTAGGCAATTGTTTTTGACACATATCTTTTAAGGTCAACAATATTTCAGCATGTATGTCATTTTGCGGTAAGCAATTATTTCTGGGGCATTGATTCATTGTAGACTGATGATCTCAGTTCGTATTCACGGCTGTACGATACTGTGCGCAGCTTGTGTTATCCCAAGTTTGTTTGTATCAAAGGGAGTGAGTCCCATTTTTCCGGGTTTTGATGGCGTGATAAGTTAAAACGTGGAAGATGGTATGAATCACTCCGTATGTTCGGAAGGCATATGTGTGTGACTAGTTGGGTCAATCGTTCACATGATCTGTCACGTGTCACCTTGTTCCAGGTCCCAGCCAATCACCTACTCTCGGCTTCGTTCATGTCCGCCCCCGCGGCTCTGGCCATCTCCAAGCTGGCCTACCCGGAAACAGAGGTGACCCACGGGTCGGTGGAGGATTTCAACAAAATGGAAAAAGGGTACGCCTAAAGGGAGTTTGATAGATTACCCCACTATACCTCAAACCACACTCCAGACTATCAATATCACATGGACACTAATGCATCCAGTCATTATATCATAATGTTACTACCATCAGTTATTAATATTCAGAGAGTTATTAATATTCAATATCTTAAATTAGACACGCAGGTGACCGGAAATACTGTGATATCTCGACTGCATCGGTGAGAGGCAACTGGGTCATTGCGCCGCTCTGCTGATGGCGATAATACCGTTACTTAAATTCATTTTATAAAGGAAATGTACCAATCAAATGTCGCAATGCAACCCACCCAGATTCACGTGTATGTCAATGTCAAAGGCCTACGAGATGTGCCTTCAGTGTGGGAGGCTGAAGTTAGCACCACATTCGTTTTTTGCAATTGATTAATTGATTGATTAACAGTTACAATCAAGCAGGAACGTATTTCCTTATTCAAGCCTCAGCATTTTACCTTTTGTTATGCGAATGTCGAATAACGTGCTAGCACGTTATCATGAAAAACGAATGATGAAAAACGTGCTCGCACTCCGTTCGATATTCGAATAACGAAAAACGAAATAAGAGTCCGCTCTTCAGCGTTTCCCGACATGTCGTGAATAGGCTGACTGTATTCCTTATTCATTTACAGTTATATTATGGTGTCTTTAAGAAATGCCAACAAAAACTGGAATATCCACTGCTATTTTAATAGTATAAATCATTTTTATACCGTTAAGGAAACAAGGAAATCGGACTCGGATCGGATTTTTTAAGTTGCTCTCGTTTCTACATATTAAAAGCTAACACTAACCGTCACTGATGACGATGAATCTTGTTTCAGGAAAGAGAGGAACGTCATCGAAGCGGCCTCGTCGGGCGCCTCCATGTCTATCAGCCTAGTGGCCAACGTCGCCGCTAACGTCATGGCATTCATAGCCCTGCTGGCTTTCGTCAACGCCACGTTAGATTGGTTCGGCGACCGGGTGGGCGTTGAAAATCTCTCATTTCAGGTAACAATTCTTCCTTCTGGTTAGTTTAGTCTAGCTTTTGTTTTAATTACTGGCTTTGTTTTGGCGGTGTTTGGGTTTTGGTGTTGTTTTGACTTGAGTTAACATCGTACTTTTCCAGGTTGGTTTTTAAATGTTTTTATCCAATCTTCGTAATAAGGTTTTGTTTTGCCGTTAATATTTTCCAAGCTTTCCACTCGAAAAGTATTCCGCATCCACACAATCAGAACAATTTCCGTTCTGTGTGTTTCCGTGCGTTTCTTGTTACATACGCCTGGTAATAAATTTGCTATTTACCTTCTTTTTCGATACTTCAGAACACCGGTCACAATTTGTCAACAGTATTTCAATATCTGTATTAAATCAGATATTTTTCTGGCAAATCTTTTTATTTGTTTCTAATTCAATCAAATCATTGGCTTATTTATACATTTCTATGGTGATGTAAGAAGAAATGCATGCCTGTCTTGTGAAGATATAAATTCCCTTCTGTTCGTATTCTAGTTTATTTGTTCTTACGTGCTGTGGCCCCTGGCATATTTGATGGGAGTTGGCTTCGTCGACTGCCGCCAGGTGGCGCAACTAATCGGCATCAAAACCTTCATTAACGAATTCGTCGCCTACACAGCTCTGTCTAAATTCATCGACAACAGGCTGCACTTCGACAACTACACGTTGCATTTCGGCGCGGAAAACGTGACATATCTTGGAGACGATATAATTTTGAATGAAACCAATCAAACTCTGACCGGAGGATACATTTCTGTGAGTTTATAACTTTATTTATTTATTTATATTTATTTATTTTTTTGGCTTTCAATACCCTGTTCATGTCATGATTATTTCATTTATATAACACTGTTCTCCTTTACTTGTGGAAAAGAGTACACAGAATAAACCACAGCCTTTTGACAAGACAGTGATATACTTTGCTACATGTAACGCACATATTACTTCACTCAGTGCATCACGTGCCATTTGTGTGGAAGATAGCCTAAGTGCTATCTATAGACCCTGCTTATCAACGGCGTTGATCATCTACCAAAATAGACGAGGCAACGGAATCTTACAACTGTCCTATTCCAAAACATATGAGGTGAAGGTTCAAACCTGGCCGTGGACAATGAATTTGTAGATGGCGCCACTCTCACTGCTTGAGGAGTCTTGGTGACAATAAGTGATCGATGACTCTTGCACGGCTGTTTGCCAAGTCTGCAATGATCTTGACAATAGCTCCTCTTAATTCCACAAATATGGTCTACATATCTGTGCTCCAAACCTTTTGGAATATTCGTAAGTAACTTTGCCAAAGGCCTACATGGTTTATGCTCGCCAGTCCGGTTTACTTCGCCAGCGCAATTGACCTACCTTTGCTTCTTCAATGACGAACTTTTCCTCAAGTGACGCACAAATGTCCACAACATATTGGTTGAAAACAAGTGGTCCTCAATAACCTTTAGACTGTGGAATCCCATTGGCGTGTAGAGTCCCAGTCACTGTTTCCTTGGAAGGTCCCACTGTGAGATCAGGGGAATCCACAAATTTGCTTTCCAAAACCGGATTTGAACCCACATCTTATTTGTCCTTACGATTGGAAGGCAACACACCTCCAACCAGTGGACAACTTGATTATTAGAGATGTGCATACAGATCGTCTTGGTCACGCTCGCATTGTTCTGTATCGTATTGGTCAGCATTGTCTTGTCGCTAATGCATATCGGTCAGTATAGTGTAGTGGTCATTATCGTTTTAGTCAACATTGCATTGATCAAAATCTCCTTGCTCATAATGTCATGTAATGATCAAGATCGTGCTGGTAAATGTCGTATATTTCAAGATTGCAATGTTAAAGGTCGTTTTGCCGAAGATCGCTTTAGTCAAGATTGCACTGGTCATGTCACATTGCATTGGTCATGTCACATTGCATTGGTCATGTCGTTTGGTTCATTGTCGTATATTTCAAGATTGTTCTGGCCAAGGCTTGGTGAAGAAGACATTGGTGAAGATCGTTTTGCAAAAGGCCGTGTTTGTCAATATCGTCTTGGTCAAGAAGACATTGGCCCAAATCGTTTAGCACAAGATCGTGTGTGGCAATATGGGTTTGGACGAGAAGACATTTGTCAAAATCGGTTTGCACGAGATCGAGTTGGCAATATCGTTTTAGTCAAGAAAACATTGGTCAAAATCATTTTGTACGAGATCGTGTTTGGCAATATGGATGTGGACAAGAAGACAATGATCAAGATCGTCTTGCACAAGAGCGTGTTTGTCAGTATCGTTTTGACCAAGAAGACATCGGTCGAGATTATTTCTCACAACATCGTGCTTGTCAACATCATTTTCACGCTATAATTGTTTTTGTCAAGATTGTAATGTGATCAACATCGTTTCGGTCAAGATTGTGTGGGTCAAAATTACATTGACCAGGATCATCTTAGTCAAGACCGCCTTGATCAACATGTTGATGGTCAAGATCTTGATAAGCTTCCTACTGAATGACAATTTAATCAGCCTAATTACTTTTCCTCTGTCACTAAGGTTAGGTCTGAGGTGATAGCCACGTATGCCCTGTGCGGGTTTTCGAACATCGGATCTATTGGAATCACACTTGGGGGTGTAGGAGCCTTGGCCTCCTCAGGGCGAAAGGATCTCTCCCAGCTTGTCGTGCGCGCCATGATAGCCGGTAACGTCGCCTGCTTCCTCACAGCTTGTATAGCCGGTAAGTTTTCCTGACGTATTATACAAAATGTAAGTCTTCCTCACAGCTTGTATAGCCGGGAAGTCTTCCCCACAACTTGAACAGCCGGTAAGTCTTTCTCAAAGCTTGCATAGCTGGTATGTCTTCCTCACAACTTGTGTAGCCGGTATGTCTTCCTCACAGCTTTCACGGCCTGTAAGTCTTCCTCACATCTTGTACAACCGGTAAGTCTTCCTCACACCTTGTACACCGGTAAGCCGTCCTCACAGCTTGTATAGCCAGTAACTCTTCCTCACAGTTTGTATAGCCGGTGAGTTTTCCCTATGGCTGTGTGTACCCGATACGTTTTCCTCACAGCTTGTAAAGTTCCCCTTGCAGCTTGTATAGCAGGTAAGTCCTCCCCAAAGCTTGTATAGCGTGTAAGTCTTCCTCACACTTTGTATTGCCGTTAAGTCTTCCTCACGGCTTGTATAGCTAGCAACCTAGGTCAGAAAGATGATTTGTCGACTGGTGGTGTAAAATCCTTCACTTTGCTTCATGGAGACTTGCGTTGTCGATCGACTACATACAGAACTGCGGCTACCCATTTTTACATGGAGATACAAAAGCGAAAGATTTGAGCAGGTAACTTAGTTGCTTAGATATGGATCCTTGGCTAAACGTTGGGGAAAGAAAGTAAGAATCTACCATTCAGTAAAAATCGCTTACTTTCAATGAAGTTGATGTCTTGCACCGCCTTTCAAGGTTGGCCTATAATTATCCACCACAGTTTCGATACATGAAGGGGAGGTAGGCCTACAACACTCTTAAAATGAAACCGGCCATGTTGCCATGTAGCGTCGTTCTGGATTGGACTGTAGTCGCCTACTGTCTGCAATTTTACCTGGTAGTTCTCCGTCAAGCAGAACTGCAGTTCTGTATGAACAACCATGGCCGATCAGTCAGTTCGTTGGAAATATTGGAAGTGTATACATGTACTGTTTTTAAAGTATCCTCACTAGTCCGTGTCACAAGAGAATAAACATACTGACAAAGGGTTTCACTCCCACTGTTTGGGTAAACACTGTTCATACTTCAGGTATAAAAACACTAATTCGATTTAGTATCCAAGATTCATGAGCACACAAAATGGTGGGGACGGGTAGGGATTGGCTGTATCTCTGAAGTGTGTTGAAGTACTGCCAGGTAATTTTGCAGGTATAAACTATGACAAATAAAGGTTGAAAAAAAGTCCATTACTTGTGGCTACAATTAAACAGAGAAAAATATCATCCAATGAGCAAGTGCCCCCCACACCCTGTCTTTATGGCAATAGGACACGAGTGTCTGCATTTCAGCTGATTTATTTTGAGAAAATGATGGTCAACCCCTGATGATATTTGGATATGTTGTAGGCCAGGCATCTAGTTATTGGACAATATGTGTCATTTGGGTCAACGAAAATTAGGGAATACAGTTTTAGGAGGGTGTTCTTTGTGAAATTACCACATAAATGGTAAGGCTATTTCTTAGTGTTTTTATACCTGCAGACGGCATTTAGCCGAATTTCGTTGGATGACGCGGCTTGTAAATTTTCATGACGCGGGAAATTCACCCAAGTAACTGAAGGATGGGCGTATATTTATTAGAAGGTGAACAAGTAAAGTATGGCGAGGTATACCCGATGACACGAATATAGATTAGTATAGGTATGGGTGTAGGTGGATGTCACAAGAAGCCTGGAGTAACTTTGCTGTTCTCCTATTTTCAGGTCTCCTCTATCGATTTGATGGTTGCAAAATAGACAAACACTCGTGGTAAAATAGGACCAAGGGCCAGCTTGGGTCGCCCATTAAAGGAAAAGACAGCTAAGGGATTATTAATGCCCAAATCATTTTTTGAAACAATAAACCTATGTCTTCTAATGAGATGTCGTACAGGCTGCCATGGCTAGGATGAGGTCTTATTTTTCACCACTGACATTGCCCGAGTTTTCAGTATTCCAGACAATAGCTTAGTCGGCGGTTTCCTGTCTTAAGTATTTGAGCCCAGCCTATTTTATTTACTTGGTATTAGAGAAAACTAAAGGTCTAAGGGCGATAGCCCATTTGCCGAGGCATTCATTGAAGTATAATTCCAATCGGTTTCGCGCGAGAACTTTTATAGACGAAACTAAGAAAACTCTCTCACGTCGTTACGAGACATTGGCAAACTGATATTCGCCACAAAAATGGGGCAGCTGTCAATAAAAAATTTATAATCACTGCTTCAAAGTACCTTTGGAATTGAACGAGGAACAAAAGTGAACGATATATCAACGAGGGAAAACGAATGTGATCAACGCGACATTGTTCCAACATGGCGGCGTTCAGAAGCATGGCAACGACAATATATCCATTCATTACATGGTTCTAAAATCACATGACGTTCGCACGTGATCGAGTGACTTTACCGCTTGACATCTGAAAGCAGTCCGGCAGAACAAAATCGTTCCAATGTTTGTTAGAGATGATATCTCGGCATAGGCCTGACGAAGGAAGTAGGATTAGTTCTATTTTAATATGGTATCATAATTCGATAGCGTTTATCTCCCTTGTGATAGCGTTTATCTCCCTTGTGATATTCCTACGTTTGGGGCTTGTAAACTTGGGCGTTTTTCTATGCTCGAATGTATTTTTATCCAGCTATACTGTGTTTGTTCCAAGCCGTGTTTTACCATTTCCGTAAGACACACCATAAGCCAGCAGGCTGGTTTATTTTGTCCTATTAACTGATTACATTTTTAAGTCCTAACAAAGAGCATTTGAGCAGATCCAAAATATGTGTAGCCTTATTTCATGCATTTGGTATTTGATTGTTGTTCAGCGCCATATTGTGGAATTTTGTTACGTAAAGTTAAATTAGCCGATCGTATATACTGATTCGTGCTGGGCAGACGACAGCCAATCAAAACTAAGACGAAATACTCTGAGCTATTTATGTATGTATGTATGTTTGTGTTTTACGTCGTACTTAACTTTTCACTCATATGACGACGAGGAGGTGTTAGAATGTATATATACTGTGTCTATGCCGCAAAAGTGCTGCAACCAATGGGCTATCACGGCACACCGAACACACCAGGCATTGTACACCATCTAGTCACATCATACTGACACAGGGCCGACCTAGCCTGTTTCCTTGCTCTAATCTATCAGTGCTGAGCGCCAAACGAGGCAGTAACAAGTACCTGTACCATTTGTAAAGCCTTTAGGATGACCCGACCCGGGATTGATCCTGGTTCTCTCGAGACGGACGCTCTAACCACTAGACGGTCTAACTACTTTGAGGTGTACTAATATTTGGTGCATTGGACATATTGCATGGTTGAGATGGAATGGGGATGCGCCTTACTTCAGACGGGAAAGGTTCCCCATTTACGGGGATCTTCTCGGGTTATAGTTGGCTAAAATTACTGTCTCAGGATAGACCACCAATCATAGCCCTGGAAATCTGGCGAGTAGTGCTGAGTTTGTTACTATGACGCCAGACTTTCATGTCTTTACAGATGTAAGTTTTAGAGCTACAAAATCGAGGAGTCCGGGTGAACGGCGCTCTAGGTGCCTCTCTCCATTGCGAGCGGTGTGAGTTTAAGCCCAGCTCACACTGACTTCCTCTCCGATCGTGCGTGCGTGCGGATGGTCTTGGGCAACCTATCTGTACTTGTACCTGTACAAAGACCACGATCGTTTCCTGTCACTCCGACTTCACGGCAAGATTTTGACTTATTTATTTGATTGATGTTTTACGGCGTACTCAAGAATATTTCACTCATACGACCGTGGCCAGCATTATGATGGGAGGAAACCGGGCAGAGCCTGGGGGAAACCCACGACCATCCGCAAGTTGCTGACAGACCTTCCCACATACGGCCGGAGAGAAAGCTAGGATGAGCTGAACTTGAACTCACTCCCACAGCATTTTTGGAAGGCTTTGGGTCATTGCGCTGCTAACCGACTGAGGAAAAGATTTTGATATTGTGAATTTTCTCAACTTGGATAGCAATATACCGATGGTCCTGCATATTGGGTATACATATCTCGCTTTGTAGCATTTTGTTAGAAACTGTGTGCTGTGTGATGATTTCAATCAACGTCACAAGTTATTACTGCAAAAACTAGACAAGTGTGTCAACGATATTCCCGTAAACGCTAAGTTTCTTGAATCTTACAATCTTACATCGCTCTTATTGGTAAGTAAGAATGGAGTGTTCAGAATCTCTGGTATTTCGCTTAGCCCGGGGCCAAGGGGCCGTATGCTCATCGTGTTGAGTGTAATCGCCACGTTGGATATATGAACAGTTGCAATCAAACCGCAACTCAGATACATGGTTGATTATCAATACCATACGCACTGAAATGGTAAACGATTTGGAAACTGATTTTATTCATCCGCCTAGACCATTCATTACGTCTTTTTGTCATCACTGAAAACTGCTGATTCCTTTTCTTTGTATATTTATATATTTACGTAGTTGGGGGGGGGGGGTATTTGTCGTTTTGGGGAACTGGTCTTGCGATTATTGACCCGAAACGACTGTGTCGCGTGGTTCACTTTGACTGGGAAACAAAACGAAGAACGACTGGTTGTGATGAGAGGAATTCTTTTATTCCCGGTCTTGTGGGTTGTATTCAGGACAGGATGACCTGAGGGAGGGGGGAGGGCAGATAACAAAGCTTATGGGGCTAAGCAACAACGAGTGTCTGTGAAAAACAACTGCCGAGTAGAAAAATATGTCAAATGAAATACGACTATCCATACGACGTAAAACGATACCTGAGGCGAGATGAAAACAAAGTTTATGCTGCTAAGTAACAACGAGTGTCTGCACTGAACACCCATCTGGACTAGGCTTATATACTCTAGCTAACCGCTGCAAATCTGTACAACCAATCAGCATTCAGATTCACAAGTCCATTGTCTGTCAAAGATGCATAGAAAACACACTCCCTGTAATATGGCACAAAACTGTTGCCTGCAGTGCCCAAAGACTTATGTATCACGCCACGAAATCGCAGCCACATTTGTTAGTGAGCATTAGTCAAAATCTATTAACATGGATGAGAGATGCAGAATGGATGATGGATGATGGCATAGAGTGGTATGGAAAAAGAAATTACAATAGGAGGAAGATCAACTTGAGCTTAATAATTTTAGGCTGAATGGTAGTGCGCCCCTCATTTTGTTATTTAATCTTTTCCAAAACACAAAATTCATCACTAAAGCCGGAAAATTCTTCAAATATTCTCGAGTACATTATCAGAATTATTCTGCAACGGACATTTTCAGTCAATAGGGTGGTCAGTTTGGAGCCAACGGCCGACTATTGGCTATCAACTGCAACCCTTCGGGGTTTTAGTCCCGTCTAAAATTTTATTAAACTGCATCAGTGAGTACTGACCACACAGGTGCACTGTCTTTCTATTTTTTTCTTCTTTTTTTTCAGCCCAGTAGCTCATATATATGTTTTTCATATACTGCAGTGGTGCTAGGCTTAATACCAACCTATGCTGAGATGGTAGAAATATGGCTAAGGTAGCTATGCTGAGGAACTGAACATGCCTGACGGGGTGCATAAACAGTTGCCCGTTTAAGTTGTGGGTCGACCTATCCATATTATGATATTTTTTGTGTGTTGATAAATGAGCATTTGAAAATTGGATAGAAAAAACATGGTGGTAGAGGCGAAATTGGGTGAATATTGGTCCAAAAGTCACTGTTTTGTACATGTTTTGAACATTTTAGTACAACAAGTGTACTTTTTGAAGGCTAGCACATGGTAGGAGGTGTGATGTAACATGTTGCACAAGCCAATGCAATTTTTCTCGACATTCCCAGGCAAAACTGTAGACTGCACCATCGGAGGGCGCTTGAGTGTTTTTTCCGGATCATTTTTCTGAGGAATTTATATAGCCGATCATTACCGATGCTCTTTCCCATTGTGACGTTGCTTAACGCGTCAAACCATGATGGAAATATTACAGACCCAGAAACAAACGTTACGCACTGAAAATCGGCACTATGTCCCATTTGGCTTTAAAGAGGCGTCTAAGGGGGGATTTTGGGGGCACTGTTATCATAATTTCAACTAAACGTACACAGCAGATGAACTTTTGGCAGGAATAGTGAAAAAACGCTTCCGTTCCGAACTGAGATTCTGTTTTGTACCAAGCAATGATACACGAGGTCGCGTGCCGTGACTGTGACGTCACAAACACAGCGTCACTACTTCTGCAGATCACTCTTAGCGTGAACTGACGCACTCTACATATTGAGGCGACTCATCATATGCGACATGGGATGTAAAACGTCCAAAGTAGCCACAACTGCTGAGGAAATTGTCACTAGAAGACGGGAAATTAAGTTTGCCACAACCTGGTGGAAGAAGAAACTCAGAAAACAAAACGTCAACGACGCTAAGGAGGATCCGGTTCCGTTCACGCGGTCCCTGAGCACTCTGGGCGAAGAAGAAACACCACTATACTTCAGTACGGAAGAGAGTCTGCTGGAGGTACAGAGCATTTCCTCTTCCGAATGCCTGCCTGATGTACACCTGGACAACTGTGCCCGGGTGAACACACCCAATCCTCTTAAAGACAGGCCAAGAACTTCAAGCCCTGGAGGGAACACGTGCACGGAAGATGACTTATCTATGGAAGACCTGGACGATGACGTAAGCCTGACTAATTTTTGGTGCCCAGCCGCTAACCCGGTCCCAGTTTCCCGAACCCGGTCAATGTTGCCCAATGAGGACACACGAAATCCCAACCTCACTATTCTTCACAATGCCTGGAGTGAGGGATCCGTGACCAAAAAGGCACCACGAAACATCCCCACCCTCTCCCAGACGAAGCTTCAAGCAGTATTTCCAGGACATCTAGAGGCGCCAATGGAAAACAACCTGGAATTCGACCCAACCATTCCACAGCGTCCAAAGGCAGCAAAAGGTCCCCGCCAAGCCCCGGACATCACAGACGTGTACCGGGCAGAGCTGTCCATCCCAGGTACACTCATGGAGGACCCCAAACGCCAACAGGAGAAGCAGTGCCTGGACGCCTGGATGCAGAGGTGTTTGGAAGACGTCCCAAGTAAACCATCCAACTGAAGTCTAGAATCCGGCTCCCTGCAAAATGAACCGGTGCGCGGATTGCTCTAAAATTATCCGGTAACATCAACTGTGGACAGAATTCCCGTATGGAAAAGCCTATGCTGGATTTTGGCAAAGGAACCCAACATACCTGATGGCCAATTTTCTCCTCACTAATACTGCCATTGTATATGTGCATAACTAAAAACCAAAGACAACCAATCGTGAGACCATCAGACGTTTTTGAAACAAATCACTGAGAGTTTAGTGTGCAAAAATATCAGTAAAGTTTCTGCACATCTTTTAACTGAATAATGTAATAAAGATATTGTGTGATATTGTCTTCTTTTCATTTGAAAATTGTTCTTTGTATTTGAATTAGGACAGTTGGGTAGAGGTTTCGGTAATACACACTAATCAATGAAAAGTAAACATTTCACTAAAAAAAAAGACAGCCTTTGCAATTGTTAAAGCAAAATTAGACAAATAAAGCTGCAGTCGTTTTATATAGGCATATATTGGCAGAAATGGTTTTGGCCTTTTTTTTAGTTTTCAACTAGGTGCTATCAAAGCCACTATTTGCCTTGCTGAGCAAAACTGAATTTCAAGTCAGGTGGAAAAAGAGATCTTTTTTAAAGTGCAGCCTCAACGGAACAGGACACCTTACGAAATACCAGGCGTAAATGTACTTATGTCACCTATCCAGGAAGCAGATAGATGTCAGAAAGTCTTCCATTTGACCACATTTGGTTATTTATTTATTTTCTATTTCATTGAAGTTTTCTGCAGTACTCAAGAATATTTCACCTCTACACCAGAGACCATCTTGCCAGAGGAAACCAAGCAGAGCTCGGGTACAACCCACAACAACACAGGTTTGCTGGAAGGCTTTCCCACAAACGACCGCTGAAGAAGCCAGCATGAGTTGGTCCTGAACTCACTGGTGAGAGGCACCAATCAATGTGCTGCACCACACAGTAATGTCTGAGCCAAGGAGGGCTCACAAATACATTTCCATGTATTTGACTATTGATTAGTGCCATACTTAAGTATTGCTCACATGTACACCATGAATGTCTCCTTCTTTAGTTGATGAAAGTAGCCATGAGGAAGAAACCACCGACCTTTGGCAAGTTACTGGCCAACTTCACAAGGTATGACATACAGACTTGCAAACCATAGTAACAGAAGGCAGCTAGCAGTTGTATACAAGGCAGATACCACAAAGCTTTCGCATTTGTAAAGTTGTTCAGATCGCCAAGTGAGGGAGAATTCATTTATTTACTCATTTGATTGGTGTTTCACGCCGTACTCATGAATATTTCACTTATACGATGACGGCCAACAATATGGTGCGAGTAACCCACAACCTTTCGCAGGTTGCTGGCAGACTTTCCCACGTATGGCCGCAGAGAAAGCCAGCATAAGCTGGACTTCAACTCACAGCAACTGCATTGGTGGGAGGCTTCTGGTTTATTCGCTGCGCTAACCTGCTAACTGACTGAGCCACGGAGGCCCACCAGTGAAGGAGAAGTAAGATAACCTGCATTTAGTTTATGTTTTCCATAACTTTTAGTTGACAGGTTCATTTCTGTATTGAAGAATATTTCACACACACTTTACAAGGTTAATGTGTGGACGATATCACCAGCCCTCATAATGAGCTGTATTTTGCGAAATGTTCTTTGTTATCGCCCAGTGGATCGTAACTCTGAGCAAACAGGGGGAACACAAATATAACAATAGTGTACAATCAAGCCTGCAAACAGGTGCCTGGCATCCCTTCGCGGTATAGCCCAGGAGACCTTTGTCTAGTAACATGGTCAAACCACCCCATCCAAAATGGTTAACAATGTCTGGCACCTATTTGCAGGATTGCACGATGCATTAAAAACTCTTGGCCATAAACAATGGAGAATTATGCCTGACAACCTTGAAAACATATGTCAAGGTCAAGGTCAAGAAAAACTATAAGGCCTGACTCATATTCCTTAAAGAGTTCAATAGATATCTTGTTTACAAGTAAGTCATCGCAAAAAGACAACATAAATGTGCCTAATGTTGCTATTCCAGCAACGTCAATTACCCATGGCCAGTTCCGGACAACAGGTAAAAACGAGACGATATTGTTGAAATGAGGCACAAAAATTGCATCTGACCATTGTTCTTCACAATGTCATCCAAAATACTCAATCAGCGTTTATTAAAGGTTCAGTCTGTGTCCATGTGTACCTCCCTATGTTTATACGAATCCACTTGCTTGTCGAAAGTCTTCAGCACGTGTTCGCATAGTTCATTCAAGTCGGTTAGTGCTTCCTTCAGCATTTCAGTGGCAGGCTTCTCTTTGGTCTGAATGCGCAGGTTTATCTTCTCCTCAGAAGGATGGGGCACACTATATCCACAGAAATCAACCTCTGGATTCTTCATCAGCATAAAACGCAGTGCGTTTCCCAGAGTGTGGTCCTCTTTGTGCAAGACAAATGTTCGGCATCTCTCGTCATCACTAGATTCAGTGGTTTGAACAACCTCTAACTTTCGCTTTCTTTCTTCGGTACATTCCATAGTGACACTTTCTCTGTTATTCTAAGCATTCAAAAAGCAATGAACTCGCTCCAGTGAAACTTTTCAGTGGATGTTAGCATGTACTTCTCAGCGAATGTTAACAGGCATTTCTCAGTGAATGTTAACAGAAACTTCTCAAAAAATGTTAACAGTCAGAATATTATCAAAATACAAATCCCAGCGTTTTATACGAACCAATGTTAAAGGTGACCCAAGGAATCTGACCAGCTGACACAGTTGTCTCCCTTGCTGTCCACATGTGTTGGAGGGCCAAACTGGTCAACAGTTTCCACAACTAATGCCACATGGTCCAGCCAGGAGTTGAGGCTCACTCTAAGCACTCAGAAGTTTTCTCCCTTACTGTTCACCTGTGTTGGAGGGCCAAATTGGTCAATTGTTTCCACAACCAATGCCAGGTGGTCCAGGAAAGAATTGAGGCTCACCCTTAGCACTTTTGCTTCAGCCGCACAAATCTTCCTGCAATACAGAAGCAAAGCAAAAACTAGTCAGCCATTTTTTTTAAAATCCGTCAATTTGACTCTTGTCTTAACAAACACATAGGGAATTACTAACTTCCATAATGGCAACCCTTTGACAAGTTACTGATGAACTTTACCCCGTGCAATGTACTTGTGACAATACACTGGTGGAGGAATACCACTCAAAAGTCAAGTCAAAAAGACCGCTCGAATAGCTCCACAAGTGCCATCAACTAACTCTTATCAAAAATTTCAAGGAAAAAAAACGTCACACTCTCTGTCAGCATCAAGTGTAGGACACAAAATACACACTGAGCAAACTCTTTCGTCAAAACTGCAACAGAAGTTCAGCGATTGATTATTATTATTATTATTATTATTATTATTCTACTGCATGTTTATCAAGAAAAGAGATATTTTTCTGAATTCACCAGAAAACTGAAAAACAAAATTTTAACAAAAGTATTCAGTTTACATCTTTCATAAATCTTCCTGCCTGGTGGGTTGGACCTTTTTTCTTCAGATTATGATTATGTTTTTCAAATATGACCACAAAAAAAAACTTGTTTTAGAAACACATACCACAGCAATGAACTTCAATTAAACAGCAATGAACTTCAAGTAAACATACATTACTCTAAATCCTCAACAAACTGGGCCAAATCATGATGCATTTTCATTTCGACAAAATACCACTTTTTTGTTTTACATCAGGCATGAATGGCATAAATGCCACGAATGGCTGAACAGGTCTGCCTAGACTAGTAAAGTTTATGTAAAATTAGTTTTGTCCAAACGACAGTAGATTACTACAACCGTTCCGGTTATAAAATTGTTTTCCTGTAATATTTTTCTGGCATAATCCACTATTGGTTACCTTATATATGTTTGAGGAGAACTTCAACAAGTAACCACAGAAATCATTGATTTAAATTGATTTTTATGAAGTTTATATGTGTCTTCACCCAAGTAACCAATACATTTTCACAGACTTTTCAAATTTATACTTTGAGCTTGCATCTAAAATTACACACAGGTTAAAATTGGTGAAGATTTAGGGTATTAAATTCCTCTTGCTCTCGTTACTTCCGTGATACTGGAATTTTTTTTTTTTTTTTTTTTTTTTTTAACTTACAAGCAGAGAATATTTCCCTCTGTGTTGATGGTTTTCCTGGCTCCACCACGACGTGGTTCCTGGTCTACACTCAAAGTATTGCAGGCGATTTCTGCTTGCCGGGCATCAGGAAATGGCACACGTAGATCACTGAGCTGAGGAGTCAAGGGTTGTCAACAACAGCACTTCACTTAGATGTCCTGGTCTTGTTCTATTTACTTATCTAACGGGTGGTTATTTATTTATATCATTGGTGTCTTACGCCATACTCAAAAATATTTCGATTATATGACCGCGGCCAACATCAGGGTGGGATGAAACCAGGCACGGCCCAGGAGGATAGGTGTTTAATGTCACACGCTGAAATTATTTACTTTTATGATAACAGCCAGTTTTATGGGTAAATCACCAACCCTTGGCAGGCTACTGACAAACTACAGATATTATGTACACAATACTGGTGAAAATTGATCAGTCAATCAGTCATCAACAATGCTCCACTGAGCTAACAGCCACACAAGCGTTGTTGATCGTTTATTGGCACCAATGTCACGCAGGGAGTGAAAGCGCAAGCTACACAAATTTCCTGACTACTGACAGTGACTGGTGATTGAAAGGCAAAAACCCTTAACCATACATAACCCACCACTCACACAAATGGCACATACGTTAAAAAGCCATCTACAGTCAGGTGACCAGTCAGACCATCAGTTTGAGAATCTATCCGTTGTTTTCAGTCTTTCACTTAGACATACTGCCTGACAAGAATGGATCGTGCGAAACTGTGTTTTTGTCCAAAAAATGCCAGAAATGAAAATCACGAGAGAAAAAAAGATATGTTTTAGCAGACATCATTTATCAGCCTATCAAAATTCGAGCTGTGAAATTTTGACAATAATCACCGCAAAACTGGGTAGCAGGAAACAACAGAATTACCACAAAGAAAATAGTGGCAATTTACATATGTCCCTCCTCCTGTGTCAAGAAATCTCACACATGCACTCTGGAGCTCGTCTTCATACTGACTATTCAAATTCTTCAGGCCATAACTTCAGGCAAAGTTTTACTTCAATAATACTGAAAATTTTCCATAAATTCTAAAATTTACCTGTATATTGAGGCAAGCAACTGTTCTAGTGAACCGCTGAAAAACAATTTCAAGTTAAAGAAACTACACAATGTCCACAACCTTCAACCTCTCTTTCAAAGAAAACTACTGAACAAAAAAAAAAAAAAAGAACAATGCTGTAAACTGATTTAAACTGTGTTGGTGTTAAAGAATATTTTACTTACACTATGGCCAACAGTAATATGGTATAAAGAAACCAGACAGAGGACTGACTTTTAAAATCGCACGATACACTCTTTGTGGCTGTATAATGTTTTAAGCCAATCTGAATATCGACTGAAACTCCAGTACTAGCTCGAGTTTCTTGGAGCAGGAGCTCTTCTCTGCTCATACTCCAGACCTCAAAACACATGTATGCTAAATGGCAGTGGAGTTGGCATACATGTATTATGAGACTCGCACTACGAGTAAGACGAGAGCCCATGTGTTCCGTGCCTTGCTGAGATATAGTATAAACTGATAGGTTTGCTGGCATTCGTTGTTGTTGTAACTTGTAGGCAAAGCAAAGTCAGTTTCTTTCACATTTGTAACATTAGAGTGGACAGGGGTGTCGCAGACAAGCCGTACAAATTCCATGTGTTGACAGCTCTCCGGACACTTAAATTATTGACGTCATTATAGTAAAGATGTCAAACACAAAAACTTCCTGCCGGAAAGGATACACGATGTGACTATTGGCCATGCTGCTTTTCAGAAACACTTAAATTGCAAAAACTAAAATCACTGTTTATCCGGCAAAAGACTATGCCACTCTACAATTTATCGACAAACGTATTAAGAAATAGTTTCATGAATGATCTGAAAATATTTTTTTTTAAATTTTGTCTGTGGTACGTATCTGTAAGATATTTGTAATATTGTAGTTTTTTATCATCTGGATATTCTTTCGGTATGTAAGGCAGTCTTGGTTTCAAACTTACCCGTTTCCAAATCGGGGATTGGCTGTTGTCACTTCCGTTCTCCAGTGTGTCATTAAAGAACATACGTCGAATCTTTTGTCGTTTTTCACAGAAGCTTGTTAAAAAATTTACTCGTATGCGGCAAGAAAACTTATCTCAATGTACAGAAATCACGATAGTGTGCCGTAACTCAGCGTTTAACCTGTCCGAGAACGAGATTTAGCCACAGTATGGGACTATTATTCAGTAAGCTGTGGGCTCTATTTACAAACGAAGGTAAGTACTACACTCTGGTACCGACTATTCTACCCACTGTTAGTACTAGTCTAAATGTCTTCTCACAGTAACACGTCCGCGTGTTTTTCGTTTTAACTGAAATTGATGAAATGACTGACCATAAATTTGAGATGGTAGTTTTTGAGGGCAGTGTAATATTGACAGTAAAGTACATGACTGAATGAATGTTGTTAACATGTAAATGTATATTGTAACCACTAATGAACTAAATTCTGCTAACAAAGCAGGTAAAGTTCACCTGGCATTATGTCAGGAGACAACTGCTTATGTTTACTAAAGTTGTGATATTATAACTCTATAACTACATGTATAGTCCGAGTTAGCCAAGTAATCACATGGCCTTTCCACTACGCTACAACGCCATGAAAAGGTCCCATTGAACACTAATAGCGCAAACTCGGCCACCTGCCGTCTGGCTTCCCATGACTAGTTTGGCTCTGCCTCTCTACTGCATGCTTCTCCTTAGGTTGGACGTTTTGCATCCGCTTCATGTAAAAGACATGGAATAATTATGTATTTGTCTCACAAAACCGAACATGTATATACCGTAAGCTGTTATCATTGAGTTCTTATCATACTGACCCGCTTAATATGTTGACAGGCCAGTTATATATTTACATATCCAGTGTTTATGTAACATTGTTTCTTGGTCAGCTCTGGTGTAGATTTATCTGTCGCCTAAAACTTAGGTATTTTACATCTTAGCTCTTGCCACCGCTTTCAGTCATTATGTTTATACACCTGGAACTCAGTTCTGTTGCCTGTGCTACCCTCAAAGAGCTCAACCTGGTTTCCTCCCAACATAATGCTGGCCGCCGTCGTATAAGTGAAGTATTCTTCAGTGGAACTTAAAACACAAATCAAATAAATAAATCAAAGCTGGCAAAGACAAGTTTTCCCATGATCTTTATGTGATGCTGTTCATATCACTTTCTTATGCGGGAATAAAACAGCCCACAGTGTCACAATTAACACAGATGTAACCAACACACTTATGTGGACAACGTCTGAACTTCGCAAGCCACCATTTTAAAACCACATGTCTCTTTGGCTAGGTTCTTTCATTCCATGATAGTTGCTGACATTTCTTTCTGATTATTATTGAAAGAGAGAAATTAAGTTAACAGTCGCCCATCCTTTTGGTTTCACTCAAAATGTTCCAAGAGTTTATCTTTTTTCTGAATGATACTGAAATCGTGATTGCAGTTAATGAAGTTTGATTTTCTGTCGATATGCCTGGTATTCGTGTGTTAATTGTGACAGTATTATCAATAACTAGGTGGTGATATCATGTCACAATTACTGTATGGTTAAAGGGAAAGACCACGTGAAAATGAATTTATCGTGAGTGAACAGACCATTAAAAACTGTATCTGAAAATACCTTCACGGAATTTTTGTAGGTTTTTTGTTTCATGAAAATAAAGGCCGTAAAATGTTTTGTTTGTATGGTGGGTTTTAACAAAAATACACGCTTCACTAATTGACCCCATATTAATCTGTTTTAATGCATGTATGGAATCAGATTTACAGGGGCCTCCATTGGTTTAGTTGGTTAGTGCCACTGCATTAGCGCAGCATAATGACCCAGAAGCCTCCCACCAGTGCAGTCGCTGTGGTCTATGATTAGCATACAAATATCAGACTTGACGTTAGCTTTGGTACTGTTAAAAGTGATACACTAACCTAAAGTCCCAACAAACTAATGGCTCGGCAGTAACCATCAACTCATTTCAGTGTTGTAATGTCCTCTGTAAAGCTATGAAAGTTTTTCCAGTAGGCTTAGATCTTTGATTTTTATGGATATTTATCGATATGGTGGCAGCTGTGGAGCACCTAAAAATTCAGACGGTTCTATCAGCCCCATGTAATAAAATGTCTAAGTTTCAGTCACCAAGGGGGTTAGAGTGCAAGTGCAGCGTAACAACCCAGGTGCCTTTTAGCAAGTTCCATCACTGTGAGTTCAAGTCCAGTTCATGATGATATGTACAGTTGACATTAGAAACAAAGGGAGAAGCCTCCCACCACTGCGGTTGCTCAGAGTTCAAGTCCAGTTCATGCTGGCTTCCTCTCCAGCTGTACGTGGGAAGGTCTGCCAGCAACCTGTGGATGGCAATGGGTTTCCCCCAGGCTCTGCTTGGTTTCCTCCCACCATAATGCTGGCCACCATCACAATAGTGAAATATTCTTGAGTACGGCGTGAAACACCAATCAAATAAATAAATAAATCAGATTGAAAGTGTGTAGGTGTGAATTTGTAAAGATGTGTTTTATTTTTTCAAGTTTGTGCTGTCATACCAGTATTTATTTCTACCATTCCCGTTCACGCATTCATAGTGAAAATCATATCTGCATTATTGAAATGCATCTTAGTACTATGTAGATCATTGAGTACATGAATATAGTGTACTTGAAAATGGGATTTGCACAGCCCAATAATCATGAAAGCGGATCTGCTTAAGCAGACAGTGTTGTTATAACGCCGGTACAGTCCACAATCCATTGTTCTGCTAGTCTATATGTGGCGATGATATGACGAGGTACAACTGCCCGACCCACACCCCCCTAATCCCAATACATGCCCGGGTGAGTCTTTGTGCACATTTACACCTCTAATAGACTTGAACCTGTGCACATGTTATTTTGTTAATTAAGTACGGCTACATGTAGTTCCATTGTGTAATGCCCAGCTGGTATTTTGCACCTGTCCAAGGTCTGCCCAGGTGTTTTTGACAGCTAGTTAAAATGTAAGTATACAGCTCTTATGCGCCCAGACATCTGCAATAGTTGATGTCGTCTATGCACTTTAGTAAGTTAACCATATTATATGTATGTACAAGGAACATGGATATATTACCCCATCCCTGTACTTGAGGTTTCTCGTTAACATTTGCTTGTGCAGGATATGTATGTCCATTTCGCGTGCGAACCCATTAGGCTTTCAAACTCATCTCATTACAGCTTAAGGACGTAATTGTGAGCTGCCGGTTCCATGCTTGAGTTTTCCACAAAATAATTTGCTCTGAATATGTTTTCTGTGGCAACACCCCTGACTGACAGCAGAAGGATTCATTTGTTTTGAAGTGCCTCAATTTTTTTCATATTTATTACAAATTGATATTAATTAGATACCTTAAGATTTATACTTACAGGTTCGTATGTTTGGACCTACTCAGTCTAGAAATCAAATTTAATAAATGAACATGTACAAGAAATTGTAAGGGATTTCAAATACAAGTACAAGTTTATATAAGTTTCAGATACAAATATAAGTTTCAAATACATGTACAAGGAACTGTACATGTATGGTCCTTAAATAAGTTGAACCTTTTTTGATGGGTATAGGAAAACACATGGAGTGATGTTTTGAGTGAAGTAAGGTTTTGTATTCTCTCTAAAAGGTACACGTGGTATTTGTGATGACAGCATTAAATTATAATCACCACATGTACATGTAATTGCCTTATTTTGAGTCTTTGTATAGGTGTATGTGTGTTATAATGTAATATATACATGTATGTACGGTATAATGTAATGTATACATCTAGTGATTTTCTGTTAGTTGATGAAGAACATGTCTTAGTGAATTCCAAGTTATTCCTACATATGTACAGGTAAGTCTTCAAACCATGTATAAAAGCCAATTATTTCGTAGACATTTGTCAAAATATACATGTAGATCAGCTAATATGAATTAACTTTCTCAACTGAGACAAAACCTTTGACATTTCACATGGATGTGCTTGTATAGAACTAAGGCTATGTTTGTTTCATTTATAAACACTAAACAAGCATGGATGTTAGAGCAGGTTGGAGTGAGTTTTGTCTTGATAACTGTGATGGATCACAAATCCTAGTACCTAATGACCCTCTGATCACCTTGCTCCCCAATTCTTCCCACCCTACCTTCAGACAGGTACACCCTCCTGTTCCCACCCAAGCCCCAGGCCTTTAAATTGAATTAATCAGCAAATAAAAGGTGCTGCAGGAATGCATACTGATATAGACTGTATGAATTCAAATACATGTAGTACATATATATATATATATATGCTATAAATGACCTAGAATTATGCCTAAGAACTGCATTTTTGGAGGCAACTTAATGTTCTGAAATATTAATTGTGGAGTACTGACTTACATTTTCCCTGTAGGGTACATGTGTCATCCCATAGCAACTTACTCCTCGGGCGAAATCTTAAGTCATGTAGGGCAGTCATATTGTGTATATAAAGGGAATCGAATGTTGATGCGTGTTTAAGTGGGTTAATTCACTATATCAAGTCAAATGAAGCATATCTGTGTAAATATTAACCTGGATTTGTATCTATTTTCAGAACACAAGGTTATCATTGTTGGGCTGGACAATGCAGGGAAGACGACAATTCTCTATCAGTTGTGAGTACATGGAGATATCCATCAGTGGTTGACTGAGCACAGTAGTGTGTTTAAGGACAAGGGGGCACTTGCAACACAAAAACAACTTTTGTACAGCCTTTGCATGCCCTAAATGGCCTAACTTTTCTTCCATGACTAAGTTGCTCATTTTTCCTGATTCTGGGAGCTCTGTTGATTGTGGAAATGTGTTTTAAGGTTTGTTTGAAAGATATAATGATTCAAAATGCAAGTTTCAGCTCCAAATATAGCATATTTGTGAAATTTTTTGCCTCAAAAAATGCACATTATTGGACAAAATGTTGTGTCATTTACAGTTAATGACTTTATACTATGTAAAAGCATGTTTACATCAGCAGACACTGTGCAGGTGGGATGCCGGATTTTGGCTGTGCCTTTAAGTCAGGAAGTTTGTTAGATACCTAGCAAAGAGCAAGGTTTATGATGGATGTCAGTAATATTTGAATTTAAACAGCGATGAGAAGATATGCAGATGAGAAAAGTCAGTTGATTTGCTATTAGATGTACAAAGATTTTGGGAATATGCAAATTCATTGGGTTGGGATTCTAGTGCAGGTTTTATGCATACTTTGTGCTAAGTTGGACTTAGTTAAGTACACTTCATATCTCTTCCACATGCATTGTCATATCACTTAAGGGCTATTTAGCTAAGTGCACTTCATGAAACTGAATCCTGGAGTATGGTGGTGTAACAGTTACAATGTGTTAAAGCTTTGGCTGGTCAAGTGATGAATTTTTTTCCACCCACCATAATGCTGGCCATCATTCTATAAGTGAAATATTCTTGAGTACGACATTCAGCTAAATAAATAAGTAAATATGTGGTGAACTGTTTTGATCACAAATACTGCCTTTTCCTAGACCTGCTTCAGTCTGACTTCACAGCATTTTGATGTGACGATGTTTGTGATCAGGGACTGATGAGCTGCTATAGTTAAAGCCAAGTTCTCACTGCCAATAAGGCAATACCGATTTTGCCCTGTGGTTTATGGGAGAGCCAGCTCTAGAAAAACCAACATCCACTTTTTTATTTCAGCTGATCTTCATGTCTTTATGATTTTCTTTTTTTTTTTCAAGGCTTTCTTGATGTGTAAATATGTTTTGTGTGGAAAAAAATTGATTGGATCATTCACATTTCTCACTAAATCAATAATTAATTTATTATTTAGTTCTATTTGAAGTTTTATTGTTATGCCTTCACCTGACATGGACAGAAAAATTGATTCGAGCTGTAAAACAACAATTTGAATTGGTATGGCCTAACAGCAATACAGCTAATTATTGTGATTTTGACAAAGTGATAAAAGAGGATAAAAAAATTCCTGTGACGATTTCAGCCGATAAAATATGACCAGCTCTGAATTTCTCCTGTGATTTACCACCCACTCCCCACCCCCGTGTATTCTTGTGCGTGTTCTGTATGCTGTATGAAACATGGACTATCAAATTGATTAGCTGATGATGATTCAGAATTTCTTTGCAGTGAACAGTTGTGGTGTACAGTGGTCACCACTCTACTGTACGAATACACGTACATCTATATTTTTGTGCTTTTTTGTCGTTGGTGTGATTTTTGTTCACGCATTTTTACGCTTGGCTGACTTTACGGTGTTATATAGCAGTGTAGTCACTAGGATAAACCGGCAAAAATCTGCCATAAATACATATGTATAACTTTGGCTCTTGTAGCTGACTACAAAAGTACATGTCCTTTGGATACATTGACCATTCAACTATTCAGTCCAGCTTTTCAGTTCTGTCGTGGTGAAAAGTGAAATCTCCGGTCATGAGGAATTTCTGCTCTTAGACCTGACACACCCAGTCATAACATACAAAATTTACATGTGTCATTTTATACTCAGTTTGTGTCTATCCTCAGTCTTGCCAAAGACATGTAGTCGGGTCAACGAAGTTGACAGATTCAGTCTTGCTGCAGATGACGGGTCCTTTAATGCAGACCGGATCGCCAGTTCAAATGCAACTCCTGATTTGGCTGTGCTGTAGTGTCAGTAAGATTATTGTGTGCTTGTCGGAGCGTAGCGTTCCACCATTAGCAAAGTTGGTAATGTTGAGTATTAGTACCATATAAAATCTTAATCAAAGAAAGAAAAATTGTAACCAAAGTCTTTCAGCTGATTACATGTACATGTAGGTCATGTGCAATGGTGAGTAATGCTCTCGTGTGGTGAGTAATGTTCTGGTGTGTTGAGTAATGCTCTCGCATGTTGAGTAGTGCTCTCACATGTTGAGTAGTGCTCTCGCATGTTGAGTAGTGCTCTCACGTGTTGAGTTGGCTTCAATGTACAAATAAAACCACATGTAACTAGCATTCAGTGAGTGAAACTAGACCAAGTGTAAGGGGGGTGAATTTTTGACAGTGTTATCTTTTGTGATACTTTGTGGTGAAAAGTATAATAATGAGTTCAGTCATGTATGTGTATGAGGATCAAGGGGGGTGGGGGAGGGAGGCGTAAAAGGACATGCTGGCAATGATGGGAAACAAAGAATCAGGAGTAGTTCTTCTTAATGATGCCATCAAACTATCAACTATTGATTAGCTGAAAATATTGCAATACTTGACATATTTCACATGAAAAGAGTCCTTTTTTGGAGACACTATTGCAGGCTATATATGAAGTTTGAATAGGCTGCTCAGCTATTTATTCCTCTTATCAAGAGGATTATTATCATGTGAAATATGTGGAGTATTGTGATATTTTGGGATAATCAATAGTTGATAGTTTGATGGCATCATTAAGAAGAACCACTCTTGATTCTTTGTTTCCCATCATCATGAACATGTCCTTTCATGCCCCCCCCCTCATTCCCCATACACATACACAACAGAGCTCAATATTTTATTTTTTACCAGAAAGTATCACAAAAGATAACATTGTCACAAAATCTAGGCAAATGATAATTAAAATGAAAACTAAAAATTGTTTGTTCTCTGCACCAATTTGCCAAAGCACTTTGATGAAAAACAAGAAATTCAGTGTTATTGGTATTATGGTTATATTGGACATATAGTTTGACTAGAGACATGTTTTCTTGTTTTTTCCGATTCTCGAGATGACAAGGCCAAGTAGTCTAGCTTGTCTCATTTGCTAGTCAGTCACCATCACAGGATTTTATTAGTAAAGCTTTATCAAGTTCCCAACATCAAGTTAATGGCTAGTTACATGTGTACATGCAGTATACCCTCAGGTGTTCAAAATGAATGAAAAATGACATGAAATAATGATGAGTAATCATGTAGACACACTAACCAAGTAAATCAGAACTTTCAGTGTTCGCAGTGAGACTGTTTCCAAACACTAGAATTCCCATGACAATCTTTCATTTACATATAGATGTGTTGGTATAATGTCTGTACCGTTTACATGTACATTTATACAATATTGGCCAGGAACATGTTCTTGACTATATAACACTTCAACGTAGTGGGTGATGTTTAAAAATAAATTTGTTTCTCATAGCTCTTCCTGCATGTACCAAAGCAAAGATGCTTTGATTGAGCCTTTCTTCAGAAAAGCCTGTTTATTTTTTCGCACGATTATTCATTTGCCTGTGAATTTTGCAAAAGTTTGTAGAAAAAGTGAAAATAAAAAAAATAAAAATATAACCGATCTGCCCTTATTTTTCACACACATGTACGGTCAGGTGACATGAAACAAGCATTTTTTAAGGATACATATATACCCTATATACCCTGATTCTCTGAGTTCTGTTGATTTTAGGGAGTTGCTTTGAGGTTAGTTTGGAAGGTTAATGATACCCTACTGGAAAAATGTGAGTTTCATCACCAGAAATAATGTTTTATAACACTTATTTGCCTCTAAAAGATGTATCCTGGGGGAGCTGGGACGGACAGTTCATTGACTTGTGGCTGTATAAAGTGGGCGTAATAGGTGAGCTGTGCTCGTGGTCTGGGCTTCACTTTGTATGGTCTCCCTATGCGGGCATCCTCGGAAGATGTACAAAGCACTGTTGTAACACCAAGGGCTTTGATCTTCTTGCTATTGTAGCAACCTCAAAGAAGGATCCTGGGGCCCTTTTCAGGAAGTGCACGAAACCACACGTACCATGGTGACCTAATGAATACACGGGCCACTTTCACGGAACTTCATAAGTCATTTTTGTGGTAACTTTGCTCGTAAATGACATCGTCTGAGGTACAGCACCATAAGGTGAAGTGAGTTACGAAGAAACTTACGAGAAATCGATTCGCGAAGTTTTGTGAAAGTGGGCCCAGTATTGGTCGTTGTGAGGCTAGTGTGCGAGTAACAGTATGTGTGCTTTTGTGAAAAGAACCCCAGACACTTGCCTGGAAAAATGAAAGTTAAAGTTTGTGTTTATTTTGACGGCACGTTTTGTTCCCTAGATCAAGAGGAGCCTAGACATACTGAAAAAGGTTTGCCGTAAATGACCTAAAGTAAGCAACTTAGTCAGGACTAAGTTGCTCATTTTTCCTGACTCAGAGACTTCTGCTGACTTTAGGATAGGGTTTAAGGTTTACTTGGTAGGTAGGATGTTATCCTACCCAAAGAAATGTTAAAACTTCTAGCACCAAAAATAAAATTTTATGACATTATTTTGCCTCTAAAAATGGCCCGGGGGGTGGGGGTTATATAGGGGCCTGAGGGTTAGGTTACCAGGCAAGGTTGATCCAGGTAATTAATACCATCGTTTGAGTGAACAGAATAACAGATACCAATATAACAAAGGATAGATTCAAATGCTGATAAAAGTAGTGACATTGACAGGGCTTATATTTGCTCAGGGGACCTCCATGGCTAAGTTAGGTAGTGTGCTAGTGCAGCGTAATGACACAAAAGCCTCCTACAAATGCAGTCAGTGTGAGTTCAAGTCTAGCTTATGCTGGCTTCTTCTCAGGCCGTACATGGAAAGATCTGCCGGCAACCTGCAAACAGTCGTGGGTTTCCCCCAGGCTCTACCCGGTTTCCTCCCACCATAATGCTGGTCGCCGTCGTATAAGTGAAATATTCTTGAGTACGGCGTAAATCAAATAAATACCACTGTTGTAAAAGTCAGTACAGTGTAAAACAACAATGAAATAAATAAATAAATAAATTACAGGTTATATCATTTTCTCTGCTAGTGCATGTTACAGTGGTACTGATACTGTACATTGCTGATATCATGTGTGGTACACTTATATATGTAAAAATAAATAAATAAATGTATAAATAAATGTGTGTATATGTAGACATAACTACAATTGTGCAGTTCTGTGGATGACATAAAATATAGTGAAGTACACATACATACACATAACGGATGATTATTATGAATAAGTCAACTTATTATTAAATATCAACCAGTGCAGTTCAGGTGTAGTCTGCGTGTGTAGTGTATCTGACAGTTCAGGCGTAGTCTGCGTGTGTAGTGTATCTGACAGTTCAGGCGTAGTCTGCGTGTGTAGTGTATCTGACAGTTCAGGTGTAGTCTGTGTGTTTAGTGTATCTGATGTAAAGCTTCATTAAATTACTCATTTTACCTGACTCTGTGGGACTTCTCTTCAGCTTAGAACTTCAGTATTTGGAAGGTACATGATGGATAAACGTTTTCAGAAGCAAGACTGTTATTTTGTGACATTTATCTACCTGTTTTATGCAGTTTTTTAAGGTAAATACAGTCATTGTGAATGTGTGTTTGTTTAAAGTTTAAGTGAATTCTGTGAGGGATGATCAGCCCTACTTGTTTGACATCGGTGAGGACAAGGTGACATGAGTTTTAATAGTTGGCGTTCTATACAGATCTATCTTGAGAGCCTCAGGTTGTTTTGGATTCATTTTGTCCACTCACTGGCACATGTACACACATGTATACTGTATACTGTAAATCTTTAACCTTTTCAGTGATTAAAGTAGTTTTCAAAGGGTAATACATGCATACTGTTACTGTAAATGTAAAGCCAAACATGATACGCTGGTGTCACTGTACATGTAAGCTTCATAAAACTATCAAAATTATTTCTCTAGGCCCTGCAGTTCTCCAAGAAACTTCTGAAATATTGCTTTCGGCAGTGGTTGAAAAGGTTAAAGAATTAGGGTATGTACTCTTTCCTTTGAAGATAAAAAAATTATTGATCACAGTATCTTCACTCTAGTGCATCAAAGACAGTCTGAAAAGTGTAATGTTGCTTGAACAGGGAGGCCATGACCAATGGAGAGAATTCCCTGATTAATGGACCGTCTCTCCACAGAAGTGCCTTTGGTGATTGTTGTCCTGTAAGGATGCATGGGTGACAGTAGTACTCTCCTGTCCTAATTTGAGTCCCCCAGAGGCCTGTTTTGCAATGTTGTCGCAATGTTACATCAAGTCGGTCAATTTATCATGGTGATGTACATACATGTGTGTCTTCTCTGTACATGGATATTGCCATGGACGTTACCTTACATGTCTCTCTGCATTTTCATACATTCATACAGGTACTTTGTATGGTGCAATGTACCAGGGCTGTAGCGTAATAAATCAGATGTTGTATGCTACCGATACAATGTCTAACAAAGGTCCATTTACAAAATGAAGAGTATTTTCCTATGCATATTTAGACACTGCCTAGCCTTTAAAATCTGTATGTTCCTCAATCAGCAGTGAATAGCTGCAGGGATCACATGACGCAGGGGTTTTAAAATGCTTATCTTAGGTCCATCTCGGCTGTTTTAGACAACTGCTTTGGTCAAAAATTCCCGCAGTCTGCCATGTTTAGTCAGCTGTCAGGAGAATCCGGTAATCTCCACGATGTGGAGTTTTTAAATGCAGGATTCTCGCTATTACAAAAGGTAGCTCAAAAGCCGAAAACTCCCACTGTGTGGAGAATTTGCGATGAACAAAAATGTCTAGTAGTTAAAGTAGTTAATAAAAGGGCCGCTGCCTAAAACAAGCGATTTGAGCTTAGAAGGGTCTTAAAACTCCTGCTGTGTGCAATCCCCTTGGCTGATCATTGCTGATTGAGGAACATACAGATATTAAAGGCTAGGCAGCATCTAAATACGAATAGGAAAATACCTCTCGTTTTGTAAATGGATCTCTGTTAGACGTTGTACCGGTAGCATGCAGCGTCTAATTCATTAGGCTGACGGGATTATAACTCTAAATGCTTTGCATGTACATGTACAGTTCTAATTTTTGATGGATACATAAATATAGAAGTAATGATATTTTTTCAACTTTCCACAGTTGCCATGTCAACCAGATTGCCAATATCTTCCCTATATCTACTAAATCATTCATTACTAAATAAGTGAGGAGGTTTGTTAGTTACCTGCCAAAGGGCACTGGTTTATTCCAGGCTCTCTGGTTTTCTTCACTCCTCAACTGGGATGCTGTCATAACCAGGGTCAGTGAAAATTTCTGGTGTACAGCCAAAAGGCAAAACCAATCAGATAAATATATACATTAAATTTGTGTCTGCATTTTGGGCTGGCTACAGTCATGTACGTCACTCAGATCAGCTTTGCTTGATCTGTATTAATTGGAAATTGATCTCAAGCTCCTACCATACTAGTAGCTAAGTGTGTATGTGTAGCAGGTGTGATCGCGATGTGTGTAGCTAACGGCCAGTACGAACGTGATTAAATCTGCAGCTGTATACATGTACCTGTTCATTACAAGTCTGCATGACCTGTATACATGTATATGCATTGAGCGGTGCAAATGCAGTGAATGGAAGTGCCGAGTCGCTAATGGTGCTAATGTCTAGCTTGTAATCAAGTGAATTACTGTCTGCCCGAGCTCTCTTCTGGTGGTAGAGAAATCTAAGCTACACTGGGTACATGTAGCTTTGCTGACAAGGTTCTCAGCTCAAATAGAAGATACTTGGTGTTGATTTATTCATTTTTTTATTTGATTGGTGTTTTACGATGTACTCAAGAATTTTTCGGTTATGTGACAGCCGCCAGCCTTATGGTGGGAGGATCTGGAAGTTGACTGTTACTATATATAATATGTATACACGAAAGTATAAACAGGTATAATCATGATGCTTGGTTTCCACTGTAATGATGGTCGTCATCGTACAAGTGAAATATTCTTGAGAACAACGTAAAACGCTGATCAAATAAAGAAATATTTGTTCACATAAATTGACAAAATGTTGAAACAGTTGTAAACAGCCTGCTACATGCACTCAACACAGTATTTAACTTTCTGGGACGTGTAAGAGTTCAGAAGCACATACAATTAGGTAACAATATAATACTTTTTATGTTGACACTTAATTTTACTGATAAGCATTTAATAACATTAACTTCGAAAAAAGAAGAAAAACACTACTGTCATCTTATAAAGTTGACAGGTCAGAATCAGATTCAAGCAAAATGTGTCCGTTAAAAATCCTAGACTTGAGGTAAAACACAGCATACAGCATACACATATATATGCAGGGGGGGAGGGGGGGGGTCCAGCCAATTTCTTTACGGGAATTCAATTTGAACAAATCAGGAAACTCAGTATTTCTATATCACCAGTGCATGTCCATTTATGTTATCAAAACTCAGTACAAAATAGTCTAGTACTCAATTTTTTGATATTTCTCATTGTGGTTACCACTACAAGAAAGTGGCTAGAAAAACTCCTCACAGTGGCTAGAAAAACCCCTCACAGTGGCTAGAAAAACCCCTGACATGCAGAAATGCTGACACAAAAGCAAAGCACTTGAATACATATGATGACTGGAACATGCATATACATGTATGGATGTCCTCCAGCTGAAGAAAAAATAAGGTCACACTGACATTAACTTCTGTATAATATACTATTTTTAATCATGTTGAATATTGTTATCGTTTTTTTTTGGGGGGGGGGGTTGGTTTTGGGGTTTTTTTTGTTCACAGTTGTCATAGATCTTAGTGGTTTTCATCATGGTATTATTTTTGTCATTAGCACATGCAGCCTTTAAAGTGTTTATTATCTTGGACATAAAAGAAAAAAGAAAAAGGTGGTGATGTGATAATACATGTGGTATCCATACATGTCTATATACAGTAGTGCACACATACATCGTCACCAATTGATATACCTGGATAGTGCGCAAGACAGCTTGTCTTGGTTAAATGTTCCCATAACAACTAAAAACACCTTTTATGGTAACAACCGTGGAAATGTCTCTCTACAGAGTCGTCATGGGCCCCATGTTCATATGAAAGTAATAGCCTCACTCATACAATGGCTGCTTTCATTTAACTTTCCAAGACCAGAAATTTGATTGCATCTACAAGAGATGGAATGAAGATAAAAAGGTCACTTAGTGTTCTCTGAAACTTCGGCATTTTATATGTGAACGTTGTAGATGCAGGCAGGTTTTTAACTGGTGTTTTCTTTTCCTTCATCAAGTGAGAGGAATTTGTGAACTGTCATGATTGACTCATTTCTTAGCTCTTGATGAAGACAAGTTGGTAAATGTACACTGGTTGAACCAGTGACTAGTGTTGGCCCCTCTCCATGCAACCACACCTCAGTCACTGGTTAAACCAGTGTACAGTACATGTATGTATGGGGTGCATGTACACTTGTACCTTTTTAAGAGTATTTTCTCTTCAGACATTTTTATCAGTCTCTTGTCTACCAGCAACCTTCAGATTCTGGTCTGTTTTCCCCCGGGCTCTGCTTGGTTTCCTTCCACCATAATGCTGGCTGCCAGCATATTAAAGTACAAGTGAAACACCAATCATATGAATTATATAAATAAATGTCCATCCAGTATAAACAAAAGAATAGCTCACATTAGCATACGTGCTTTCATACATACACGAGTGTTGATTTTTGTTGTGTTTTGTTTCCAGTTTGATGAACGAAGTTGTGCATACGTCCCCAACTATAGGGAGCAATGTGGAAGAGGTCATGTGGAAAAACATTCACTTTCTGATGTGGGACATCGGAGGACAGGAGTCGCTGAGGTCCGCGTGGAATACCTACTTTACCAACACACAGGTGAGTGCTGACTGCAGAGCCCTCAGGTGTGCCATACTGCACGGAGTTCATGAAAATGTTAACTGGATTGTGTCTATTAATTGTATACACAGAATGATGTTAACGAAAGTGCACTCCATGTACAAGGACTTTACCTAGTCAGTTTTCTTACGGGCTCTTTACTAATTTATTTATTTATTTATTTATTTGGTGTCTCACACTGTACTCAAGAATATTTCACTTAAATGACGGTGGCCAGCATTATGGTGGCAGGAAACGGGGCAGGAAGCGCACAGTCATACTCAAGTTGCCATCCCACAGGAGTGGAAGCCAGCATGAGCTGGACTTGAACTCACAGCAACCACATTGGTGTTCTTTACCAATAGGAAGACAATTATTTTAAATGGCCTAAAGTTTCGTCCAAAGCTCTGCATCTATAGAGACAGATAAATTTCATAGATATTAAATTTGGTACTGAAACTTCCAGTAGCACATCATCCTATCTTCAAAACGAACTTCAGAGCAACTTTCTAGAACAGTTGTATTCTTGGAATCAGGAAAAATGAGCAACTTAACTTGGATGAAATTTTCTGTCATTTAGAGTAAACTGTCCAAGTGGTAAATGGGTTCTCCAGTGGCCAGAAAGAGTCTGTCTACATGTACTTATCTGTAGTTAACTTTTCTAAACCATGCACATGTTCAGTTGTTCCCTCCAGTGATTAATTCGGCCACTGACAATGACATGAAATATTCTCAAGTCTAACAAAAAGCACTGATGGATTTGGAGTAAGACTGTCTTTGACCGAAAATTTCACCCCCAAGAAGTGCAATTTTAATGATGAATGGAAGTCAAAAAAATATCACTTCTGGTGCAGTAACTTGCATTTTACGATATGTATTGTGATTATCCAACTTTTCACACAAACCTCAAAACACCTTTCTTCTGAGTTCAGTATGGGGCCTCTGTGGCTAACTTGTTAGGGTGCATGGCACAATGACTTGAGTGCCTCTCACCTGTGTGGCCAAGTTCAAGTCCAGCTCAGACTGGCTTCCTCTCCAGCCATACTTGGGAAGTGCTGCCAGCAAAGTGGGGATGGTCATGGGATTACTCCAGGCTCTGCCCAGCTTACTTCCATCATAATGTTGGAATATCTTGAGTGTGGTGCAAACCACCTGTCAGACAAATAAATAAATAGATAATGTTTAATGATTTATGGCTCTTAGAAATCATGGAAAATTAGCAAACTACTGTACAGTAGGTTGTAGAGCAACAATCATGACACAAGGTTAATGGTGTATCTGTAGTTAATATAGGTTGACATACACTTTCGCTTTCAGTTTGTGATACTGGTTGTGGACAGCACCGACAGAGAAAGGCTGTCCATCACAAAGGAGGAGTTATACAAAATGCTGTCACACGAGGTGAGTTTGTATGGCAGGGAATCATCAGGGGAGATAATCATGCTGTTTTCTGAGTGTTTACCAAATTTCCTGGTATATAGATTGGGATTTCCAAGATGTATTGTTTCCCCTGCTGTTTTCTCAGCCACCCAAAACTTGGGCAAACCCATGTTCACAGTCTTAATTTGGCCTTTTTGGTGGAATAAATGGGTACAAAACTCATTATTTTTCCACGCTTTTATCTGGAATCAGTGGAATGTGTGTCTCTTTCCACCTTTGGCAGTTAACCCAGCTTAAGAAGGGAACTTTCAGCCAGCATTGCTCTCACTGCTCATAGGGTTTTAGTGTAGCTCTAATGCTGTATTAGCACATCAAAAATGACTTTTCCCCCACCAATATGGTATGCATATCTGTACACCATGTATATGAAATTTCATCAGTGACTTTGCGAAAGATTAGTCATATTCCCTTGGGCCCTCCAGTTTCTCCATTGGTAAGACCAGGTGTAGGTGAAAAATTATTGAGTATGGCATCAAACCAAATCAGTCAAATAAATAAATTTTATGAAACACACCTCCGGAATTAGGTGCAGTAACTGGAAGCTGGTTTTTATGTTGACTTCATCACCAGTCGTTATTACCGACATACAGTATGTATACATTTTCGCCAATAACAGCATGTAGAAGTTTCATAGTCTCTTTGTACCTTGTACGGGAATATTATCCTGGATTATGTTGTGTTCATTGCTTCTCTTGATCTCTGTAACAGGATTTGAAAAAAGCTGCAGTGCTTATATATGCCAACAAACAAGACATCAAGGGATCAATGTCGTCAGCAGAAATCTCCCAGCAGCTTAATCTCACATCAATCAAGGACCATGGCTGGCACATACAGGGCTGCTGCGCCTTAACTGGGGAAGGGTATGTCACCATTCCACATACAGCTTACCCTGGCCTTAAATGATACATGAACTCTGAAACGGAAATTACGGTTTTAAGGGAAACGAAATAAGTTATGCTGATGAAAAAAAATCATTTTTGAGACATTTTTCTTTCATGTTTTTTCACCTTTTAATAATCTTTCTGTTCTATTCATACATGCATTTTCCATTAATGGTCGAAAATTTTTGAGAATGACGTCATGGATGAACTTACTGGTAATGCCAGCCATTCAAATGATAGAAATCTGATGGCATATGTGTGTCAGTGGAATACAATGTAGTGAAGTTCAGGCTTAAAGGGGCGGTTTATGTGCAATCCAAACACCATTAAAACTCAGAATACCACCTTACGGCCTTAAAATTTCAACTTTAATTCAATTTTCCCATTCTATCCCACACTTTCTCAAAAAAAGCAAGGAATAGAAGTTTGGTTTCCATGAAATATAAATTCTTCCAAAATACTGTTTGGCTTGGACAAAATTTGGTGTGTGTGTTCCCTTTGCAGAAACTGAGATTAAGCTTGAAACCAGCTGGATCCACACTTATTATCAAATGATTTCCTTGATTCTAGTGAATGTACTTCAGTCCATTCAGTAACTGCTTCAGAAAAAATCTGATGTTTGTGTAATTCCATGTGCAGATTCAGGTTGTAGCCCCTCAGATAAAGTTCAAAAACTTCTGGATATCTGGATAAATTTGGTGTATTTAATGGGGGATATAATGAGCTTACTTTTCTTCCACGTGTGTTTCAGACTTTATCAGGGATTGGAATGGATCACAAACCAACTCAAGAGGCGATGACAGGGCTTCAACTTAGGAGTTGTACATTTCATCATATTTTTTTAACAATCATGAAGCGAAACGTTTCCAAGAAGTCAGTGTTACGTGTGATTCCAGAATGGAGAACTACTGAATGTTACTCTCATCATGATGTTCAAACTTCACCTTGTCTTTGTCCAGTGGAACTATGATCATTCACAGACATGGAATCCCAATGGTCTGTGGAACACAGTTGTGAATATTCATGTTTTGCAATGTTAGTTTGTGATTGGCTGCTGGGCATGTGTTGAATCGTTATGATCTGGTGCAGTTCCTTTGAGAATTGGTAACTAACTGAATGGTGCGTTTACAATTATCACGGCCATTGCAAATAAAAGGAGTCTCAACACCCTGCTTCATACCCAGACGAAAGTTACGATGCTGTATTTTTTTTTTTCTTTTTTCTTTGGCATCATCGTTTTTACTGTTTTGCCCAAGGTGCTTTCCAGAGTGGTCGCCGGAAAATTACTGGTGAAGCGTTCTGTCGTCTTTGTAAAAAAAAAAAGAAATGGCTGCCATGTATTGCAGCCGAGTGCATACGCGAATGAGGCCCAGTCATTTATGTGTCTCAAGGGCAGACAACTGTGGAAGAGAGACACCCATGAACTTTGTAAATATACATATGCATGTAGCGTGGGGAAGTGGGAGGGGGCAAGGATCAGACAAGTACCAGTCTGATTCGTAATTTTACCTGTGTGACTTAATGTCACATTGTTTTAAATTAGGTTTTGCCTTCTTAAATTATTTTATGACTGTCAAGAAAAACAGTTTCTTATGTAGTGGACAAGAGAAACACTCGCTTGTCCAACTGTGCTTAATAATGATGTTATTAATCTGAATGCTAATCAAGAGATGATCCCTAAATTCGCTAAAGAAGAGCCACCAGCCCCAGTATCACAAATCTGTCTGCCTTCAATCAGACTTCCTCCTCACTTAAAAGTAAACAAAAAAGTAGCAAGTAAACTGCACAAAAGTATCATGGTTTTGCCAGTAAGAAGTGTAATTTTCATACAAATTTCTTTAATTCACAGGCTTAAAAGTTCTCAGAAAGCAGCATTTTTAATTTGTCAATGCAGAGTCACAAGCCACCTAGAGAACTTGGGATCAGAAGTTTTGCTTTATTTTTAGATATGGTGCTGAAGTTTTCTGGAATTTCAGGACAGAAATGAAATGTTGTGAAATGAGTTCAGGTAAAGCCTCAGAAGTCGAGACTAAGGCTGAGTTGGGTCAAAAACCGCACCCTTATACTGGGGACAGATATGATGCTGACTTTATGCCCTACATGAGCTGTGTGACAAGTAGAACAAGCTGTATTAACTCTTCACCTGGGCCATTAAACATGTAAACTGCCTTGTACATACCACAGAAAAGTTTATAACTTCTCATCTTGAATACGAGTTCTGAACTAGGTTGTGTGTGAAGTGAATACATGCTGTTAATTCATTCCTCTTCATGTTTTCGTTGGCTGTGTACAGTCAAAGTACAAACTGAAGTATGAAACATAGGGTATAACTATGTCATCAGTTGGTTGCGCTCTGTGCGTGTCAAGACTATTGTACCATTGCATACAGATTTAATCAAACGACTGTACCAACTGTACCCTGCCTACTTGAGTTTATTTACCAACTCTCATACATGCACATGTATATGTAAAAAGCAGATACAAATGAGAAAATCAATGATTTTTTATCACAAAAAGGTTTATCATAAGATGTAAATATACTGGAAATGGAGGAATTCAGATTGACAGGGACATATTTGTGCAAAAGCCAAGAGTACTTCATTCTCATCATGAGGCTGCCAAGAATACTTCATTCTCATCATGAGGATGCCAAGAATACTTCATTCTCATCATGAGGAAGCCAAGAGTACTTCATTCTCATCATCAGGAAGCCAAGAGTACTTCATTCTCATCATCAGGAAGAATATGAATGCATGGGAATTATGGAGACAGCAGATAAATTCTAACTACTGTAACAAACAGGAAGCTTTAATTTGCCTGATTGCAAACACCTTAATCCAGTTTTCTCTAACAGATACATGTGTGTATATATATATGTAGTATGACATACACCTGGCCTGCTTTGTTTCTTTTACCCATTTCTTAACTATACCAGGAGTGCGGTCTCTATGAGTTCAATTCCATCTCATGCTGGCTTCCTCTGCAGTCGTACGTGTGAAGGTCTGCCAGCGACCTGCAGATGGGTTTCCCTGGGCTCGGTGCAGTTCCTCCTGCCATAATGCTGGTTGCTGTCATATTCTAATGAAATATATTCTTGAGTACGCCGCAAAACACCAGCCAAATAAATAAGCAATTGAATTGTTACCTTTTGCCCATTTCTAAATCATACCGTGGATCCAGATTAAATGATTTGAGATCAAAGATTAGTGCTGTGTTAATTGTTGTGTCAAATGTCACACTGATCATAATATTGTTACAGCGACCTGACTTTATTGGCCAGTGATATTTCCAGACAACCCTTGATTTTGTAAGAGAAGAATAGGTAACTATAAAGCATGTGACCATAGACCTTAAACAAGTCCTAAGAGTATCTTCTGTGTACATGTTTCCTCCCTGTAATATAGAAGACAGACTGATGGTATTATAATTTTTTGCACATACAGCATGAGACGTAATCGCCCAAGCACCTATCCCAAGAGGGAGGCTATTTTTAAAGGGAAATGAAAATCATAAAATTTTTACTCTCGGCACCGAAATTTAATTTTCTTTTTTTTTTAAGTAGTGTCTAATCTGACCGTACATTCATGACAAGTCTTAAAACATGTTTCCAAGATCAATTCAACTCTCTGATTCAGTCATAATGATATTCAAAGTTTTCAGGTCACGTGCAGCAGTTTAAATGAACTGACACTTAATGCATACTGCAGTCAGAGTCCCCTTACATGGAGGACTGGTTTCATGCAAATTAGATTTCAGTAGGAGAAAAAATTGTTTTTTCCGCAGGGCATACATGCCATATTCCACAGAGAGTATTTAAATGTTAGAAGTGGAATGCATGGTTTAGTTATATGTACATGTTCCATTTGCTGGTTTTAATGTATTTTAATTTGATCAGTGTTTTGTGTATTTTTATTTTGTGCATTAGCAAGACTTATTCAGTATTTTAGTGGCCTAGACTCCATGTTTTGTTAATGTGTGTTACCTTCACGTCAAGTCACCCAGGCAAGTTGAGATTCTGTTAGCTGTATTCTCATACGAGTACAAAATTTATGAAAAGATGCCAATGAAATAATGTCGTGTATTTGGACGTAACATTTTGAGCTCTTGATTTTTCAGACAGATCAACTGTTGAAGAAGCTACTGAACTTGTCAAGTTTCGGTACTCTGGTTTTCTCTAACTAATACCTGATCTGATTGATTCTTTACAAAAATCAAATCAAGGCTGAAGAAAATTCATGGCTCCAACCATGAGGCGGAGTCGCTTGCCTGTCTGTCATGAAATGCTGCTGCCTTTTAGTGTAGATGCTTGTCCAGGTCTGTAGTAAAACACTGGAAATCTGTTAACAATTACTGCTCCATGAGTAGAAGGAAAATGACTTCGCAGTAAATGTGTCATAGCTGATCAAAATACAGCTCGCACTACTGCTCTAGGTTGTTCTTTCATGCGTATGCGTTTTTATAATTTCATTTAATTTGAATTCAAAACTGAAAAAGTTTCACATTTAAAACAATCAGAACATGCGAACACAAAGAACCCAGACGTTATGATTTGTCGATGTATTAAAATCAGGAAAATAAACTTCACTTTCATACAAATGAAGTCCTGGGATGGATTCCGCAGAGCAAATTTGTACTTAAGTAAACTTGTAACGCTTTATTGAAATTAATCGTTCTTGAAATTTTAATGGTGCATATTTATAAAGCCAAAGCACATGCCCCACTAATTTCATAGGGGGTAAGTGTCGAATAAGCTGTAAAATTGGGCTTAACGGTTTGGACACAAGTCAAAATGACTTTGTGGAATTGACCCCTGATAGTGTAATAATGAGAATGAATTGTCTTAATGTCTCATCCTGGCCATATCCTGTAGGATTGTGAGGCTTGTACTCTGTATTCTGTACTGTCATTGTTTTGACTTTGTTTCTCCACATCTGCCAGGATTGAAGTCAGCGTATTAAAGCTAGTCAAGTGCAGTGGTTGTTAAAGTTTTTATTTATATTTAGGAGGACAATTTCACATCCTTTGAAAGGAAAGCACATTGTTTTCACTTTCCCAGATGTTTTTTTTTTGTTGTTGTTTTTTTTTTCTTTTGTTTTTTGTTCTTTTTTTTTTTTTTTTTGCCCCAAGGAGTTGTCTTCACTTTGTCCATTATTCTTCCCCAGATAGGTCCAAAATGATGTACATGAAAGCCAGGTGAAGAAGCGATTGAAGATATTAAATACCTTGTAAAGAATTACTGATGTAAACTTCCTGTAGTCAAATAAACAAACTAAGCAATGGTATATTTTCAGCTGTGCTTTCTGTTGATGCGCATAATAACATGTACCCTGTTCAAATGATGTCCGCCTTCGTATGAGTGAAAGATAATCTTGAGTTACGGCGTGAAACACCAATCAAAGGAAGTGGTAAACACGCCCACATAGATAAATGACCAAGGAGCCACTCCCTATGCGGTCACTGTGAATGTAAGTTTAGCTCATGCTGGCTTCTTCTTCGGACGAATGTGGGGAAGGTCTGCCAGCAACCTGCTGTTTCCTTCTACATATAGCATGATGCTGGCTGACGTCATATAAGTGAAATATTCTTGAGGACCGTGACTAACGCCTATCAAACCAAACAATATCACTGTCAGAATGGCACTAGCTTTGGCACCGGCATGTCAATATTTAACATAGGACAATCCCATTCCCATGTTGAGAACACCCCATGTTATGGGTAGGGCCTGGTGCCGTCTGTGAGATCGGACGAAAGTTTTGTTGGAACAAATCACTGCGGAATTGTGTTCTGTTCCGAGGTGTAGGTTCAATTCCAGGCTTGGACAGGGAATGTTTCTCTGTTCGTCCAGATTTTACTCTTTCCGTTTAGGTTGTCTTACATGAAAAGGCCCCTCACAGCTGGACGGGAAATCGTTGCACGATGGTGCAGTGGTGAGGTGTAAGTTTTCTCGATCAGAAAAACAGAGAAAACTCCATTGAATGTAAAGTACAGTTACTAAACAGCATATCTGTGACAAACTGGGGACATATGATACTGTACTTTTTATTTTATCAAAAGACACATGCAAGGTCAAAAGCAGATTTCTCTAATTTAAGTCGTTTTCTTAAGGGAATTTGAATCATAATAAAAAATATGGTTATGTGAAACAAAGTTATTTAATATCAAGTTATAAATTATTCCCAATTATCAAGTTGGTTGGCGCATTCACATCTTTGTTCATCGAAAAAGCTGAAATATTTTCTAGGTACACTGCAAGAGTAGATTTTCACCAAAATAGTTCATGGCCTCTGACTTGTTGGTCTCCGTGATTTAGAGGTACCATGCACGACTTCCCATCTAGTTGCAATGAGGTCCTTTGGCGAACATCACTAGTCTTCTACTATAGTTTGCGAAGACTTTGAACTCGCTTTGTAGCTAGAAACCAGGTGTTGTTTGCCGTTAGGATTAGGTTTTCTAGACCTCAAATTCCCTTTTTCTAATCTCTGGCATTGCAGCAATAGTGATTCGATCTGTAAACCTGAACAGGAAGCAAATTTTCCAAGCGTCAGGCTAACACCAAAGTTCCAGTAGTTCACGAAGAGAGTCTTAAGCTGTGACTTGCGCATTACCACTGGACCAAAGGAAGAGTCATGAGGTCCGTCAATGCCTTCAGAGACAAGGCCGCTGAAAATCTTGTTTGGAAAATGATATTAATCTCAGGCGATGGAACCTGGTCTGGAGTATTGTAAGTCAAACTCAGGTCTTTCAGTTTCTCCAGAGGATCAAACGCTGAGGTAGGGTATGACTTATACCCAAAGTAAAAGTTGGTTGTTTCAAAGGTTCAGAAAGAAAAAATTTTCTTCCCACCAAAATGCTGGTCGCCGTCGTATAAGTGAAATATTCTTGAGTACGGTGTAAAAGACCAATGAAATAATAAATAATAAATCAATCTCTCTTTTAAATAGATACATGTTTTTTGTGTGTGTTTGGAAGAAGGCAGGATGATATATTTCTGCAAAGATGTAAGTCTCAGCACTATTTTATGACTGTATCAGCATTCCGAAAGCTGACGATTTACTCCAGTGAGGGTTCTATTCTAACTGTTCATGTAAATAGTAGCAATTTCACGGCCCCATAGTATCATGGCTTAAGCAGAATTAGGTAAATGTAACCAGTGATGTTAATAAGTTGCTAATAGTTAAGTAAATACTGGAATAGTGTAAATACAACCCCGAGGTAAATTGACAAGGGACCGGATTTCGATGGTTACTTGTGACCATTTCCCAACTGTGACAGTATCGTCGTTAATTTGGTTTCTCACTCGCTATATTGCTACTGTTGTCTTCTATAATATATCGGTACAAATGGAAGGCACCACAAGAATGCAACCCTCCGCCGCAGCAAAATGTTCAAATGCCCCAATCACTACAAAGGGACAATAAACTGCAGTTCTGTCCCATGTCTTAATAGCGCAAAATAGTTTTAAAAATTCCGGAATCTCGATCACCATACCAATTTAATGGATTAGTGATTCGTCCAAGGCTCAATCTACATGCACCAAATTTCATCCAAATCAGTGCACAACTCTTTTGCGCGTAATTTTAGACGGTCAAAACTGAGGCAGACAAATAAACGCTGGCAAAACACATAATCTCCTTTGGCAGAAGTAACTGTACCCTTATACCTCCAAAAACTTCAGAAAAATATGTGCATAACTTTTTCGATAAAATTTTTGACTGACAGACAGACAGGCAGACGGACAAATACATGAAGGAGATAACGATACTATTATCTTACCAGGGCCTATATCTGTAAGGACAGGTACAGTGAGTGGCATTTAGGCGTCGTAACAGATTGAAACCCCTTTATGGCACCTCTGTCCGAAATGCTCTCAGACTGGATTGGGTAATATTCGGCATGCTTGGTCATCAGAAGTCTGTAGACATCAACAAGCAGGAACCTTTATATGCAGCTTACAGCACTTCTCTAAAGAATTGTATTAAGCATGATGTTGTATGTACCGCACCTACAGCTAGTAATGCACTGCATAAAAAGAAGACATTGTTGACCTCACGCAATCCATGCAAGTATACACACACACCATGCTGATTTTTACTTTTTACTTTATGCTTTTGTTTACTGATTGTTACTACAGTTTGAAGTAGTTTTATGATAGCTGTTTTTTGTTTGATTTGTTTGTTTTCTGTTGGTTTTTTTTTGTTGTTGTTTTTTTGTTTGTTTTGTTTTTTGTTTTTTTTTCACATTTTGAACACTTCTTTTTTGCAGCAACCAAGGCCTCAAATGATCACAGCCGGCTGTGCAAAACACCCCAAGGTCATCTGTGGGTTGAAGCCGACAGTCAACAAATATGATTCATTGCAAATCATCCGGATTCTGCAAAGCTTGAGGACCCTGAATTTTGAGTCGGTCTATTTCTACTGTCCACGCTGCAATGTTCTGCTTTGCATACCTGCATAAACCAAGATCCTGTTGGTAGACCATGAATCCCTGAGCCCTGTGCCCACTTGCACGAAACCCTCTTAACGTTATCAGCACTGAACTACCATGGGAACCAGCCCTGTGTGAATTACGTCGCAAAGGTAGTTACGTGCACTTAACGTTACGATGGCATCGTGAAAGTGGCATCTGGTTCCTTTGCATCGTGTTCATATATATGCTTATGGAATATGCTGACAACACTCTATTTTGAGTGAGTTATTGTACACTTCCAATGAAACTCTAACTGAGGTAACAACTAAGAATCTGGATTCATAAAGTAAGTGCCATCGCTGGTCTGATTTGACTCTCCCATGTTTAGTCATTTGTGTCCACCCTGGACATAACTAGATCACAGACACATGATAAACTGCTTCCAGGAGAATTGAAGTTCATTGCATTCTCTTTTCCAGTCAGATACTTGCCTGCTCGGGTTGGCACAGAATTTATGCGCGTAGTACATTTCAAACGTGTGAGTCCAAAAAACTGAAAGCTCTAAAACAGGTGTTGGGCGAACACTACGAATTGACCGAGACATGCTGGTTGACTGCACCACGCTATGTCCGGCTCGTGTAATGTTTTTCAGCACGGTATCGTACATAGAACATTAAAATCTGCGTGGCCACGGGAGGCTTAATTCAGAGTACAAAGGTTGGGGTAGGTGTCACCGCCTCGCTCTGGTCGTACATCTTCGGTCACAGGATGACTTGAATGATCAAGAGATTTCATCCTATTCTATCTCCATGATTGAACGCTCCAAGAAATATTTTGACATCACGCCTTATTATAACATCAGGCCAACATCTGTCTGTTTATGCCGGTTTTATCGCCACCTTCACAGGTGCGGAAAGTTCTTTTCTTGATTTTACCTGCCATCGGCTGTGTGCGCGGGTACATGTTGCTTCGTCTTTGCTATAAATCAGTTAGGGAAACTACCATTTGATTGAGTAATGCATTTATATTAATATTTATCAGCTATTGAGTCGGATGGATCGGTTGTTTCTGCCTGCTGGATCAAGACAGAAAACGCAGCGAGGGGCGAAGTTTTTGACTTGATGAAATAAAGATGGCTACGAGCAAGTGTCTACCATGGCAACCAGCGCTGTATGCATTACGTCGCCATGGTAGCTTGTAACGGTAAGAGGGCTTCGTGCAAGAAACAAACTGGCGGACACAGAGGTGTTGTTTCTACCGTATTCCAGTTGAAATCTTTGGTCATTCAACCACTAAACAACTAGAGAACTCAGCTCCTTCGTCTCAGTGTCATCTGTTTGTCAGACTAGCAGAGAGCTCCTATTACATTCTAGTGCGGACTGCCAACTTACAGGAATGACAAGAGCACTGGAAATCATTTCATTGGCTCCGGGGCAAAGTTTCAGTGTTTCCAAGGACCACCCAGTTTCCAAAGAATTGTACTTACCAAGCAGAGAAGATTACATGGGCTCGGGTTGATTTTTAGACTTTTATTTGTGAAGATCATTTCATGAACCCATCAACACCCCCTCCATCCCTATCCTCATCCTCATCCCCATCCTCATCTTCACAATTAGTACCATGCATAACCAGCCACCCATTAGACTACTATAACCTGGACACCAAAAGCATGCATATCACTACTTCTTCAATATGGAACGAATGGATTTCAGTAATTACTCAAAAGAAGTATGCCTATTTGAAAACTTCAACAACAATGGTGTAAAGAGAAACATAAAATTCTGAGCGTATAAATTTCCTCACCATTTTAAAAATAGTGGAGAACATTAAGAAGAAGATAACACACGGGGCTCCCTCTATCGCCAGTACAAATTGGAATGAAAAATATAACTGTGAAAGAGCTTGGTTTCAAGGAACATAAAAACGCCATTACTGACGCACTGTGGTCAATGTTTCAAATCTCAGTGATGTTGTCTGGATGTGTCCGGAAATCCACTATTTCTCTTGATGAGAAGCGCCAAGAATACTACAACGCACAAAGCGCCCTCTATAGTCACCATTAATTGGGATATAAAAATAAAACTGTGACAAACCTTGTTTTCATGAAGAATATAAAGAAAACTCCAATACAGCCTTACTATGATGTTTGTAATGTTACTGAATGACACTTTTCCTTGATGGGAGTTCTCAAATGGTGGTCACCATCAATAAGGCGATACTGTACAGGGCGTCCTCTATCATCATCATTGGAGTGAAAAGCCAAAAATAAGAGGAAGAACTTGTTTTTATGGAAATACAACCGTCGTTATAGGCTTATTATAATCGCTGTTTCCAATCTCACTGAATTCCGCTTAGGAGGGTCGGGAGCCCCGTTAAACATGGCTGAAAAAATAAAACTTCACTACAGATTTATTGTGATTAGTGTTTCTTATCTCATTGAATGCTGTCTGGAGATGTATGGAGATCAACAGACTTCCTTGATGCCAGTTCTAAAATGGCGGTGACCACTAAGAAGACAATTGCGCAGAGAGCGCCCTCTATCATAAGGAGATAGACGAACCACATGGGGGTGACTTCCTTAAATAAGTAACCCAGCAGCATGGGGTTGAAAATCCCTCCAATAGTGGAAGACAAGACGAAAATAGACGCGACTTTTCCTGTCACTTTCATGATTCTTTGGTCCGTCCAGCTGATTCCTGTGGGGAAAATGGTCGCCATAAACACGCCGGAAAGAGGGATGCATACCCACACTATGACGTCATGTTCCTTGGAGACGAACCACAGCGGGACAAACACAGCGTTCACTAGCACGAGATCGCATAACAACATCTTCCAGGGAGTTAACACTTTTGAGACGATAACTCCTAAAACTCGACCTGCGGCGAATGTTCCCCAAAAGACAGATGTGATTCGAGCGCCTTCGGTTTTGCTCCAGTCTAAATATTCAACCACGAACGTCATTAAGTAACCTTCGATGAAAGCCTCCAAGCTCACGTAAAATGCATAAAAAAATCCCAGAAAAATCAACATGATAATCCGCAGCCCCAGTGAGAATTCAACTGCAGACGATTGCTGTTTTGAATCTTTGGAGTCGTCCGCCTCTTCCGTTTCTGAGGCGATGACTCTCTTACAATTGCACTGCCGGGAAAACAGGATTAAAAATGGAATGGAAGCGAGTGTTGATAACCCCCCAATGATAAGATAGGCGTATTCAACCCTAGTCACAGGAAGAGCGCCAGCGTCTGTTAAGTTATAATAATCGATTGATGACCAGTTGCTATTGACAATAGATGGTCCCACTTCACTATGAGAAACATTCTGTGAGGTTTCGTTGCTTTTTGGCGCCAAGAACGTTTCCACAATGAATGGGGCGATAACTCCTCCGATGGAAAATGACAGGTGCAGCGCTTGTAGATAAGGGCTTCCTTCGTCCTTCCACATGCCAACACAGACGGTATTGCCACCTGCAATAGATCATAAAAATGAAAAAAAGGAAAGTTATCAACATACGTGAAAATTTAAGATATGTGCCTCAGGCAAATGTGATATCTCGGCAGACGTGTTTTACCCTGAGATCTGTTACATATTTTTTTATATCCCAATCCTTCGGGAAGAGATACATGTAATTCTATGTAAGATGTAATATTTTGCATTAAAGTAAATTTATCCCGATATGTTGCAAAGCGGTGACGTCACTCTCTTGGCGTAGGGAATAACAACTAGGGAATTTAGTGCTGCTTTGGTGTCGAGATATGAAGACTCATGCAGACAAGGCACTAAGAAACCATGTAAGCCTATAAACACTTCGTCATGTACAACACAGCTGCAAAGGTACACACACACCATCTGGTGTACGGAATTTAAAATTCTGGAAAGCTACTCACAGCAGACATAACACCCCCAATACATGCACTGACGCCACCGCACTGGCGCCACCGCCACCGCACTTTGTCTGTTCTTGACATATTTTAAGCCTTTCAAAGGCGTTGACCAAGGCCAACTTTCACAAAATTTCGTAGATCAATTTGTAGATCAATAACTTTTCTCTTAAATCAGGACGCCCCCCGGCCCTTTATCCCAAACAAATACGGCGAAACAAGGTAGACCTACTTTCGGCGATACCCTCCCGAGATTAATAGACCGTCGACACAGAAATCCCCGAAGTGCTCCGAGTACATACAAACCTGTGTCGAGAGAGCCTAAAGTGGCGCCTCTCAGTCCGTTGACAAGGGACATAAGCCAAAGCGTAGGACACCACACCATCGCCATGTTGATGCCGCCCATGAAGAACAGCGCCAGGAAGAGGAGGCCGTCCCAGTTCAGCAGGTCGTACAGGACCCCAGCCAACAGGGCCCCCGAGGCGTACCCCACGGAGGACGCAGTGTAGAGGATGGACCCCTTCTCCACGTCAGTCCTCACCAGCAGCAGGAGATCTAGGAATGTACTTCCGCCCTCTCCGATATTCAGGCCCTGCCAATTGAAAAGGTGTTAAGTTGGATTTCAGGGCGATGAATGCATACATGGGGTTTTGTGAGTAATTCGAGTTCAGTTCAAACACATGCAACACACTTCCACACGATTAATCTTTTGAAATTTGACAAAGCTTGTCACAATCACTGTTATCTGAGGTCAAGTTGTTTTAATATATCGGCCAAAATATGCCCATATGCTTGTGAAACAAACGTCGGCCAAACTCCGGTCGGGTCATACCAAAGACTTTAAAAATAGAACTTGTTGGTGTCAGTATAATGTGACTATGTGAGGTGTCATGTCTGGTGTCTTCGGAATGATGTACCAGTGGCGGCAGCACTTTGGCGGTATCGACTCGCCCTGTCACTAGAAGACACAGAAATCATATACATTCTAAGGGCTCCTCGTCGTCATAGGACTGAAAAATTTTTTCAACTTAAGCATACATACATACATATATACAGTATTAGTTACATGGTTACTGAGTGAAAGGATACGAAACTATATGAGGTCTGTAAGTCTCACATTGCGCGAGGCGTCAGGCGAGCCCAGTATGAGGCTTATTGACTCCAAACAGTTTCGTATCCTTTCACAGTAACCATCTAGCGAATTTGTCCCGCAGAAACTCTAAAAACTACACTGAAATTTGTTTCTTGAGAAACAAAAGAAGCTTTACTAGTAATTTCCTGTCGCGTCGAGGAACTCTGAATTACCAAAATGTGATCTGGGAATTCTGACGTCATAACGTTATTGACATAATTCATTCAACATTCCTTTGTGACGTTGTGTCATTGATGTCATTGTTCTGTCACTTTGTAACTGTTACGTCATGGCGTTCTCCCGACTGTTGAGTCATCAGGCGTATATAGCATCTGCTGCAGGGTACAGTTAAAAGCAGAGGATTTTGTCTGATGCTGGATAAACGTGCATACACACAAATAATGGCCAAAACGGCCTGCTTACCAGACAGATATAAGCCATGTACAGACACAAGGTCCGTATCAGAAATAACCGAAAACGAGATCTTTTCTTGCCATCGTTGATATCCGATGAAGCTTTTACAACAGCTTCCTGTCTGGAGGAGTTTCCGTTGGGCTCTTCCATGTCACCTGATCTGATACTGTGATGAAACAGAATTATATCATGAGTTTTCAGAATAATCACAGAAATAGCTACAACAGAAAAACACACGGACATAGAAAAGAGCCTGTGGAAATGTTGATTCCCATCCCACTGTTTTGTTGCTTTTTTTTTTCATACTCATGTCAACTTTCAAAGACAAGGGTGCACAAAAGTTGTGCACAAAACACTTGTGCAGTAACAATAAAACCATGCCATAAACACAGTTAAGGTCATTGTTGCCATTCTACAGGTACAGTGACCGAAAAATCAGAGAGGAAAAAAAATAACGTAGTAAAAACAAGACTGTCGAGGTTTTCATCTAACGGTACGTATTTGTCTATATATATATGGAATTTACGTATCATCCAGAATCTTTGCATAGGCCATTTGTTGTGTGAAAAGTTTGACAAAATTTATTGAAAGTCAAATAATGTATTCATAGTGTCTCTTTTTCTGAATGGAATACGTAAGTTTTCATAATCAAATCCATGAAAATAGAAGTGATAAAATGTAGTTTTTAATGATAGACATCAAATAACTATAATTAGTATAACTACCATAATAACTAAAGCCAGGGTGAACTTAGTTTTACATGTAAGAACCATTGGTCTTGTAAATTTTAATATATATACATTATAGCCTTGCCAAATATAAATATATAAATCTTGTAACATCTGTTACAATTTTGCACATACACAGTGGTACCAATGTGTACTTATTGTGTAACACTGGTACGGTACTGCTTTGTGTATATGGTACAGCTGGGGATGATTTTACGAGGAGGGGATAACATTTTGTCATGCCCATACGGACACCCATGTATAAAGTCAACTGTGATGATTTAATTATTTGATTGTTGTTTTACGCCGTACTCAAGAATATTTCACTTATATGACGGCGGCCAGCATTATGGTGGGAGGAAATCGGACAGAGTCCGGGGAAAACCCACGAGCATCCGCAGATTGCTGGCAGAACTTCCCACGTACGGCTGGAGAGGAAGCCAGCATGAGCTTGACTTGAACTCACAGCGAACTGCATTGGTGGGAGGCTCCTGAGTCATTAAGCTGCGCTACCGCGCTAACCAATTCAGGCAGCCGAATTGTGACGCTACAAAAAGCTTTGCAAGGAATACTGAACTGCTGTACATGCAGCCCATAGTTACACATGCTATTCTATACAGAAGTACTTACAATCCCCGCTTTTCAAAAATGAGTTACCCTCGGTTGCCTAAATTATATTACGCAGTAAGAACAACTTTGGATCTTCTATGTGACGAGAGAGTTAACATTTTGTCCTGAGACGAAGATTATAGACCATATGTTCAGATTCTCATAATCACCTGACACAGTCTGTAACATTTTATAACATGTATCAGAACACACTACAATGTGTTCAGTTGAGTCAGAGCGAATGGAGGGCTCTGAGAATGGAGGTTCATTATGCAGCTCACACCCGGCTTATATAAGGTTGACCACGGTTTCCTGACATGTGCAACTCAACCTAACCTCCATTATGTAAAGTGAAAAGTTCATGAATACATACTGATGAATAAATAAATAAACAAACAAATAAATAAATAAATAATCTTTAGACATTTTGAGATAAGGAACGTAATTAAGTAAGTAAATAATTGAATATGTAGTCTTAAAAAATAAGTATAAAGCCAAGGATTCGTTGGGATAGGATAAAAGAGCAATGAAAATAGTGTCCTATAATAGGTTGGACAGACATAATTGAAGAAAGACACCACATGGCTGATAAATGATTTTTTGCTTCAAATACTGAAGATAAGCGCTATTATAATACGGCATTCAGATAACCGCATGCACCAGCCTGCCTGATATAGCAGTCATCTGTACACAATGCGATCAGAATGAAGATAAAGGTATATCTTAATCTGACTACAAAAAATTCACCTAGCAAATAATTTAAAAAATAATTTAAAACCAATAAAAAACTTCAACCTTTCATCAATGGGCTAATGAGTAAACAGTCTCTGCCTAAGCTCGGCCCACATGCAAGCATGTAGACTAGACGTCATACATTTAGCCTACAAAGGTTAATCCTGAATAGATATCAAAATACATATGGACTCTACAAGCAAGTCATATGTTTTCAGTACAAGGACTGTCATTATTCGAAAAGCTATAGTCACCGGTGATCTGCATGGTGGTTGCAGCGTCCAATTCGATGTCGGAAGATCAGGGGTCAATCCCGGGTCGGGTTATACCAAAGACTTACAAAATAGTACTTGCTGCTGCCTCGCTTGGCGCTCGGCATTCAGAGGCTAGCGCAGGGTAACAGGACTTGTAGGTCCGGTGTCAGTCATTCTTGCTATACCAGAGGTCACCCCTAGAGGGATGACTCTGGCACCTTTGGTGGGTAAATCGAATTCAGTTCAAATGCATGTAACGCGTTTCGACCAATAAGGTGTCAGAGAGAAGATGTAGCTATGGCTAATCACAGTGTTCGTTCGAAATGTATGAGGAGGAGGATGTCTCGTGAGCGCGCAACATGGATTTAAAAACACATGGATGACCCATTTTACACCAGCCTGTGACTAGGTCGAACTGGTTGTAGTAATGGAAGACTCCAAGGGATCTTCTGTAGCGATGCGAAAGAGACACTTTGGCATTGTGAAGGTGGGTGTCAGTATAATGGGGCTGGGTTGGGTGTCATGTCAAGTGTCTTTGGCATGATGTCCCAGTGGCGGTATGGGCTCGCTTTGCCACAAGGAGACACAGCATATAAAAAAAAAAAAACATTCAAAGGACTATTCGTCGTCATATGACTGAAAATAGGACGTAAAACCCTACAAATACACACATATATACATACATTCCAAAAGCTATAAACTGCCTTTACCAAAAACGTCCCGGGTAAAAAGACATGCGTATATATGCCAGCCGTCAACTAAAACGGGGTTTCGGGTCAATAATCGCAAGATCAGTTTCCGAAAACGACAAATAACACAAACCACCAAAGAACTAAGAGAGTATGTAAAGCAAAAAAAAGGCAGACTCAAGAAACATGTTGTATGAAACTGTGATCTTATAACAACACACGTGGAACAATTTCGTAACTGTAGTACATATATTTGAAACACAGCTGCCGTTTCAAAGAAATGTCCGCAACACTGAACTTAAAACCCTGAGGTAAAGTTATCATCAGTTACGTGTGACCATTTGCCAATATCACATCATTGTCGTCGTCGCTCTGTTTGAACCCTGTCTGTTGAACGAAACTGACAGCCAGACATATATACCGATGAGGTTACCGTGCATATCTATTTTAATCATAGATTTAGCCAGAATTTGAAATCAGAGTGTCTCATTTGCACTTTTTCCTCCATTTCCCCTATGTCTCTCATGTTAAATTTTTCAAAATAGGGTGTCCCAAAGACACCGAGATATGTTAGCCGAGGGTGGACATCTCGCAACCTCGCTACCTCCACCTTTCCAACAGAAAGCAAGGCAGCGAAGCGAGGTAACGATGCGAGGCAGCGAGGTAGCGAGGTTATGTTTATCTCGCTTCGCTACCTCGCTACCTCGCCCTCTGTTAGAAAGGTCGAGGTAGAGAGTTAGCGAGATGTCCTCTATGGGCTTCCATACCGAGGCACCCACCTATAGCTAAACCTTTGGTAGGAGTGATATGTGGTGTCTTGTCTTGAAATTTGTAATGAAAAAAACAATTATGGAACAAACAAATAAATAAAATCTCCACGTGCAGCATAAAGCGGGTTGTGGATGTACAGAAATCGTCGAGTCGTTTTATGAAGATTCCTGATTATTCAGTACAAAAATAAGCAACTGGGATTAAATGGGCAAACGCATAAAGCGCTATTCTCGAACGGGTTTATTTGACCGTCAGATAAGCTCCTACATAGCCCTATTCTTAGAAGATGAAAGAAGATTCCTGACTTCGAGATTTACCATCAAGAAAACGCGCGCATCTACAGCCTTGTATTACTGAACATTTCAACTGATGGCGATTGTTGCTTAATTTCCCGTCAGATAAGGTAACGCATGGCATTATTCTTAGAAGTCGTATGAATATTCCTGACTGCTTGATTTATAACATAAAATAACCGTGCGCATCAATATTGCGGAACATTTTATTTTGCGGAACGATTTCTGAGTGATTTACCGGTATAATAAGGCCACGCAGAGTCCAGATTAACAGTTTATTTGGTGATCACTTCGATTATTGAATGATCTGCCGTCAAGTTGTAAGCACATATATATAGCTCTATTTTTGAGGGGTTTATCTGTCGACAACAGTTGAGTGATTTACCGTCACATATAATCACAGACATGGTCTTTTTCCTCAACTTTCTATTTTATGACGATTTCCAAAAGATTTCCCGCCAAATCAGAAGCATATACTTATAACCCTATCATACTTAAGAAGGTTTTTGAACACCGATATACAATTCTTACCAGGGTCCGCTGGCAACCTGCGGATGGTGAAGGGTATCCGTCGGGCTCTGCCCGGTTTCCTCCCACCATAATGCTGGTCGCCGTCGTATAAGTGAAATATTCTTGAGTATGGCGTAAAATACCAATCAAAGAAATAAATAAATATTCTTGCCAGATATGTGTCGGTTAATACATATACCCTTACACAGAGCTGTTTTCAAGGCTATGCATAAAACCTAGATATGGTGCATATTTAGCAGAAAGAGCTAACTGTATAGAACCCTAACAATCGTTCTTTTTAGTGAAAATTACATCTTTACTTCTTATTTCCCCTCCTCCCCCCGATTTGCCATCTAACCTGATTTTTCATTTTACTAAACTGAACTGTAACTGTTGGGGAGAGAGGGTACTGCGTGGTGCAGCGTCATATATTAAAGTATACAATGACTTTAACCGGCTTCCAAAAAAAAAGTGTAGGGGGGCAGACGTAGATTCCAATCAGTACTTGCAAGCATTTTTTTTTTTTTCACAAATGCCCCGTGGGGGAGGATACCATATGGTCTATGGAACTAGTTATTGATTTAATTTCTATTTAAAAATTGCACTCAGCAGAATAACATAAAATGTTATTGGCCTATAGTGAGTAAAACCAGAGCAGCGACGACAGTGTGATTGTTGCCAAATGGCCACACGTTACCGGTGAAATCCGGCCTCTTGTAAGTTAACCTCAGGGGTTTATTGTAAATGTTCATGTCTTAGAAGTCACAACTTATATCCCCCTAAAACACGCCCTCTAAATTTAGATCACCTGGAAGAGTTTAAACCACTGACTGTTTCTCTTTGAATGAATCCGTAGTAATAACATACACACCCCCTAGCACCAGGAATAAAGTAGAAGCTATTTTCAAAAAATTGCAGTGATAGAACTACTAGCCGTCAATGGTCTCGACTTACGTAAAAATACACAAAATGAATCAAAAAACGAAAATCCCTATGTGACCTCCAATTTAATAAGACGGGTTAAAATGTAAAGAAATTTGGGATCTTCCTGGGCGGAACATCATGCGTCTTGTGAGGGGGGAGGGGGGTAGCTTGACTGATGTAACAGCCACACAAGTCAGCCGTTCAGGTTTTACGGACGTTTCAAATCTCTTTGCCTATGCTACAGACTTACACGTGGGAGTGACGTTGTCTGCCGCAACAGCGGGTCACCTGACCTGCAGTTATAAATAGGCCAAGACATTGTACTTACTGCGCGACAGATCCATAGTTGTGTGGAGACGACTGCCGACCAGGTAGCAACTTGTCCGAGTCCGACATCGTTGACAGCAGAGAAGATCTTGAGCTACGGCTGACTTCATCCCCCATGGCTTGACCGTGTACAGCGTTACAAGCCTATAGTAGTGCCATTATGGACATCCTTACGACTGCCCTCAGCCTGAACGCTGTAAACGCGACCTCCTGTTTCGCAACTGTAAATGTACGAGTCTAATTGTAATCAGTACGTCTGCACTTGCTGTGGTGACTTGGATTTCAAATGCATGTACATCATCAGCCTGTCCAATAAACAATAATCAAAAATACTATATATATTCCGTATGAAGATTGATATTTTTTAATTTTTGCTTTATTTATTCATTTATTTGATTTTTTTAACGCCGTGCTACTTGTAGATGTAATATATGTAGGTATTTCAGTGCTTTGATAGCGTTCCTCGCCTTTCTGTAAATATAAAATTTTATTATACTTTTAAACATATGCCTATTATGATCAGATAGGCCTATAATTGTATACAAAAGACTAAGGAAATTTGAATTTCGGTGAGTTTCGAATTTTAGCGGATTTCTGGTTTAACATGTTCTCGCCCCGATACACCAACCACAGATATACCGCCAATGTGCTGTTCACTCCAGTCGTTCAGTCATGAACTTATTATAATCTTCGCTCGAGATTGTTCAGACATTGGAATTTGCATTAGAAATGTCGCCGTCGCCAGAGACCGCGTTTGTTCTGGAAATTCCAACATCATCCGAGCAATCTCGGACTATATTCTAATCTTTGAATTTCAGTAACTGTAGATGCGCGTACCGAGACAATAATTGCGGCAAAACGCCTTCAATGATTAATCAAAATAGCTACATATGAGATATGGAGTAAAGTATTGTCATTCCCATCTCATTTTCATGTCCACAAAGACACACAGACCCCTCCCTTTGAATGGGGAATATGCATTATCATACCAAACTTACTTAATTTGGAACCCGCCCCGATTATTCTCTTGCACCCGTCCTCAGAGCCAACTAGACAACCTATATGTCTAATGCGCAATCTACGCGAATAAATCGGGACATTGCACTCCCGGACACAAGAAATGGAGAATATACTCTTGATTCACTACTCTACATAGCCGCAGAAAGGAGAGATTGCTATTTTGCCTGTAGACACAAATCCTAAATGGATCTGTAACAACATACTACCTACTGGAACAGCCTGACACATTGAGTACCTTAAGAAAACGGTCGAATCGTTTGACACACAACTGTCCTCCACTCTGCTCCCACACTTGATGAGGAATTTGAGCTGGTTTATCTAACCTAAAAGAATTCCGAAACACTGCACGTTGTCTATAGGCTGATATACCTACTGATCTAAATCTAACTATGCATACCATACTAATGTATATTCAAGCAGTGTAGGGCCTGATCAATTGGGACTTGAGGTTGTGTTCATGGGTAGTAACTCTATCACCTCCAGCGATAAAAGTGTTCGGGGATTAAAGGTGTATAAGCGTCCACGCTTATAACATCATCTTAATGCATTTATGGACAGATTCAGTTAAAGATACATTGATTTGTATTCGACCTGGAAGTGACTGGCGGACTATACGAGCTGCAGATTCGAATTTGATGGCATGCCTGCAATAACGACTGTCTTCCCAGCATGTCTGAAAACATTTGCTGATTCCATGCTACAAGCTTTACATACTGTTTATACACAATTTCTTGCATCTTCCCAGATGGTTTTGGAGGATGTTTTTGGAAATGGATCTGGCGATTGTCGACTTGGAAATCTCCTTAACAGTCTACATATACAAATGTTTTTATTTGACATCCAAAATTAATCGTTTCGCTTTAAAACCACTTAGAATAGTGAAATATAACGATGTCAATTGATATCATAGACCTTCGGGGAACACAGGTGTATCTCCATTCCGGTCTATATCTACGGCAGACTTCTCTGTAACGAGTAGATACTTCAAAGATTTAAGTCAAGAACATCAATACCAGATTCCCAGGAAACCCAATATAATTATCATATTTTACTTGGCTTTTCTTTGGACGTTCTACCTTGTTTATACCTGATGTGATCTGATTGGTGTTTAACGCCGTGCTGTAGAATATTTCACTTGTACGGCCAACATCACGGTGGGAAGAAACCTGACAGGGCCCAAGAGAAACCCACGGCCTTCCGCAAGTTGCTGGCGGGCCTTCTCACATACGACCGAAGAGGAAGCCCGCATGGGCTGGAATTGTGCAAATTTAGTAACATTTTTGATGCAAAGCGGTTTCCATACCTTTTTCCATCCCAGTCTAACTTTGCAATACTACAGAGTATACTATACAACAATACTAATTGTTGTGCAGTTGTTTTTAGGTTTCAGGTATGTACATATCATTACGATGGCAATACAACAACAAGGCACAATTAAAGCTGAAAAATGTTTTCTTTATTCTGACAATGAATACACAAATAATGAGATAAATAAATCACATGACATGTTGTTTTTTGCAAAGAAAACCCCCTGATATCAAATCAACAATCCAAACATCGTTTTCTTTTGAGAGTTTGAGCCTTTAATTTTTTTATCTTTCCTTTTTTTTTTCTTTTGGACTTATTTATTTGATTGGTGTTTTACACCATACTCAAGAATATTTCACTTATACGACGGCCGCCAACATTTTGACGGGAACAAACTGGGCAGAGCCCGGGAAAATCCTACAACCTTCGGCAGGCTGCTGGCATGCCTTCCCACGTACGGCCTGAGAGGAAGCCAGCATGAGCTGGACTTCACTCAAATCCCCTCCGCCATGGAGGCCCCACCTCGATTAAAGTTCGGCATACAGGGGATGTCGAGATCCAAGTTCACAATCCCCGGAATGAGTTTGCCGTAAAGCAGCAAAACTGAGCTATAACTGAACAATGTTTATTCTATTATGACAATGAAAAAATAAATAATTATATAAACATATCAAACTGAACTGACGCCCTTTTTTCAGTGGTTTTTCAGTGGAAAATAGTGAGAAAAATATTTCTGTTAATCTAGACATTTCACAACATGAAATTGTGTTGTCAGGTAGTGAGTGGTTAGTTCTTTTCATGCATTACACAGGACAACTGTGAACACTCCGAGACAAGGGGGTTTAACTTCAAGAGTACTGCCCGAGAAGCTGTAATACCCCTCACACGACCCCTTACACAGCGTTTCCTTAAGTCCCGCGGAACAGATCGGGTGGTCAAAGCTACACAATACATTTGGTATTGATGGCTTGTTCCTCTTCTCTCTACCGACCTGGACGTCCGCCGTTGTAGCGTTGGCCTCGCGGCGCCCTCTTGTCTCAGTTGCCGTACCACTTGGGTAGTCTCCACCACATACCACATCCAAGGCCTCATAATGACCGTGACAGGGAACTGAAACATTACAACAAAGGAATGATTATGGCTTAGCAACGGTTCAGCTATATCGTGACAACAATGACAGATAAGCAGACCTTAGATAAAATAGCCCAACAGGCAGCGTGCTGGTATAGTACGACGACCCAGGTGCATCTCAACAATGCGGTCGTTGTGAGTTCAAGCCTAACTCCGGGTTTTCCAGCAATCTGCGAAAGATGATGTGTTTTCCGGTAGTGCCCGGTCTCTCTCCTGCAGTAAATGCTGGTCACCGTCATAAAAGGTCCAATTTTAGGCTGCGTAAAACACCAATCAAATAAAAAAAATAGATACACAGAAAAAATACCATGACTAATTATGTATGCTTTTATGGCTGATAAAGGAGATGATGTCCCAGTGTAAGCTAACGTTACGTGTAGATAGTTGTCCAAAATGTTCACGGTCAAGTCACTCACCTGGCCACTTGTTATCGGACGGTCTGCTGTACACGATGGCGGCAATAAGAGCCAGTAATAACAGCTTGGGTACGGTCGTCATGATGACAGTCTGAAAACAAAATGAAAAAGGGTAAAGCAAAAGAAAAATGCAAATGCAGAAATGCTAGTTTTAGTAAGTAAATAACAGCGGGGGTCTGCTCACGTCTGTTATTTGTGAGGTCTCGTTCGAAATCAGATGTATTTTTTGTTTAAGAGATTATTTTCCTAATCCAAGAAGCATGAGCAAGTCTCAAATAAGTTAACTTCTTGGTTGCAACCACTCTTTTCAGACAATTACATCAAACAATATTGTGCAACTTTTCTTCAGAAAAGGTTCTAGCTTCTTGTTCTTCTACGACCCATGTATCAGTCAGTTTTTCTCCACGTAACATGGTTTATTCATTCCGTTGGTCGCCACGATATGGCCGAAGAATTGCCCATGTGGCGTAAAGTCATAATCATTCAATCATTTCGTTGATGTTTTTACTCCATCCTGCAGAATATCCAACCTATTTGATCGTATTACGTTTATGGTATGACAGTGCATTGGGATTTATCTATATGCAAATCTTCTATCTGTATGGAATTTAATCTTACCTGAATGAAGAACTTGCTCTGGGTCGGTTGGCGACGGTGACTTGAATGATTCTACCTGAAAATCATTCCTCATTTTATACTCAACCGTTCCGATGATAATTGTTCATTCTTAAAGCTAGTTTAGCTTACTCAGTGGAAAAAGATTATTAATAGAATAAATCTAAAATTATTTTAGTTAGTGCCTAATTTCCATAACCTATTAAACTATCCACTGGAACCCGGCATAACGCTTGGCTCGATCATATCAGGACTGGCGGACCGGTACATATCGAAATAAACCATTTTACTCTGAAGATATTCGATACAAACCCGTAGTTCTTAAGAAAACAAAAACAGCTTTGAGCCGATGAGTTTTCTCTTTCCGATCACATTTTAATACCCCAAATAGTGACTCAAAAGTTTAATTAATATCATATCTGCAGAAACTATGTACAGTTTGGAAATTGCTCATTTTAATCCTGAAATTAAAACATCACATGGGATTTTTTACAATAATGGCACTATTTAAAACATTGTTTTCAAAAATTTAGCCCGTTTTTTTTTTCGCAACCGGCACATCAGGCCTTTTTTCATATGCGTTTATACGATGTATGTAAATTGTGTAAATTTTCCTCTAGATATTTGTCTGCCGGAGCACTTTCACGGTCCATCGGTTTGTCGTTTGCCCCGGGGAGGGAGGAAGTAAGACGATGCCGTATTGTCGGTCTCGGGTCACTGATATGATCTACTCTAACCGATAAGCCAACTGAATTCACTTTAAATTCGCCAAAAATCGGATTTGATTGGTGTCCGAAGGACTCTGCAGATAAAATCTACTGTAGAAATAGATATGTTTACCCTCAAGTGACGGACCAACATGCTTAATGCTTAAATTCCGAAGGATACGAGGGGAAAACCAAAATAGAGATGCTCGATGAATAGATATATAGTGGCATAGAGTTCCAGCAGAGCGGATCTTTCGGACATAGATCACTTTGTTTTGTTGGTTATACAGCTTTGACTTCGGGCACACGAGCATCAGGTAAGGGTATCTATGCACATAATTTTATACCGCACTAATTCACCCAATGTTTTTCCACTAGTACGATATTCCATGTGTCGTAAACAATAGTATGTGTATATAATTGGGGTTTTACGTCATAATTAAAAAATGTTCAGTCGTATGACGACGAGGAGTCCTTAGAATGTATAGACATGTATATCATCGTTTCTTCTTCTCTCGGGGTGAGCTCATGCCGCCAAAGTGCTGCCGCCACTGGAACATCATGCGAAGACACCAGCCATGACACCTCACCCAGTCATATTATACAGATTATTAAACCAGACACCGGGCGGAAAAGTCCTGTTTCCTTGCTCTAATTTTTCAGCGCCGAGCGCCAAGCAAAGCAGCAACAATTACCATTTTAAAGTCTTTGATATGACCTGACCCGGGATTGATTCCGTATCTCCCGTCCTCGAGGCGGACGCTCTAGCCACCAGGCCACCGAGGGGGTCCCCTAAACAATAGTACGGCTACTCCATAAACACGTTAACGGGAATAAATGGTCCAACGTACTCTGAAATAAATGATGTATTCCACATAACCTGGTTCATCAATAGAATATAAAAGCCTTGATCTCAAACTGACTTGAGGGACCTACGTTGCCGAGGGGAATAACGCGCTACTGCAGTTGCCTCCCACTAATGCGATACCTGTGAGTTCAAGCCCAAATCTCGTTCGGAAGGTGTGCCAGCAACCTATGACTGGTCGTGGGTTTCCCCAGGGTTCTGTCCGGTTTCTTCCTACCATAATTCTGGCCGCGGTCGTATAAGTCAAATATTCTTGAGTACGGAGTAAAACATCAATTAACTAAATAAATCAATCAAATAAAAACGATTTGTTAAACACATACACTTAATTCAAAAACAAATCGTAGCAGTGACAGAAAGGCGTTCCCCTGAGATTCTTTATTTCCTCAGCGGGTGTGGCATTGGCTTGGTGCGGGTATATCTTCTGAGTGGAATACCGTCTCTGGGGGTACGTGTCTGTTTAAACAAATGGGCGTCTAAAAATGTGTTTACACTGTATTGTGGTTGATTGATTTAATGTATTTAACTTGATTGGTCGTTAACCCTGTCGCTAAGACGACGGTTTCCTTTTTCTTTGCCTGGTCAGAGTGTCTACACCAAACCACCCAGCCTTGCCCAGGACCTGATAAAATTTGAGCTGCATTCGAAACTGTCAGATCAGTGATAAAGTAACTAACCGACTATAAAGAGAAAACGTTTTAATCGACCGATGAACCAGCTAGTGCATGTATTGTGTTCTAGCTCTTTGCATTTATGTTATGTAAATTGAAAACAAAGTTTGTGTGTAATGGCTTCTACTGTGTCGGTGCCTCCGTGGCTCAGTCGGTTAGTGCCATATTGCAGAGCAATGACCTAAGAGTCTCTCACCAATGCGGTCGCTGTGAGTTCAAGTCCAGGTCATGCTGGTTTCCTCTACGGCCGTATGTGGGAAGGTCTGCGAGCAACCTGCGGATGGTCGTGGGTGTCGTCCGGGCTCTGCCCGGTTTCCTCCCACTATAATGCTGGCCGCGTCGTGTAAGTGAAACATTCTTGAGTACGGCGTAAAATGCCAATCAAATAAATAAATATACTGTGTCCATCACTAACACAGCCGGTATGTCCGGTGGGCTTTTGGTAGTAAATATGGGTTTATATCAGTCATAGCCGTGCTTAATATACGTGCCGAGTGATTTATATTCTATCAGTAGAAAGTGGTACTTGTGTGTTGCTGGCTAAGCTGATCAAGAACATGAAAAAGTTCCACGGTATCTTGCCAAAAATCGGTGGTTTACGCCGGACATTCTGGGTTCTTCCGCTCATGAAACTAAAACATTATTTATGATGTTGTGCATATATTTCAAATAAATTAACTGATTAATTGCAGAAGAATGAAGAAGTGCGTGTCATTTGTTGTTGTTGTGGCTCTGGTAGTCTCATGTGTTGAAGCACGTCCATCAGTCTTCAGTTGGGCTGGTAAGATTTGTTTTTCTTTTGTTTGCTTGTTGGTATTTAACAAGGAAAGTTATTAGAATAAGAACAAGATCAACGCAAAGTTACAAAATAAGCCGAACTCTTTTAAGTACATAAGATGTGTCCCACATATGGAGTACATGTATCACATTATTTTGACAATATTGCACATCTGAGTGTACCCACACTTTAAATATGTATCAAACTGTATACATGGGTACACATCTCCTTCACCTCAAGGGATACATAAATACATGTTTAAAACGTAGTTCTACGCATTTCTGTTTTACGCCGTACTGAGGAATATTTCAGTTAACGTTAATTATTTGGGGGGACCCACAGCTATCCCATGGTTACTGACAGACCTTCCCACGTACGGCAGGGGAGAGCGCCAGCTAGAGTTGGACTTGAACTCATTTTCCATGGCAGTACCGGTTATACTAATGAGCGATAAAATGCATGTATATCTCTTGTGCGTATCAGAGGAACCAGCCACTTCTGTTTAATGCCACAAGTTTAATGTCACTACATGCCCATTTATTTCGCTTGTGTTTGTGATGATTGAAACACTGTGTATCTGACGTGTAAAATCTTATTTTTGAAGGTCCAGGGACAATTGGGCATGCGTTGTGCTCCTACATTTTGCAACACAGAGAGTGTAGACATTTTACCTGCATATATTGAGCACATTCCACCTAAGGAAAGACATTTGATCTTAGTTAAGCTATTTAACTTTAATATAGACACTTCAGTTCATCTCAGTAACGTCAACTGGCTTAGGCATGGCCATCTGACTTTGGTGAGGACATTTTATCTTCAAAAGTGACGATATGTCATCTTAGAAAGGATATGTAGTGTAAGTAATCTACCTCACTAAAAATACATTTGGCCTTTATTGATATTTAACTCCCTTGGCCGTGTTAGATGACCGCAAGGATACCGGATATCAGTAAGAATATTTACCCTATGTATTTAGACATTTAATCTCAGTAAAGACATTTGACATCAGAGAGGACATTTGATCTCACAAGGGAAATTTTACCTAGATAAGGAGATTAGCGCTCAGTATGGAAAGCTGATGTCGGCAAGAACATTTGACCTCAGGAAATTTGATCTTGGTGAGGACATTTGACCGCAGTAGGGAAAACTGACCTCGCTAATGATATTTGACCTCAGTAATGAAATTTGATCTATATATGGACGTTTGACCCCGCTTTGAAACATTTCACTGCATTAAGGGCATTGGATCTCAGTACTCCATGGACGATGTCTCATTAACCTCTAGCCAATAGTCCACGTGAGATCGTGTGATGGTTGGCCAGCACCCTGTCCGGTTTTCTTCTCACCATAGAGTTATGGTCGCCATCGTATAAGTGAAATATTCTAAAGAAATGCGTAAATCAACAAACAACTGAAATAATTTGTCATAGCACGTAAGGTTTGTCGCGGATTTCTCCGGTTTCCACCACATTATGATCGTGACTGCGGTCATGTAAGTGTGGAAAACAAATTATTCAGTTGGGGTGGTGAAGACCAATTAATTGATCAATGTGGATATTTACAGTGCCGTGCAGGGGCACCACAGTTGAGCGTATCCTGTTCTGTGGGTATGGAGAGCGCTATGGCGAGGCGTTTCGTACCTCGGGTCGGAGACCTATCCAGGTGCCTCCAAAGACCGCGGCAATGACAGGCGTGAGGGCTGCGCCGCATGGCACCGAAGTCGATTGCTATGTGGACGGGTATATCACAGCGGTTGGCTTGATGGGTGATCTGAGGGGTGGCTACTGCGCTGGGAAGTTCACAGTGACGGGCAACTATCTGACAGTTCCTTCGAAATGCGCGGGATACTTCCTGGTGACTCTTTGCCAGCCCATGATATAATGATCACACCATTACTGCTGTGAGAAGTTTCTGACACGTAACCCATCGGCATTCTCTACGAAGTGAAACCAAACACCACCGCTTACATCTTTTTGCTCCCAACCTGAGCTGCCATGTTGCGTGAAAACGAAGGTTAACATATTTTCTTACAACCACCAGGATTTGGATAAAGTTTCGTGGGCCAAATTAGTCAGGACCAATCCACTGAATTTTCCTCGTTCTTTTTCTTTTTTAAATTTTAATTTTAAACTTTTAAGCCACTTTTCATTATTAATTCAGATCAGGAACGTAGAGTATTGTCCCTTTGTGTGTAGTGATGGAGGGAAATTGTATATTTTTCTGGAGTGAGGAGGGGAGAATATTCTCGGATAGCCTTTCAGTTTATCACGAGAGGGGCATGACGCTGTAGCGTACGCGGTGAGAAGTAAATCTAAAAGAATCTTACAACCGTACGTCTATGACATCTAATGTGAATGTTTTGATAATAAGCAATATTTGTGACATTTTAGTGCAGACATATTTATGTCTTTTTCGAGTGAAATAAAGAAGGGTATTGAAACGATTCGTTCAGTGTAATTTATCGATATATATATATACATATACATACACACACACACACACACACACATATGTGTATATATATATATATTTGCCCACCCCACAACGATCATGTTACTTTGGACATTTATTGTCTTCAGGGAGAAATCCTTAGACGATCGTGTTGAAGTTAATTGTCCGGCCATTAAGGCGCTTGCCGTGCAATCGGTTAAATTCATGTCACACAGGTTTAATCTCCCTCAGCTGTCACAGTTCGCTGATACAGTCACATGACATCTTTGCGCGGTTTAACGTTCTCTGAAGACAACTAGTTTTCCACCAAACATGTTTTCCACCATTCCTGCATGCGTGGTTAAACATCCCTCCCCTTCCCACTCGGAACTTCGATTTCCTCCACCTGCGAACTAAGCACCCTGGAATAAGTGAAAGCGCCTTGAGTGTGGTATGAAAGCCGGATGAGGACATCTCGTTGTATGCGGTCATTCACTCAAACGTTGGTCAGTATGACTGGTTCCCTTCCTGATGGCCAGAAAGCGGATTGGAAAAGCTATTTTCCTTGCTTTGACATATTAATTGTGTTTATTTCAGTGGTGTTTTACGCCGTATTCAAAAATATTTGACTTATACGACGGCGGCCAGCATTATGATCAACGGCGACCAACACTGGGCAATTCGAGCAGAGCCCAAGAGAGGGAAGCACACGACCATCCGCAGGTTGCTGGCTGATCTTCCAACACACCAGCTTTGGAACATGATCAAAAGGCCACCAAACAGGATTACTTTTTCCGTAATGTTTTTGCAGTAATAACTGACCTTCATTGAAATAATCACACAGTACACAGGACCTAACAAGTGCTACAAGGCGAGATATGTATACGCCATATGCAGGACCATTCGGTATATCGCTATCCAATTAGGGATAATTCACAATATCAGAATCGAAACTTTCCCTCGTGTTGTAAAGTCGGCATGACAGGAAATCATTGCCGCCGTTGTACAGGCACAAATCCAGATAAGATGTAGCATATGTAGTTTTCTTTAAAACCAGTGGATATATATATCTTTCACTGATTTTGTTACATACGGATTGTTTGCAGCTAACAAGTAATCAATATACCGTTTGATTAATGAGAAAGATCGAGCCCGGTGAAGTTTACTCTGCGTAATAGCTTCTGCATATAGTTGTATTCATACGAGAACAGGTATAGATCTGCCAAAAGTGGGGTACAAGTTGTACCCATAGGAATACCTACACACTGTTGATAAATGGTTTCCCCAGATTTCACGTAGATCTCATAAATGAGAAATTCAGGCAACTCAATAAACAACGAGACATCCCATGAATGGTAACTCTTGAATGTAGCCAGGCGCTTTTGTGAATGGCCGTTTCGACTGGTGACCTAATTGGAGCGTGTATTCTCTAGTTCATCATGGATCTTTCCCGAAACTCGCTGAACCACATTAGACAGTAATGAAATTACGTCGACAACTGTGTGTCAAAATCTGTTTCAAGTAGAATTTTGATAGCAGACATTGAGTCCCATGGATTGGTCTCTTTGCATTGTTTTCAAGTAAATGTTCATTTAATGTAATGACATCACAGCATTTTGAATCATTTTAGACAGTAGCGTAATACAAATTGCTTTATTACCCCTACCCCCCACCCCTCTTCTGTTTATGTCTTGGTAGTAGGATGCCAGTAAGTTGCTACTTTTTGGACATGTTTTGAACACGATAACCTGTTAATTGAGACATATTGCCAACTATCACACTTGTCGTCGTTGTTTTACCCTCGTTTTATACAAATGCATTTTGACCATGTGTACTCACCGGGCTTTATTTTTTAAAGAACCTATAATTTTCGTAAATTGTAACAAAAAGACCTCCAATCTTATCACTTTGAACACAGCTCTTCGTGGAAATCTATACATGCTAAAATACGCTAATTCTGTCTTATTTGTCCCGTGAAAAAAACAGCCTTTGAGAAACCCGATTTCTCGCTGATTTGTGATAATGTGATATCACTTCACCATTAAATAATTAATTTACACCAGCAGCGTTTCATTATCCACCTGTCTCCTTATGTGGCCTTAACATGATAGGCAAGAATAATACTCAGCTTCTGGAAAGTATGCAGTTGGATATAAACGCAATTAAACCGCAATTTAATGGCAGAAGGAACAGTTCGCCCCATTTGGCCTCATTTTGCGCTCGGCACTGAGAGATTAGAGCAAGAAACATGACCAGTCGGCGCGGTATCAGAATAATTTGACTGGGCGCGCTGTCGTGTCTGGTGCCTTCGGCAAGATGGACCAGTGGTGCCAGCACCTTTACGGCATTGATTCGCCCTTTAACAAGAAGACAAAGTATGTATACATTGTAAGGACTCCTAGTCGCCATAGAGCTGGAAAATTTTAAATATATGTAAAACCAAGCATGCATACAGACTGTTCAAGGCCAAACTGTTGCCGTGTTTGCTTGTTAAAGGAAGGATCACACAAAAATAAAGTCATGGCGTGTAAAAAGACCAACTGTATCTGAAAATACCTTCCCTCAGTAGAATTTTTCACCAAATTAAACGCAGTCAAATATTTTGATTGTATGATGGGTTTTATGGACCATAATGATAATGTGGTTCTCCACACAGTTTTTTGTGCACTTTTATGTTCAGCTGTGAATAAAGTTCTTGTGAAGAGTACAAATGGAATGTTTGCCTGTGTATGAAAACGTTAATATGACATTAAATGCTTGCTTTAAGACCGCAGAAAAGTCGGCGTGACGTCACTGTTGAACCACATCATCAATATGATAAAAAAAAGCACCATACAATCAAAACATTTGACTACATTTCATTTGGTGAAAAAAATATCTGAAATATTCAGTGAAGGTATTTTTAGTTTTCAATGCTCTTTTCATTTACCATAACCTCATATTTGTGCAGTCTTTTACGAAATAAAACTCTCCATCGCGTGGTCTTCTTGTGATAGCTTGTATGACAACACGATTTCCTATGAACGGATACGCTCATACAAAATATGGCCTACTACTAAACATGTATGTACGAAACCAGAAGTTTCTGAGTGTCAAAATCCTCTGGGACGGCAAAGTATACAAATACTCCACTACAGGCCGAGGAAGATAACTTGACCATTTCTCCGGGAGAGACAGAATATGCATGTGAATTTTCAATGATTAATTTCCCAGCGACGAGAGGTCTTAATAAAGACAATAAATGTCTTCGAACATTTTTAAGTGTACAGTTACCTGGACTCTTAGCTGACCTCTTGTTAAGGCGAGAATGTACGAGAATTATGGGATTACAGATCTGTCCTGCCAGTGGTGCTAAGCGCGGGCGTCCATGTTCCAATTCATGGATCACTATCTATTAAATATATCATCATCAATCACAGCTGGACGGATATTGACTGGAAAAAAATTTACTCAGTGACGCTCAGTAAAATTATCGAGCTCACTTTATTCCCTTGTATGTCTGCTCTATTTGCCTTAGAACCATTCCAGTTACGACAGGATACAAAAACAGTCGGGAGGGGCCTAGGATCGGCTTTACACCTCAGACTTCGCGCACAACGTCTGGGATTCAGCTGGAGAATACAATTGCACTCTAACGTACCGAGTGTTAAAGGCCCGGTTGGTGCAAACTTTACGGTGGCACTAGCCTCAACGAGATAAACAGGCCCGGTTGGTGCAAACTTTACGGTGGCACTAGCCTCAACGAGATAAACAGGCCCGGTTGGTGCAAACTTTACGGTGGCACTAGCCTCAACGAGATCAACGCGGTAATGGACAAATTACTCCGCAGAGAAACCTGGTCTTCTTCGACTTCATCGGCCATTCGCAGAGTGAAGTTGTTCAGCTTCTCAGCACATCAGTCTCCGCGGTTAGTTATACCTACGCTGTGCACCTCTGAAACAGAGCAAGTCCACCATCTATCAGGGATCTGCCACAGGGTCAGTGAATGTACACGTCATCTCATCGAAGGCGGGGTTAGAGTAATTTCAATAAAATCATATATATACATATATATAAATATAAACAGTGTAGGGTCTGATCAATTGTGACGAAGAAGTTGTGTTCATGGATAGTAATTCTAGCACTATGGCTTCAGGTATGTATTACCTGCCTATCCTCATACATTGTATCGTGGAGTGCTGCTGTATTCAAGTCGATCCTTCTTGTCTCCTCGAGATCGGATCCACAGCTACACAGTCTGCAATAGCATACCTACCTATTCTAATGCAACGAGCATCGAGCTCGTGTATGAGGACAAGTACATAGATCATAGGTGTGTACACACCTCTGTATCCAATGATGTCTACTACAGACATATTTTCTCCTAGAAATCGGATCCGTTGCTACTTTGCCTGTATTGAGCACCTAACTCACCTTAAGCGATTATATAACAGATCTAGCTACACATGTGCCTTCCGTCTACGCCAGAATATACAAACTGATATGTCCTCTGCCACCAGGTTAACAAACCCACAAGATGCATCAAAAGAAGCTGTGTGTATATAACAACCGCTCATCAGGCTAAAAGGGTGTACAATGCTTGTAAAAGCATATATTGCAATACAATGAAAAATTAATCTACCATAGTACGACCTTTATATACATACATGTAATGGACTGCTGCCTCTATCGGCGAGTACTACCTATGCCATGACATACGACAACCTCAGAGATTTACCCATATAGAGTTCCATAATGCTTTAAAGAGATGGGAGAATGGACTGTGGAATAGTCCCCATAATTCTATAACCCTTCCCACAGAGACAATGAACTGAACCAACTAGATACTGACCGCCAAGGCAACCGTCTCAAAACTTCACACGAGCCAATCAGAATCCAGGGCGCTGGTGTATGCAGACCAGTGAGAGCATTTCCCGCCCCAGGCTATGGGATTCGCCGACCATATGTCTACAATTTACTTATCTACCCACCTTGCACTCGGACGTACATTTTGAAGACACTGCGAAAGCTACCTACAGAGGCAGAGAGATCAATCTAATCTGTGCAATAGCGCGCATATATGGTTATTACACTATGGGAGTAGACACACTTCCCCTCCACGCTGTCTGGCACAAGGACAGACACATCGGACAGATCAACGCACCGGCGTAGAAATTATATCTATCTAAGCTATGCTAAATGAAGTTAGGGTTTAAACGCAGTCTGGAGGATAAGCTCCCCAACCGCCTTGTGTTAATACAGTTCTAAATTTATTTACCCGGAATACTACAGCCTGATACTATGTAGTATGGAGTAGTCAGCACAGCCACTATACCTGTATACACAGCCAGGGACTCGAGTCCGATATGTGTCCCTAGCTCGTGTGGTTATTACACCATGAGAGCACAACCCTTACAAGACTGACTGGCGCACACTCTACAGCTACATACTACCATATCTATCTAACCTGTGAAAAATATACTCACGGTCTGAACGCCGTAATGAGTATACCCTATGGCATATGCAGATATACGTCCGCTTTCTCAAGCATAAAATCTATGAACAAGATAACAACATGACGACACGATCCGTGTTTCGGATACTTTTATACCTGGAAAACCGGCCATATTATACCTACTAAAGACATGGGGGCTACCCTATTTTCCATCATCCGTCATGAAAAGTACTCTAGACTACCTAGCCCTCTAAGATGGAAGAAAAGACCTACACGTCTTTGAATGGGTAATGTGCATTATCATACCAAACTTACTCAATTTGGAAGCCGTCTAAATTATTCTCTTGCACCCGTCCTCAGAGCCAACTAGACAACCTATATATTTAATACGCAATCTATGTGAACAAATCGGGACATTGCACTCCCGGACACAAGAAATGGAGAATATACTCTTTTGATTCACTACTCTACATAGCCGCAGAAAGGAGAGATTGCTATTTTGCCTGTAGACACAAATCCTAAATGGATCTGTAACAACATACAACCTACTGGGACAGCCTGACACATTGATTACCTTAAGAAAACGGTCGAATCGTATGACACACAACTGTCCCCCTTAGAAAAGGCACCATGCACGCATTTCAAACTCAGTTGAATAAAAGCCTCAACCCAGATACTCAGGAAAACATATTATTTATACAACGGATCCCCAGATCTCCACCCGGTTTCCTCCCACCATGCTCTCTAAAAACGACTGTGTACCACACTGTAACAGAATTGAACGTCTACAGCATTTGAACGCACACAGCCATGTGCACCACCTATACACATATTTTTTCTCAGGTACACAATTAATACACTTCTAGTAGATAAGATTTGCAGATGTTCAGTTTTGTTACAGTGTGTTTGTACCTGTGGTACACAGTCGTTTTTAGAAAGCAATGCTGGCCACCGTTGTATAAGTGAAATATTCTTGAAAACGGCATAAAACACCAATCAAGTACATAAATAAGTAAATTTATATGAAGGCGTGCAGCATTATGGTGGGAGGAATGCCGGCTGAGCCTGCATCGGGGAGACCCACGACCATCGGCAGATTGCTGGCAGACCTTCCCACGACCATCCGCAGGTTGCTGGCAGACCTTCCCACGTAAGACCGGAAACACCGTTACATTGTCAAGGTTTCTCTTTTGCTTCGTTGCAGAAGATCCCTGAAGGAGATGACATCTGGTACATTGAGAATGACCGAAGAGGAAGCCATCATGAACTAGACTTGAACTCACAGCTACCGCACTGGTGAGAGGCTTTCGTGGTAGGTCACCAATACGCATACATTTGCACGCCACACACAGAAATGTTCGTTAGATATTTGCCAAAAGCTGGTGGTATAATCATTGCATAAATTTTCGGCTTCTTCCATGAATGTATAAAACTGATTTCGTTATGTGAAAATGAAATATTCCTGAATGCAGCGAAACACTCGAATCTGTTACATAAAAAGATAAAAAATCATTCATGTTATATGAAATATTGACCCAGTCTGAAATTAAACTGTTGGCCTTGCAATTGCCCAGTGATGTCTTTGCTTCAACTCCGGCTCACTAATCGATGGCTTACCAGCTGCTCTAAGTCAGTAGGTCTGTCAGGTAACTGACGACGGTCCGTGGTTCCTTCCCAGCACTGCAATCTCCTCACCCTTTAATCTGACCACAGACCCCAATTGTGTCACGATCTGTACTATAAGTCGAATGCATTGTATACTTGGTTGAATGAAAAATGGAAATATAAATTGAACTATCTTCGAAGAAAACTACAAAAATCCTCCGTTAAATCGTTATTTGAGGGATGACGGATTGCCATTCCGTTGATTTAACAGATTAATTCCTTCCAGATAACGTTATCAAGGGAAAGGCAATCCGTCATCCTTCAGATAATGGATTTAACGGAACACGTTTTGGAGGGCAGTGTTAACTGGTCTTTCATCTGACATCTACTCCGTACTGCTGTTTCCTTTCCATTAACTAGTCTATAAACATGACTGTGCTTAAAATGGTTGTCATGCATGGGCCTGGAATGGGTGGGGGTAGTTTTAATTTTCTTTGTGTGCTGTGATGTCATGACGTATTAACATGTTTGATGCCGTTTCGCTGCTATATCTATTGCACTTTGTTGCATGTGATTAATACGACTGGTTTCCTTTTTACACCATATTATCATATTTTGTGCAAGTATTCTGTGAATCTGTCAGCTGCAGTTAGGAAGCTTTAAAGTGGTAGTCGGGTACATATATTGAGCTGGGCTCGCACGAATACGCATGCCATGCGGTGGACATTTTCTCGTGTTTCAAGTTTTTCATCGAATCAGTTGATTCGTAAAGTTTTGTGATTCATTCAAAGTTTTGATTTTTGGTGAAGTTTAAATCATCTTCACGCCATTCACTCTCATTTCTGTCCTCTCTCGTTTTTGTTTTCGAAGGTTTCACCGAGGCAATGATTAAGGAATTGGAGACGCCAAGAATAACTAATTGATTTGGAGAGATGTGCTTTTAATAAAGCCCCAGAATCGCCATTTTGCCTCAGTTATGGTCTAACTCCTTCATCACAGAAGAAGATTTATCGTTTATTTTTGGCGAAGTCACAAGACATGACACCATACACCAGTTCGCAGCTACACCTGATAGGTTATGGAGCATATTCACACAATTTCATACGCAAATGACTTCAATTTTAATGTTAAAGCTGTTATCCGACAGCGTTGCCGGGATCCACACTACGACAAATTTAGCACACCTGGTAGTTCCCTGATAACTTCATGGTAAGAAAAAAGAGGGGAAAGAAACTGAAAAGATCGAAAAAGAACGAGCTGGATTTTAACCCGTGACTACCACGTACCATGTACAAAATGGGCCTGGTACTAAAAACCAGCGTGGAAGCAGTTCAGATTTGATCTTTTGCCCATAACAAATCACATAAAGAATACAGTATAGCAAGGATAATGTCCCATCTCATAGTAAACTACACTCAGCGATGTCCAGCTTTACAGCCATAACGGTTTCCTATCACGTGACCTCTAAATGTGGTGAAATTTTGCTTTTTCACACGTCGATCGTAATTTGCGTCAAAAGCGTGCAACACAGGCCAAAAAAAAATAAAATCATATTCGTGATCAAGACGTCAAACTACATCAGGTAGCATACTTAAAATATTTAAATTCAAAAACTTTTGGTTACGTGACAAGTTCGGTAAGCAGTGCATTTCCACAGTTTTCAAGGTATGCAAATAATTTCTCCACATGTAATTTGCCCCAACGTATTCTGTCTGCATTTTAAATTTCAGCTCGATCGGATAAACCTTTCTTGAGAAAATAACATACCAGCGCATTCTATTCATGGCAATATGGCGTCCAAAGTAGGTCACGTTGAAAAATGAAATTTGTGGGGAAAAAATTTCCATACCAACATGATAGGAAATAGATTGTATTTGGATCTCAAAGTGCTGGGACTAGTCCTCAGCGTGCAATAATTTCATGATACTTTAAAAAAAGAGAGAGAGAAAACTGGCAGGATTTCTCTGGATTTGAACCTGAGACTGCCAGTTACAACCTCCACTGGGACAATGGTGAAAGCGAGTGAAAAGAAAATAAACAGTGCTCTCAGATACCGGGACTCAGCCATATGTATAGAGAGATAGTGCCTTTGATCCGCCGCTCCTGGCGCCAGACTGAGTTAGAATATCCCGCTCATGCAAGCCAAACCCCAGTAAATGCTTTCGTGAAGTCTTGCACAAAGCTCCCATGTTATTTAAATGGTAGGGTTTTGAAAAATTTTTGTTGGTTTTTAGGCAAAGACTTAACAAGTATACAATGTACAAATCTAGTTCTTCCAGATTTGTAATCCTGATAACAAGAAGTACCAGATAGTATATTTGGTTAATCATTTTAAGCAGTATTTAGAGGTGACGTAATTTTTATGTAACTTCAGAGGTCAATTACACCCTAATTTGCATAACAAATTTAACGTGTGAAGGAAACTGAGTAGAGCTATTCACCTAGAAACAGCAAATGGAATTTCCTCCCGACAAGTATAACCGTTTGTGAGAAGATTTATTAAGCTTAACAATGAAATTCAAAATGACCGCTAAATCACGTGACTGGCCAATGGACATTAACGCCAAGTGTTGCCTCATATGATGATTATCAAGAATGCAAAACTTGAATTCTCTACCTTCAGTAGTTTGGCAGATATTGAAATTTTACGAGAGGACTAAAAATAATAATAATAATACTCTGAACGATTTCAAGAGGTATCCCACAGGGAACCTGAGTGGACCCCTAAAGAGGCGGTTGCTGTGAAGTCTAGCCCAGCTTATGCTGGCTTTCTCTCCGGTCGAATCTGGGTAGAGCTCCCAGCAACATGCGGATGATCGTGGGTTTTCCCCGGGCTCTGTTTGGTTTCCTCCCAACATAATGCCAGCCGCCATTGTAGAAGTGAAATATTTTTGAGCACCAACACCAATCTAATAAATAAAATAAATCAATCACAGTTAATACTCTATGAAGTGGCATACTGACGAATAGTTCTGAGGTCTGTTTCATTTTCCCCAGCTAACATGTGGCTTTCAGAAATACCTAAATGTGTAAGATATATTGCCAACCGCCCTGGGGCCCGTCTTACGAAGATGGCGTAACGCTATTTCAAATGTAACTACCCCAGCGACGAATCTCTACAATATGTGTCGTCACCACAGTCAGGTTTGACATGACTCACACCCTCTTCATAAGACAGGCCTGTGAGAGCTAACTGATGGTCTTAGTCGCGTCGTTCCTTGCGACCCGCGTGACGTTACAGCCGTTTTGATCACTGCTCACAGGGACGGAAGCTCTACCTCTCCAGCATCACAGTGTGATGAGGATTGACAGCGTTGAAGTATCTGCGTAACCACAACTGGCCCTGTTAGGGGTCATCACCTCACTGTACTGGATTTATTGGTGGTCTTGTCTTTTTGTTTATTTATTTGATTGGTGTTTTACGCTGTACTCCAGAATGTTTCACTTATACGACCGCAGCCAGCATTACGGTGGGAGGAAGCCGGGCATAGCCCCCGGGGAAACCCACGACCATCCGCAGGTTGCTCGAGGACCTTCTCACGTACGGCCAGAGAGGATTAGTTGTCTTGACAACCCGGCGCTAGGCACCTAATGAGTATTGGAACTAGGGATTATAGAAGTGTCATTGAAGCATTCAGTTTATTTGATTGTCGCGTAAAAATCACTCGTCAGCGGCTCATTCATCCAGACCCTTTCTGGGTCAAAATGTATAACCTTGATACAATGCTTAGTTTTTAGTTTTTAGTTGAAGTTGAAATTTTGACACATTTGTCTAAAAATTTAGTTCTCATCATATATGACTGAAACATTGTTATGTCCGATATTCAAGCCCAAGCACCTATTCACTCACTCTAAAAATTTATTATAATTTCTGTAACCCCAGGCCCCGGATCACAATGCTGTCTAAGACTCCTGTCAGATCATGGAGGTAAACTAGATGTGTTTTATCTCCATGGTCAGACTAAGTTATTATTCCTGGACTTACTTTAGATCTTAAACAATTATTTTCTTTTTTGTCATGAAGATCTAAGATAACTGTTGGCATTAAAATAAAAATTTTTAAGGTGAGTCAATAAACTGTAAAGACGCTAAGACTATAAAATCTCACCTAAGTCTAACACAGTTTCGTGATCCTGGGGCTTGCCGGGTCGGGCCATACCAAAGACTTTGAAAATGGTACTTATTGCTGCCTCGCTTGCCGTTCACTGAAATGTTAGCGCAAGGAAACAGATGTCGTCGGCCTTGTGTCAGTATAATGTGACTGGGTAGAGTGTCATGTCTGGTCTCTTCGGCATGATGTTCCAGTGGTGGCAGCACTTTGGCAGCATGGACTTGCCCTGCCACAAGAAGGTACAGCATATCAACATATGACTGAAAAATTGTAGAGTATGACATAAAACCCAAGCATACATACATTCCTAGGGCCAGATATTAGTTTATGTCCAAAAGCATGGTCAGAAATAGCTTCGTGGACTCAGGCCCTGGTTCATGGGTTGAGGAAACTGAGCATGGCCACAGCCCTTCGCCAAGTACCTGACAACCCACCTCACATTTCCCAACCTGACTCAACAGCTATGCCTCAACCACCAAGGGATAGGGCCGAGCCCACAAAACCAAAGACTAGAGTCAAAATTTCAAAACTGATTTACCCTTATTCTTCTAATGGCACAGGTATCAGTAGTGCTGAAAGCAAAGACTCTTTCTGTTTCTCTACAGCCGGAACATGAGCTCCCTAGATTCAAAGATACAACATCACTGATCAAGGGACAAATGGCTGCAGCAAAAAGCAACACTGCATTACAAATGCCTACGGTACAAAAGTAACAAATTCTCTCCAAGACTTTGCTGTATGATGGTTTTCAGTGCGAGGCCTTTTGGCGTGCAGCACAGTTACTGTATTTCACCTATAGTCTGGTAGGTCAAAAATGAGCTTTCCACAACACATGGTCTTAAATTGATACTTAATAATGATGCCAACACTTTATAAAAAAACTCTTCAGTGGCCTTGTAGGATAGATAAATCAATCAGAATCAAGAAAAATGTGTCAGCTGAAAAAAAAAGGTAAATTCTAGCTGAAATCGAGCTAAAAACGATCTTATCACCTGTCACACACATTTCCATATTGGCATCCACTATCACTATCACCACAGTGGAAAAAGGCCCGGTCTTGAGCCAGGCAAAACCTCTGCACCATATCACGATGGCTTGGAAAAATGAGACAGAAACAGAAAGTTTCAGTATAAAAATACCAATCTTTAATTACGATTAGGGAAATGTACAACTGTAGTTGAAACCTTGCTAATTTACATACACAGGTACATCTTATACAAATACTTATCACTATGTACATACCTGTCTTTGTATATAATATATATGTGTGTGTGAGTGTATATATGTATAGTTGTTGAATAATAATTTAACAGCTGTGTTTAAAAGGCAATATGAGAGGTGATACAGAAGACAGTAGTCCATAAGGGCCTGGCTAAAGGCAGTAACAGAAGTAAGAGAGATTTAAAAACCTAAAAGACACACACAGCTGAACTGGGTTGTAGGCGTAACACTGTAAGCAATGGCTATACCCACATTCACGTGATTGGAAAAAGTGTTGACCGTAGTCACTTTGTGACAAAAAGCCACAAAGGTCCTACTGGATAATTACTCGCATCTGGCAACAGACAAATGAGAAATCATTTTTAAGGCATGCGTAAGCCAACAGCCATTGAACGTTTCTGTCACAATAATGTTGAATAATGCCAGTGTGCAAACAAACCAACATTGTTCATAAAGATTTACAGACAAAGGTCCGTAACGATTGGTACAACAGGACTTTTAAAACAACCACAAAACCAATGGCCATTCGGGCAAGACTGATGTTGTATTAGAACATGAGAACAAAACTCAGCGATAAAACACCACAGGGCTGCCATGTGAGTATGCCACTAAATGTACGGTAATAAGAAAAACTGTGGACCTTAAAAGCAAACTATGTCTGCCAAAAAACACTGGGTTGCCCATGTGAACTATGAACGACCATGCAAGTTTGAACATCCATGAAATATTCCCACAAAATTCAGAATACGTATGACATTAGGCTGGTCATTAAAATCCCAGGTGCAAAAAAGTGTAGAATGTCAGAATGACATACAAACAATGTGTACAGGAAATAATATTAGATCAGTTGCAGCACAGACAAAATGCGAAAATAACAGTAATGGATGGGTGTCGATAGAAATAATAAACACTGTCAGATCTTGTAAACTGAAGACAATAAAATAGCATTTAAGTGTGGGTAGTGTTAAAAGCTAGGACGCAAAGTACACAAAACAGTGTTACTTAGATTTATCTATAAAGCAGAAATAACAAAAACATAATGGACATGTCTGAGTAGAGAAAATACAACAATTACATATGTAGACATCTGAATAGACAGGTAACATAACTGTATTAAAGTAAAGACAACACAACAGTAACTAGATCCCTTTGAATTAAACAGCAACGAAAACGTATTAGATATGTTTGAGTAGCGATGTTAAAAATACCATTACATCTGTCTTAGTAGGAGGAGCTGTGCACCATTGAATCTGTCTCGTACAAAAACACAATATTACTTATATCTACGCAAGTTTACGCTACAAAAGAGGTGTTGATCTGTACGAATGGAGAGCTACAAAACTAATAATTTGTATGTGTTATTAAAACACAAAAAAGTCATTGATCTCTATGTGTTAAGCACAACAAAGCTGTGGGTTTGAAGGTGGAGGAACTAAAGTAAATAAAAATTGTTTTAGATTTGTTCAAGATGGGATGGCAATAAAGTGTTAAAAGACAAAAAATCTGAATATATAAAAGATAACGTCACAATAACATACATGTGTATAGCGTCAGATCTATGCCAACTAAAATACAGCCATCATATATTTGTATGAGTAGAGTCACTATACAGCAAAAGATCGTCTTGAGTAGCCATGACAATCCAGTACCATCATGGCTATCCAGTATTATCACGACTATCCAGTGTTATCATGAGAATCCAGTATTATCATGACTACCCACTATTATCATCATGGCTATCCAGTGTTATCAGGACATGGCAGCACAGTGAAACATCTGATTGGATAAAACTTCTACTGGAGTGAAGAGGACACCATTTCTGTGCAGACAGGAAAATATCCATTAGGCAGCCACAACAATATACAGGCCACGCTGATCAAGTAGTGGTGACCAGAGTGAATTATGTGTCAGTCAGAATAGGGCCCACAATAAACTACCAGACAATGGGTCACAATACATGTCACATAAAGGAGATGTGTCACAATAAGCATGACATAGAAGAATATGTCCCTTGTCACCATGAAAAAAATCACTTACGACAAAAGATATGTCACAATAAAGGTAACATAAGGCCGGAGATGTGTCACAATAAATATGACAGAAAACGTATGGCATTTGGTAACACCAACAATTTACAAGGCAATTCCTAACACTAAATATGACCCATAAGAGAGACTGTACCTCAGTTATTATGGAATAAAGCAGATGTCACAATACATGCAGCACAATTTGAGATGTGTTACAACACTCCGTGTTACCTGACAAATTAAATGACAGATATTTTTTTTTTCTTTTTTTGGTTTTGCTTTATGACACACAGAAGGCAACACTGCATCTGTGACACCTATTTCCAAATACTGCACACACCTCTTCACCATAAAGTAACAGACCAATTCTAAACAAACGTGAAAGGAAGTTACAGCTTGTAAGTTTTACAAGAATAAAAATAAACTGCCAAGAGACAATACAACATCTGATAAAGAAACAGCTGGAGATTATACAAGAAATATAAAGAAACACTAAACACAAGATATAAAAAAAATTATTCCAAAAGAATCTTGAGATATATCCAAATAATTACCAAAATACAAAAGTTCAGTCCAAATGAAAGACGTTCACAGAAAAGAAGTGCTTTTACTTGCATAAAGCTTCCGGATACGTCTACAAGTTGTCATCAAGCAGATAAAATCTTGGAACAAGTCTAACACATTTCCAGGATTAACAAAACTACAGAGAAAAAAATAGCAAAACGAAAAAAAAAAAACAAACCCAAGAACAAAACAGGAAAAAAACCAGCAGCACAGTTATATAACATGTAACAGTTTGATTTTTTGGGGGGATATTTTCTTTTTTCACAATAACTGTGTAACAATCCAGCCGTTTAACATGCTGACAACAACAATATTCTTAATATTTTTTTAAACATTTCCAACAACTATTATAACTTCACTCTTATGTCATAGTTCTAGTGTGACATCAGTGCCAGTTGCTGGTGTGACGTCATTGCCAGTCACTGGTGTGACATCAGTGCCAGTCGCTAGTATGAACTCAGTGCCAGTGACTAGTGTGACATGGCATCAGTGCCAGTTGCTGGTGTGACATCAGTGCCAGTCCCTGGTGTGACATCAGTGCCAGTCACTAGTGTGACATCAGTGCCAGTCCCTGGTGTGACATCAGTGCCAGCCACTTCTGCCATGCCACAGTGCAAGTTACATTGTTCAAATTTCCTGCATGAAAGTACCTTGGAATACAGAACAGCTTTAGGGGGAGGTGTACTTTTGTTGAGGTGCAGCTAAAAACAATATACCTAAATAGAAAACAATTTGCATGGGTACAACAAACGATTCTCGCTTCACTTAAGTAGGGATGGCTCAACCTGAAATAAGCTTATTGCGTGGGACGATGTGTATCTGGAGCTATCTATTCCCGTTACAAGATCACAGCTAGTACATACACAAGACGAAAAACACACCCACACACAGAAATAAAAAAACACAAAACCAATTCCTGCACATCAATGTCATTGGGTTGGTGGATGGCTTACCATAATGCCCACAGATTGTGTCTTTCAGCCCCTGTGCATCTTGACATGTACAAAGGAGTTTTCAGGTACCATGCAGAAGCAAATAAAGGGGAGGGGGAGAGGAGAGGGAAGGGGATTGTGATTTTTGAAACATGGAGCCCAACACATACATAAGAGAAAAACAAAATGTACCAAAAGAACTGAATATTAATAACGACAAAAGTAGGTCACTTGGTAGAATGATAAACATATGTACAAATACGTATTCATATTGTTACAAAAATTCATTATAAAAGAAATTGAAAAGTGCATAATTTAGCATTATGGTGGTAATTAAGTCTGCATGGAATGTTTAGGTTTGGAGAGTCCAAAACAGATGTCAACATAGGAAACTGAAAAAACACACACACACACACACTGCATAAACAAAATCCTTCAGTTACTTTTCCTACAATTTGCATTTCACACAATGTCAATTTCAAAAAGAAGAAAAGTTAGTTGTAAAAACACAAGTCACATATTCTGTCATAATAATACAGGAATCTCATACGTGTAGCAGAGGTTAAGACGTGCACTGAAAGCCGGCAGGAGGTCTCCTTGTATTTATGAGTGGGTTGATATAACATTACAGAGACAACCTTGTATTTCCAGATGTAGTGAATGCTTTTAAGCATATATATACATCTTCAGCAAGGTGCTAAGATTGAAAAATAAAAACGCCTTCAGGTATTATTCGTGCAGGCACAGAGTAAAATATGCTTCTCAATACTACGTGAACTGTAGAATATTAAAAGGTTGCAAATATAAGCAGGAGAATTTCATTTTAAAAACTGACATCCCACGAGTTTCTCAATGATTTAATCTAAATTTTCCCATTAAGATCTTTACACAAAGATTGTGACAATAAATACAAAGAAATTGGAAACAGAAATGCGTTGCTGTGCTTTGTTTCTTATTGACAGGCTCTCCAAATGAGCTTTTGAAAGTCGGTGAGTCTAAAGTACTAAATAACAGAAGAAAAAGATTATTGTACACAGCATGTAAACATTTAGAACTCTTGCTGAGAAGGGCATTTTTTTGTGTGATTTTGTGACACTGCCTTTTAAAATCCGTTCTAGGCCTGAGCATTCGCCCAGTACACATGCGCTCACACTGAATGCACTTGTACACCTGATGGTGAAGGCTTCATTAGAAGCTTCCCTCACAAAGATAAGAAGTCGTATATGTACAATGTCCAGCACAAGTCTTTCCACTTTATCTGCCACAGCCCTGATCCAGGCCATATCTCTCCACAGAGAGACAATGTTACAGAACATATACATGCAACACAGTCTAAAGCCTGTCTTCCATGATGGAGTATCGCCTAGAGAGTACAAGTGAATGAGTAAGAAAGAATAAAAATTTAGTACGCGAGAGTACAGGTGGTACCTGAAAAATGGCAATATGGATGACAGTCTTTACTGCTCCTCATTCAGCATCACTTATCAGTCTCAAATATCTGAATACCTTTGTACCTGGTCAGTTCGCAATGTTTATATTGGAAGGTAATGTTAACATGTGTGTAAGGGATACATGCACTCATTTTAAATTATCGGTCATGACTAACACAAAGCATTGCAACAGCTTTGTGAGAATGTAGCAGTCATGCCGAAGATTGGCAAAACAAAAAGCCACTTGAAAAGTTTCACCGACATTGTTCTCTGCTGAAATGTTCCTTGTACACTTGCAAGAGAATGAAAAAGCATTAAAAATCTTAAATAACCTAAACTTTTGCCGAAGAAAAAGCATATTTTCAGAGGCAAATTATTGTCACAACATTACTTTTGGTGTAGAAACTTACATTTTTCCATTATGATATCATCCAAAATTGTAACTACCAAACATCCTTTAAAACACCATTTTAAAGTTAACAGAATCACTGGACGAAAAATTCCAGGGTGCTCTCCACATCTAGGCGATACTCCAATAATGACAAGACCCTTGTAACTGCTCATCAACGTTCTGCTTCAATGAAAATAAATCTTCTTGGCTAACTCAAGAAGCCTTTCTCGGCTCGAATACAAGCAGGTCTCGCTTGACAGATAAAGCAAAAGGCTGGTGCAAACTGCAGCTTCTGACGAAACCCTTGGACAGTAAAATATCACAATTGCACTTGATATGTAACAGTATAAAAACATGGTAGCCAATGGATCCTCTCCATTGCAATTCCATTCCATCCCACTTGGGCATGTGGAAGTGAGCAGGGGTTGATGATTCAGCTAAAAAACAAACACTCCCTTTCAGCACTTTTGTTTTCTCTCACATCAACATCAATGCTCACATGGCAAATGGTCTTCAACGTACAACACCTTGCACACACAAAAACCTACATTTCCTCCCCCATCTTTTTTCAAGTGTCAAAACCTTGTACAAACTTCCTTTCAATTCGACAGAAAACCAAAGGAAAGTTACCTTGTGTCAGCTTCAATCAAACCAACAATATCATACAACTAAAGAAAAACTTTTTAACTTTGGGTTTTTTGTTTGTTTGTTTTTTTCATTTTTAAGATGGTTGTTAAAAGGAAAGTGAATAACAACCTCAACCCTGCCGACTGGTCATCTGATAATACAAATATTTCCAATGGCTAATTCTTTATCACTGAAGTAACAGCTGGTATACCCAAAATCCCCTAATTACGAAAGATACACTTTTTTGCTGACTCATCAAATAAGCCACTATTGGTTAAGGTTCTATGCTCAGAGTGACCTCCCTTGAGCTGTATCATCCTTATGCTGCGAACGTCTTTCTTTCTATGTATATACATGTACATCCTGCTTAAATAATCTGCTGCTCTTTAAAATATCACCCAATGAAATTTCCCCACACATCACATTTGTATAAATATTCGTGAGAAATCGGCTGGCCAATCAGGTGGCTGCTCTCACGCCACAGGCAGCCAATCAGGCTTCCGTTTCCACAGCATACTTGTCACCAGTTGGTGTGCTCTGCTTCCAAAACTTCATCTTGGCCAGTTTAGTTTTCATGGCAACAGGGCGATGCTAAAATCAGAAAAAAATGCAGGAGACACAATTAAGGCTTGAAAATTAAAATGGTTCTCTTGTTTAATGCATGTTTGAAAATAATTTCTTTTCAATGCTGATTATATCTTCAAAATACATTCGTGCATGAAATTATGGATAAAAAGAACGGCCAGATACTTCATTTTGACTATTTCCAAAATATGTTGAAACAAATCCTGTAGCCATTCAAAGAAATAGTTGTTAGGACCCAAAAAATCCCATCTTCATTCACCTTGCTTTGTTTATTACTGCCACGTCTGCAAGCTGTGTACAAGGAAGTACTGCTAAGTGTTGCTATTCCACACAGTATATTCCACATTTATTTGTTTATTTCATTGGGACTGGAAAAATATACAGTAAAACTTGTCTAAACACCGTACTCAAAAATATTTTACTTATGCAACGGTGGCCAGCATTATGGTGAGAGGAAGCCCAGCAGAGCCTAGGGGAAACTCACGACCATCTGCACCTTACTGACAGACCTTTCCACATACGGCCGGACAGGAAGCCAGAAAGAACTGGACTTGAACTCATAGCGACCGTATTGCTGGGAGGCTTCTGGGTCAGTATGTTTGGCTAGCGCACTAACCAACTGAGCCACGGAGGTCCCAGGCATATTCCACAAACCCACATCTTGTCAAGACCTACATTTTTTCGTGGAACCTGACATGGTTGATTTAGTTTTCCTGTATATTTTTCCAGTACTCTATCCTCCTACCTTCCAAACAAACCTTATAACACCTTTCTAGAATCAACAGAACTCCCAGAATCAGGGAAAATGAGCAACTTTGTCATGGACGAAATTTTAGGTCATTTAGATTAAGTATACTATTACACTATTACAAGCAAAAATTTTTTAATTTGCTTTCATGAAACTAGGCCCCAGCCTACACCTGTTTACTGACCTCCATTAGCCACATGCCTGACGGTGTGGTGGGGTTTCTGTAGGCATAGAACAACCAGCCCCCTATCCCAATCACGAGGGCCACAATGATGATGATAGCGACGACTGCTCCAGGAGGGAAACCCATTCCATCACCTGCAACACAGCCATACATACATGTTATACCAAAACAGACGTACATACATGTTGTGCCAAAACAGCCATACATACATGTTATACAAACACAGCCACACACACATGTAATACCAACACAGCCATACATACATCATATTAACACAGCCATACATACATCATATTAACACAGCCATACATACATCATATTAACACAGCCATACATACATGTAATACAAAGACACAGCCAAACATACATGTAATACCAACACAGCCATAAACACAAATCATATCAACAGAGCCATAAATACATGTTATACCAACACAGCCATACATACATGCCATACCAACACATTCATACCTGTAATACCAACATAGTGAGTCATGTATACATGAAATACCAGCACAGTCATATTGCCCTTCACAAAGATAGTACATCTGTATAAGGTGGCACTGGCTGTTCTTTCGCAGTCACTCCACCCCAACTCCCAACATACAGAATGTCTAATTACCAATGACACAAATGTGAAAACAAGGCAAGATATTTTTGAACCAGAGGTTGTGCTACGTGTTTATCACAAATGTTGCTCCCAATGCAACTGCAGCAAGGCATATGAAAAACAAACGTCAGTTAAATAAAATCAGCCAGCATATGTACGTGCCCCCTTAAATGCTGTGTTTTCTTGTTCGTTTTTGTTTGTCATTTTTTTTCAGGCTGTCTACAGAGAAAATTCAATTCTACTGATCATCGGGGCCTCTGTGGCACAGTCGGTTAGCGCGCTATTGCAGCACAATGACCCGAAGCCTCCCACCAATGCAGTTGCTGTGAGTTCAAGACCAGCTCATGCTGGCTTCCTCTCTGGCTATGCGTGGGAAGGTCGTGGGTTTCACCTGGGTTCTGCCCGGTTTCCTCTCACCATAATGCTGGCCGCTGTCGTACAAGTGAAATATTCTTGAGTATGGTGTAAAACACCAATCAAATAAATAAATAAATAAATAAATCTACTGATCATCAACCCTTGCCCCTCCTCAGGAGAGTATTTAGCAGGCTCTTTACTAATTACTTATGCTGCACACACAGCACTGAACACAAAGGCTTAACAGAGCACACCTGTACTTGTACACTGTACTTAAAAAGAACAGGCCACCTTTATATAAAGTATGCATCATCTAAAAGCACATATCTTGCTGATTCAAAATATGGTTATCATAAAATTTTTGCTATTTTTATTAGAGTGAATAAAATACAACAAAGACTGAGTTTCTGTAACAAAAGATTTTTTGGACAACACTGAACTAGCTGAAGCACAGTGGTGTCCATGATTCTTGTTTTCTTTTGCTTTTTAACAGGCTATAACTGTTATTTTTCCACATTAAATACAGATACAGATGTAGCGATATATGCATATTCACACTGAACGTGTTAGTCTATTGTACTGAAACTTTACTAGGGATCAAGTAATAAGACATGTGCAATGACCATAACTCATTCATTTATAGTGGGAGGGAAATTAAAGGATATTCTGAATCTACTTTCAAAAAATTATGGTTCAAAAAAAAAACTGGCTGAGGACTTACCCTTGCTGGTCTGCGGTGCTTTAGTTGGCTGAGCATTAACTATTTCTGAACAGTTGCCATTTCCCGACTGTAAAACAAAGAAAAATAACAAAACACAGTCTTTACAGTGCATACATGTTTTAAATAGCCCGGCACAAACACAGCACATTTTATTCACCATACCCTTTAAAACAAGAGCATATATAGATGATTTGACAAATAATTGCACGTGCACAAACTGAGACATAAAACATCGTGTTTTCACCAAAAAAACACATGACAATTTCCTAGATACAAAAGTATAATTTTTTCTCTCCAATGCTTTTGTATATACATACATGTATGCTTTGTAAGGGCATTTCAAAACTGTCAAGTTACATGTACATAGACTGCTAAAATAAAAGATTGCTAACAGGCTTCACAAACCTTTAACACCCAAGAATTCGTGCATTAGCAACATGCATATAATTGGCTATGACTAAATTAGCTGGTTCCTGGGGACAGGGGTAGGGCCTGTCAAAAAGTTATCCATGTGCTGACTTGTCACTGACTAGATCTGAGGTAATGCCAACATCATTATGCTGGGATATGGTAGTCGCTCTATGTGCTGACTTGTCACTAACTAGATCTGATTTATTTATTTATTCATTTGATTGGTGTTTCACGCCGTAGTCAACAATATTTCACTTATACGAGGGCGGCCAGCATTATCGTGGGTTGATGGGAGGCCTTCCCACTTACGGCCGGAGAGGAAGCCAGCATGAGCTTGACTTGAACTCACAGCGACCGCATTGGTGGGAGGCTTCAGATCACTGTGCTACGATAGTGTGCTAACCGACTGAGCCACGGAGGCCACCCGACTTGACATGAGGTAACACCAACCTCACTATGCTCAGATATGGCAGTCGCTCCATGGGCTGACTTGTCACTGACTTGAGGTAACGCCAACCTCACTTTAGTCAGATACGGTAGTCACTTCCTGTGCAGACTTGCCACTGACAGCAGCTATCAGAGAGGCCCTCTATGAGCTTATCCAGGATTCCTTTTTGGCGGGAAAGGGTAAACCTCACAACCAATGAGAATCGTTGTTTCAAATTCAACATACAAGTGACTGAAAGATCTAGTGATTGAAAGATCAAGGATTAAATCGCTATGATCACTCCACATTTCCTAGTCTACACTTGCTGGTTTAACCATTTTCTGCTTTACATGATGAGTATGACTGTACAGGAGCAGTGGCACATTATGACTATGTGAATTATGCAACCTTTTCACTGGTTTGTAAAAGCTGTTCAAGAATTGTTCCCCACAATACAGAACATGTGGAAGTGGTTGCCTAGGTGATGAAAGGGGACCTAATGAGAAGAATAGTGTCAATTAACAGATGGTTGAGTATTCTATAATGGTTAGCATATTAACAGGAGAGGATATTCGGTTTTAGGATTAGGTGTGGATTAGCCCTTCAGTTTCCATCACCTTCAGCAACACTTGGATATACTGTCACTCAGATTTGACCTAATGGCCATCTAAATCATTTTACTTTGACATTTTGCCTCAAGTCCCCGACAACTCAATACACGTATGCTCCAGAAATCCCAAGAGAAACAAATTCAGTTCTAACTGTTCCATAGGAGCCTTAAACATTTCTACATATACTAAACGTTAACCCAAAAACCTGAAAAGTACAAAGCTAAAATAACAGCATGACTAGCTCATCTCCACATATAAATATTACAGTATAAACTGAAACTATTACATGAATCCAGAATAAGCATCAAATCTGTGCAAATCTGCAAATAATTCACACCAATCTTCTCATTCTTCTTCAATACCAGCTTGTGGTGTAAGATAAAAGTCAACTTACATGTACAGAAAACACAATGCATCATATACTAGCTTGCAGATGGAAGTTTGACCCTGACATGCTATCAAGCTCCAGCCACCCACACACAACTTTACATGCAGCCAGTTCCAGAGAACACATGCGAGAAAAAGCCAGGCAAACAAAGAGTATATAATGGTTCATTCATTTATAATAGTGCCAACAAGCTAGAATTATATAGACAAACAAGCATATGCAATTTGGCAAATCACACACACAAAAAAAATAATCATAATCATAATGAAATGGAAAAAAAAATAGTAAGGACAGCAGAGATTTCTGTTCTGTAGTGCATAAGACTTATGCAGCCTTTGTTGCCTACAGGTGTTTTTTAAGGTTTCAGACAGCATTAGTTGTCCTACACAGAGGTGTAGTATCACAATTAAACTTAAGTCAAACAATTAACAGCTGCAATAATTGTAGAGCTGACATTTACTCTGCCTGATTTGAACAAACTTAATGTCCCAATGCCCATGACATCCTGCAAAAATTCTATGTTGTCTTCCATTCAGGTACCTTTTCAGTGAACTGCACTTGTTAAAGAGTTGGATGACTGAAACTGACCTTGTTAAAAGATCAGATGACTGACACGGACCTTGACCCACAGATTGATCACCAGAAAGACAGCTGCACGAACTGGTCACTTCCACAGTTGGGCAGACTTTCACAAACAGTTGGGCAGACTTTCACAAAACTCTGTAAATCAATTTCTCATAAACCTTCTTGTAAATCGCATTGCCTTATGGCGCTACAGCACAGACGACGTCTTCTTACATTAGTAGTCATGATAAAGGTGACTTACAAAGTTTGTGAACGTGGGCCCTGCTTGTCACAGCCCAAAACTTCTGACCCACATCCAGCTCTTGCTCTATACCAGATCAAAGTCCATCAGAGTTTTTTCCGTTTTTCAGAGATAATCCTTTTACCTATTCACATGTAAACCTAGGTAAGAAATAATCTCACCTTGTACAGGTTTTTTTTTCCAGTAATAAATGTCATAAACCTGAGTAAATCCAAGATACACTTTGGTATTATACTGTTTAAGACAGAACTATTATCACTAGTAAAATTAGCAAGGACTCGTAACTGTTTACAGAATTCACATGGATTTTAAATATTAATCTAAAATGGAAATATTGTGATAATATTTTTTTTAAGGTTAGCTAAAATGATGTGCCACTGCGCACTAAGCTTCAGTTTCATTTTTACTGAATGTGAAGGAAGAGAGATGAAAGACTGTCCCTGAACAAGAAGGAATGATATGTAGCCATGCCATAGCCAAGCACTACTCAACAGAGCTAATTGGTACGTCTGGAGTTCCAGCAGACTCAGCGGTTTTATCAGACTTTATCAGAATTCCTAGGGAAAGTGATCCAATCCCACAACAAAGACTCACAGGTCACTATCTCAGCAATCAGAGGACATGAATGAGTTTATTTCTTCGTTTTATGCTTCTGCAGGAAATTGTTAGTACCATAGCCACTCAGTTTAACACTTGTAAGCCTCTCATTTACCTTCTGAAATGGGCAGCCTGTGGTGGTGGTGGTGGTGGTTGTTGTTGTTGGGGTCAAAATTATACCACATTTAGAAGAGTTTCTAGTGCTCTGTAAAAACGGCACAATTTTGGTTTAGATCCCACCCTGAAATAACTATCTTGAGGGCAGTCAAAATTACTAACTCAAGTGAGCCTCAAACACATGACTTGGAGCGTCAAGCCCTTAACCGCTCTACCAAGTGAGCTACCGAGCCAGATGGCGAGGGTTTCCTTGTTTGTTACAGCCCACTTTACAAGCAGTAAACAATTCATAGTTATGTGACTCCTACCAAACACGAGCAGTTCCCATCTCCATATATTTAATATATTCTGATGGATTGCACAAAGATGATGTTAGGAGTTGGCTTAGTGCTCTTACGGGTACAAAGATAACATTTTACACTTCACAACTTCAAATTCGAACCAAAGGAACCTGCATTCGACTGGTCGATTCCCACACACGAACTGCATATCCAGCGACATGGCTGCACTATTTTCCTGACTTTCATTTTGGCCTGATCCTGGGCTACAGCTTTTTGAAACGATTTACTTTTGTGGGAATTGGCATACAAATACATGTACGAATGATGGGTGTTGTGCTACCTGAACAAACTTAACATTTTGACAGTTCTCAATATAACCTAGTATGCGGAAAGTGGCTTCTAAAAATCCCAGAAGCCTGATGATACCTCAATCTGAAAAAAAATCTGCTACTCTCACTGATGACAAACGATTTTATTCGTTTGGTTTTTGCTTAATGTCTGATACAAGAATATTTCTCTTGTGCATGTGTGGTGAATATTATGGGCAGAGAAACTAAGACTGCCTGTGGTAAACCACAGGCCTTTGGTTACTTAATAACAAACTATTCCACGTGTGACACAGCCTACAAATAAGCACACCATATTAGAGGAACAACAGTACAGGGCCCACTTGCGCAAAGCCCTTTTAGCATCAAGAGCGCATAATTACCATGGCAAACAGCAATATAGGTTTGGTTGTTATGTGCTTGTAGCATTAAGAGCGCCTCTGGCAAATAGTAACTCGTCCCCAATGACTGCTAGACACAGTCACACGAGCCTCGTCAACCACTTCCTGTCATGGGTGCTCCTTGCAAAGGCAAAGTGGGAAAATCTACAAATTGTTTGCCTAAGGATGGGATTCAACCCGCATCTAACAATTCACACACTGACCACTTTGCCAGGAGTTGGTGCCACGATGACCCTTGATACTGTACATATCAGTGATTCTTACATAACAGTGTTCACAACAACGTGTATATGTACAGGCAGGCCTATATTCAGTTTTTGATGTATTTGGATGCTGATTGTAATACCAACCTTACAGACATTATATCTATTTATTTATTTGATTAGTGTTTCACGCTGTACTCAAATATATTTCACTTATACAACGGAGGTTGGACTTATGGTGGGAAAAAACCGGGCAGAGCCCGAGGAAAACCCCCAACCATCCGCAGGTTGCTGGCAGACCTTCTCATGTACGGCCAGAGAGGAAGCCAGCATGAGCTGGACTTCTAGACATTACAAACACCGTGCAGGACAGGGTGCCATCAATGACAAATACATGTTATAAGACTTTTGAAAGACCTGACACCCCCAGCTCCAAAATCACAAGTCTTACCCACAAATAAAACTGTAATATATTGTCCCACTTATAACATCATAAGTCTTACCCACCCACAAAAATACACAATATCACGTTTTACCAGATAACATGCTGCCTCAGCTGGAAAATCACAAATCTTGCCCACCCACAAAACTATAAAACAATGAAAGATCACGTCTTACTAGCTAACATATCGCCCCAGCTATAAAATTGCAAGACTTATCCATCCACAAAAACATGAAATATCTTCCCACTACATTATCAGACTTATATACCATGAAAAATAAAAAATGTCTCCATCCATAAAAAGACACTGTGCCAGCCACAAATCATAATCCTTAACCACCTTACTATAAGAAAATCAAAGTTTTCCAGCTATCATATCAAAAAATTGTCGATCTTACCCACCCATATATCTTCCCCTGACCTTACAATTAAATGGCTAGTATATGTTTTATACAAAATGCCAGCATTTTATTAGTGAATCGCCACAAAAAACCGAAAACTCATCAGGGTAATATGGATTCGAATCAGCTATACCACTCCAGGTCACTGAGATACTTTCCCACGATATGGGTCAAATCATGCTGATGTGGCATTCACCCAGTCCGTCATTCATCCACTGCTATATTATCCATTTTTGGCTCTGGTAAAAACACTGCCCAAGATGATAATTATTAGCTGTCAACTACTGCATTAGTGAAGTAGGTATATCATCTTGTTATTTGTTACGAATGACAACATCCAGTGTAATCATTTCATATAAACTTTGTAATGCCGTGCTGCAAACTATACTGATTAATTCATTTATTTATTGATTGATTAATGTGTAGAGCAAAATTAGTTGTTACGTGTATCAGCTGCATGTAATGTGCATGTATCATGTATATATAGGGTACGACAAATGCCAGAGTATGTAATTATGCAAAGTTCCAGTTCAACATCAAAGAAAGGACTGAATTCTAGCTTCTGTTCACAGGCTCACGAACCAATACAAAAAGTACACCTCTCCCCCATTACAACGTTACTGCTGGTGAAACCTGCAAAACTAACACCAGCGCTCTTTTTTTTTCTCCTCATTAAAGGGTCAGACATTGCAGCGCAGCACTGGTCGTTAACTGTATGAAGCCTGTGATAAGTATGATGCTACAAGTTCAGAATCTGCAGGTTTTCTTCATTTAAAAATATCAGACGTTATGTACTGCACAGGCTAACAGCACAACAACTTGAGGAGTGATTCTGTGGACATATCTGCAACTGCGTCACATCGAATCATAAGCTGATTGTTACAACAATTAGGGAGAGGTGGACATAAGCATCGATTACTACCTCTCACATAACAGAAAGGTAAATGTGGAAAATCACGAGAAGCGAAGTTGCAGCCTGTTTACAGCAACAAGTTTGTGTTTCAGAGTTTCAGCATTAGATCTTGTCAGTCCTCAAAAGGTAAAAGGCAAGGTACATTGAGTGGTGCAAAGAAGGCAAGGAGAAGAACATCATACATTTTTAAAATCACAGCCAATTTCCAGCACAAACTGCCTGCATTTACCTTCGCAAATGCGCAAAGTGTCACTGGTGATCGAGAAACTGCTGTCTTCGTCACGGATGAGAGAGAGGTTGGTGTTTTTGTCACAGAAAAAGACTTTGATGACAGTGAAACTGGTGTCTTCGTCACAGACGAGAGAGAGGTTGGTGTTTTTATCACTGAAGACGATGCTGAAGACAGCAAAACTGGTGTTTTCGTCACTGTCTGCGGCCTTGAAGACACAGAAACTGGTCTTGAGGACAATGAAGCCAACTTTGTTGCCGCTGTAAATCTTGTTGTCGTTGGCGCAGAAGAGGAAGTTGTTGTAGCTGTTGCTTTAGTTGATGTAATGGGAGGAATAATGTGACAATACTTTCCACTACTCTGTAAAAAAAAAAAAATCCGGTAACTGCTGCAAACTATCCGGTGTCCCTTTGAAACTGGTCAACCAATACAAACAAAGCATTTTCCTAATTTCACTGAAGCGAATTTGGTGTCCTGATTATTGAATTATCTCACTTTTGCCAAATTTGCTTGAATAAGTTAAGTGGCATACCCAGAACTAAGGAGATATACACCCAAAATTACCCAGTGTACTTGTGTATATTGTGCAGTGTAATCTGAGAGATTTAGCTCTCTCCATTGCTCATCTCCTCACCACTGCGGCATCAAGATGGAATGCCTCAAGGTGTAAAAACCAAAGAAAAGTTGACCTTACGAGTAATTGTTTTTTTTTTTGATGAGTTTGTCGTTATTTTAATCGTTTCACACGGAATCATTAACAATGGATGGGGTGACTGATTCACCTTTCATACCGTTCAGTCGTCAGCTTAGGTTTTCCAAATTCAGGAGACATGGTCGCCCAAAATTTGGGTTATTTAAACAAATGATGATTGCGACTTCTTAACGAAGTTCTGAAGTTTGTTCATAAACTAAATCAGTCACGTTGAAATAAAAAATATTCATTCAGTATGTAGCTTGTACAAACCCGCACAAGTTCCGTCGTTAGTCGAATTCAACACAAGGGGGGGGGGGGTGCATGGTAGACGTTTAACACTGCCACAACAACAACATTTGCACCCACGTATCAAGCAGTGTTGTTTTGCAACAACTGAACACCATTACATCTCTAGACTTGCTTGTCAACCTGCTGAACTCTATTTTACGCCTCTTTTTCGCCACTCCTGTTATGAGCGTGTTGTAAGTCCTTCTCTTACGGGTGTCATCAGCCACGTTTGTTTACATATGACGTTTACTGAGCCCTGTGAAGATGCTCCAGTTCAGATGAACTGACAGACCCGCATTTAAATATTATGGAAGACTTTCAGTTTCCAGTTATTTTGTTATTTTTAAAAATTCACTTAACTTACAATGCTGGAGGTGGGATTAACAGAAAGCTAATAACATGTCATTCTGTAACAACACTAAAATACCTAATATTTGAGCAACCATGTCCTTTAAAGGCTTTGATGGGAAAATTCATAAAGGCATGTATTATTGGCGCAGTTGTTTTCTAAGGCTTGCAAAATGTTGGGAAGCAAGTGTGCAATGCAGTCACACATGCTAATACAGAGAAGATGTATTTGCAAGTAAATTACTGACCACAGTATTTTATGATTCCTTGTTTCAGAAAGACCTTCTTTCCAATCGAACACACTAATCATCACTGTAGGAAATTAGATAAGATAAGCCAATATAACTTATTATTTTAGGACGTCTGAGGAAATAAAATTTAGCCAAATTATTACATTAAAAATCATTACAAATGTTGAGAAAAAATTAGCCATGGCATACTTATCATTACATGTATAAAGCTGAGGAAACAGGCTTCAACACAAATGGTGAGGCCAGCCTTTTCTTTTTTGTGTTTGACAGATACTTGACTGGAAGAAGGGAATGGATACAGTTAGGAAGGATGGATACAGACAGGAATGAACGGATAGACAGGACGGGATGGATGCAACCAGGAAAGAACGGATGCAGTCAGGCGGGAACAGGGTCAGTCAGGAGAGAACCGATACAGTCAGGATGGGACGGATACAGTCAGGAGGGAATGGATACAGCCAGAAGGGAACAGATACAGAGCCTCAAAAATGTGACCTATGCCAAAACTGTGCGTTGCTGTTCAGCACAGCGAGTGCATGTCAGTGTGATATGGTGCCTGTTTGTGTCAGTAAAACACTGGGTTTTCAGAGATCTGTGATCGATGTAAAGTGCCAACTAACAAAACTACATGTTGACGAGCTTGACATGTGAATCCAGACATTTACTCACATCATGATATTTTTGTGTGCCAGGAGAGTTCACAGTAGATGAAACCAAGAGCACCTCTATATGGATGGTAAGTACAAGACTTGTAAAAGTTTTATTCCCAAGGATCACTGTTCCAAGTTTTGCTGACTGACTATGCTGAACATACGTTCACAACCTAACATCACTCCAGCAGCATATCTTTGATATGCTCCATGTTGGTGGTCTTACGTGAAGTTTCTTGGAGATAATTTGTCTTCCACCAATATGGCAGCTTAATATCTGTGTGTCACACGTGGGAAAGTCCCTAAGTTCTTTGCCAAAGGCAGGTGGTTTACTCTCTCCCCAAGTCATAAAATCCTCTTTTTCATTATTTTTGGAAAATCGACCTACATTTTCTATCCCCATATGCTGTTACTGAAACATAAAACCTACTTTATGTCCATACTATAACAAAAGTATGCAAGATTTAATTTGCAATAAATCAATGTTTCAACAAAAACCAAGTGAATGCCACAACAAGTAATTATCATATACTGATTATACAATATTTATGTACATAGGGATGTTTACATGATTCCAACCATATCATTACCATTAATGTTCAACTTTAAACCCTCCACAAAACACATTATATTCAACCAGAAAGAACAATGAAATAAATATGACATTTACTAACAAGACATTTCCCATACTAAACATATATATTCACACAACACTTACACTAGTTGCATGCTGCTGCTTTTCAACCATTTTGCAAGTCTCAGTACATTACGGACACATGTAGTGGGGGTATATTTTAGAACATACATTATTTTTACAAAGCTTTAGCACCAAAGGAAATAAGACTTTAACATTATTTAACACAGAAATTTTAGGATGAAATAATATCATTCTCAGTGCCAGTCTGATCAAAGAAATTTTAATGCCAAAACCGAAATATTTCGGCGTTTATTATGACCACTGTAAATCCTCAACAAATTCAACTCAGACATAGTGCATGTTTTGGCACAGAGGTGATTTGCACTGACGGCCATGCTGGATCTCTAACAAGAAGAATTTCAAGGTCCAGTGAGTATGGTGAAAATCACACTGAAAAAGAGGCCATGACAATATTTTGTCAAGGATCCAACAGGGCTCCAAATGTCATCTTTTCTGGGCAAGTTATTTTATAATACCTGTTTAGATCACGTTTGCGCAAGCTTCAATGACAAATTTTTGGTTGTTCAAAATCTTAGGAATTGTGTCTAAAGTTGTATTTGGCTGGCCGAATTTTCTGAGTATTTAAGGCATGTGTACATCATGCAGGTTTTTTATACACAAAAAGGTTGAAAAAAATCAGCCTAGACATGAATAATCTCCTGACAAATAACTGACCATAGCGCATGCCCCACCCAGCAGGCTGAGAGAAAAGGGTAGAAAACTTACCAGGTATTTACAGCCCTTGTCCAGCCAATCCTGCCTATTCCAGTCAATCCCATCGGAACATCGCTGTACGACCCCACACCAGCGACAACCCATCAGAGCTAGGTTATTCAGGCAGGTCTCGCAAGTCTGCGCTGTGTTACAGGCTGGTAACAGGAAAGCATCAGGTCAGTGAAGAGCAGAACAGTTAGCATTGTTTCTTATCTAACAATCATGTCTGCTGTATTCATGTCTTGTTACATAAATGACACACTGCTTTCACACCCTGTACAGGCTGTCTTATTCAAGCCTGCTGTATTCATGTCTTCTTACATAAATCACATCATTCACTTCAGGCCGTGATGTTTATATATTAATTGACAAAGTCAAAGTTCCAACTGGAATCCTTCACTTGCACATGTTTTTCTGCGCCAATTCTACAGAGATTGTTGACTGAAGTCAAATCTTAAAACCTTGATAAAATACAGGTGCCCAAATTTGGGTATTTTGATCTTATAATAATTCTTGTCAAGTGTTCCCAATTTCAACTCAAATGGTCTAAAAATAAGCATCTAAAATGACATCTGAAATTTTGATTTAGGTCCCGACTAGTTTCATGGACTCATCTCCAGTGTCACCCATGGTGCGTCCTCCCAACAGAAAGACGCTTCCGTTCACAGAACTACTTAAAACACTGACGGTCACTCACTTGGGTTAGGTTTCAGTATTACCAATGTGCTGTTTTTGACCTGAGTGACATTGATTTGGACTCGGTGGTATTCATAAATTGTCCGTCTTTTCATTCCTGAAATTAAACACGACAGAAATTCTCAGTGAAACATAAAACCAAGTCCAGTGTCATACAGGGATATATGTAACATGCCCATACAAACCAGATATGGAGTTCTGTACTCATAAGCTCAAGGTTACAAATCTACTGTTATCACTTCACTGTGACCATTAGCCTTTCCTATCATACTACACAAAAATACTCACATTGTTTTCAACAGTTTACACTTTGGCCAATACAATACATTCATATGCAGTGCAATTTGACTTTTTTTTTTTAAATTGGGTTAATAATAATTCATCTACAATTCCATAGAATTTTAAAGCAATGACTCACCCTACTATGCATATGAAATTACATGTGTTTTACAGTAAATCATACACAGTTTCAAATGAGCAGCCTTTTTCATCGAAGAAATATCAATGCAACCCAAAATCTAATCACTCCTTAACCACAAGTAAATGTACCTATGCCATCCTTAAGATAAAAAAATTATTGGGCGTATTCCTGACATTCCTAGATAAAGTGATATGGTTGGTCAGCAGGGAATTCTTTTTTTTCTTTCCGGGTAACGAAGGAGTTGAGGGATCTTTATTTTTTGAGGGTTGATCAGGTTACACCCAACAAACATATCTATATTTTTTTATACTGATGGTCAAACATAATTTCAACTAAATTGACACAGATACAAGTATACAGAGATCAGGATAACATAGAGATTGATGGACAAAAGGATGGAGTAATTTATAACACAGTCACCATCATCTGTCAGGTAATACTGCTACATGTAAACAGAATTTACATCAAGATTTACCTAGCTTCTTGTCATCTTTATCAATGTAGAATGCATCAGAAAGTCCAACTTTCACCGGGTGATTATCTTCCACAATTTTGGTAACGCTAACTGGTACCTGAAAAGAGCAAACAGAAAGGTTTGAAATTAGTGCCTGTAAAAGCCAGGGCATGCTTTCACAAAAACCTTGTAAATCATTTTTTTTCTTTTTTTTAAACTTTTCTTGTAAATGACATACCTTTTATGGCAGTATAACCTACACGATGACCTTTAAATGCAAAAAGTCTCGAGAAACATTAGCACTCCACAAACCAAGCTAACAAAGACCTGATGATAAATATTGCCTACAGAGATAACACTGACCATGTATCTGCGATTTTCAAACAAAAGCATTTTTTATGACACCTCTAGACCTCTCAGGTGAGATTATGGTCCCAACAGAGTCCAACATCATCAATGGATTTTGATGGCTTTTATTAAGATGTAAACTCCATTTTTATGTATACCATTCAATTAAGGTCATGATAAGATGTGAAACAAAAAGAAACCAAGGTGGTTTTATTCTCCATGGAGTCACTACCTTAATTCTTCTAATTTTTCGAACAGGTATCAGTAGTGCTGAAAGCAGAAAATTATCTCACTCTCCCTGTTTTTCAGCAAAGTAAAGCATACAGATATGTTGTTCATCAGATGGACAAACCATGTGAGAAAAAGAAAATGTGAATTCCTGTTACAGCTACATGTAAATTGGCTAAAAGAGGCACACCAGGTGTTCCAGTAACGAGAAGAATTAGGGTATCTTCACTGATCAAGAGGAGAACTGTTTCAATACCATTTCCGTGAGCAATGAAGTCGTTTTAATATGAAATTATTTTCCATCCTCTACAAAATTTACTCACTAATAATACTAATAAGAATGTCTATTTTCTTAGGGTAGTACAACTGAGGATAATACAACTGAGCCAATATATTACTGAACTTCCCTGAGGCCCTCCACAAACACACATTTATAAACACTGACACAAAATACCAGCTGAACTAAAATGAAAACTGAATGAAATACAAGAACATATCATAATATTTAAACAAATAGATAGTAAAATGAGCTATGGAAGTCGGGAACTATGTACAAGGCAGGCTGATGTAAATCTTTAACCTTTTCAATCATTAACGCCGTTATTAAAGGCTAATGAATGTATACACTTATTTCATAAACGAAGCCATGAGTGATTTGTTTGTGTCACTACAGGTACAGGCTTCATAAAACCACAAGAACCATTTCTCTACAAAAATTCTGAAATATTTTTTTCAGCAGAGGTAGAAAAGGTTGAAGAATTAAGGTATAATTATATAATAATGCAGCTATCTTTCAGATACATGTATATGGATTAACCACTTGTCACACAGGTGTTAGAAATTCTGTGTTGAGGAGGCACATTGGAGAGTAGTAGGGAGAGCATTCCAGTTCAAACTTCCAGAATAGGAGAGACTTCATTGAAACATAGTAGCACAGACAGAATCAACATGTTTTCACCAGGTAAGGCTTTCAAATTACTTTAAATTTAAAAATTAAATTACTCATATTTTCAATGTGACGACCTTCAACTACAACACCGAAAGAATGCTGATCGCACAACTTCAGCTTTTTAGACATTCCAATCATTATGGTCTTGTCATTTTATTTTCTGAACACCTATGAGATATATGCTGAAGATGAAAATTTAAAGTATTTTTCAATTTCTGCTAGGTGTCGGGAAGAACAGTACAGTGCAGAAATCATATTTAAAAATTCTTCTATAAGTAAAAAGCGAAAATGACTTACACTTCTATACACAAAAACAATATCCCCCGATTTCTTCAAGTGCGCTTGGAAATTGAAGCTGCCAACTGTGAACAGAACAAAACAGACCCATGCAGAGGTGTTTGACACGGCAAAGGTTCACAGTCTTCTAGCTACAGAATTATGTATGTCATTCTGATGGAGTTAAAGTAATACAAGTATATGAAATTATCACTATTAAACAAATGGGATGTGTGTATGTATGTTTGGGTTTTATGTCGTACTAAACAATTTGTCATTCATATGATGACAGAGTCCTTAGTATGCATACATGCTGTGTGTACATGTGGCAGGGCGAGTCCATGCCGACAAAGTACTGCCATAACTGGACCATCATGCCAAAGACACCACATATGACACCTTACCCAGTCATATTATACTGAAACCAGGTCGACCAATCCTGTTTCCCTGCTCTAACCTCTGAGTGCTGAGCACCAAGCCAGGCAGTAATATGTACCAGTTTAAAAGTCTTTGGTATGACTTGCTCTGGGAGTGCTCTGGGATCTCACAACTTTTTATTGAGATTTTTACAGGATTTCTCTGATTATTCATTTCTTTAAAATCCACATCAATTTCATTAGCCATAATGAAAAAAGGGGTTCCTCACCTATCCATTCACATTTTTCTGATAGAACTGGGCCTGTTTCATCTGATGACCAAAAGCCAAAGAAGCGGTCAACCAACAACACATATACTGTAATTCTTCAACCTTTTCACCATATTTGCAAAGCGCTTACTCAAGCATTTTCTGAAGGCATTATTCTGTGTTGACTGATAAAATTATACTTTTTGTGAAGCCCTGAAACTGGCCGATCCCATCAATGTAAATTTGTCTCCAATATCAAACTGAAAATGTGCATAAATTGCACTGAAAATTGCTCTTTCATACGCGAAAAGGTTGAGGAATTAGGGTACATGTAGAAGAAAAAGAAGCAAATTAAAGTCAACTCACATTCCACTTGATCCTTCAGGTGAACATTTTCCCACCGAACAATGAACTGGTCGGCTGTAAAAGTAAAAAAAAAAAGTCAATTAGTGTTATGGTCAACAAACTAAAAAACGTACATATTCTGAACATACAATTCTTCATGCTAATACCATAACCACTGGCTACCCAGCGGCGCTTGCCAGAAATCCCCACAAATTGTCCGTCACCCCTGACTAGGGAGCCACATTTCAACCACAACTAGCATGCTCTTTAGATACTCGTTAAATTATTTCTTAGTACAAAACTGGACGTACGCTTTCCTTATGACAACAGTCTGCGAACTACATTACACAACCTTTGTGGCTCGATTTGGGGCATTTTATCCCATATACATTTTATTCAACTCAAGAGCTGTTCACTTAAAAGAACAACACAGCAAATACCCTAAAGGACCTGAATTGTCATCCATGACAAAGCTGTTTATTTTCCCTTATTCCGAGAATTCTGATGATTTCAGAAAGTTGTTTTGAGGTTTGTAGGATTCAGCGCCAGAGAGAATATTTTATGACATCAGTTTTACATATAAACGTTTTTGGCTGAAATTTTAGGCCATTCAGAGTAATTTAGTCTCAGTTATATCAGACAAGGGGTGGAAACAGGCCTAAACAGCTCCAGCCAGTTGTTCATTTATTTCCTTCTTTTTTTTTTTTTTTTTTTTTTTTGACGTGCTTGGTAATTGTATAAATCCAGTTTTAAGAATTCCCATGTGGACATCAAGGCAGCAAATAGGTGTCTGATATGTTGAAACATCCTTTCTGTGAAAGTGGTATGACATGGAAAACATACAATTTGATGAAAAGTGGTGTTTTAAACAATTGTCTGGCACCTAATTGCAGGTTTGGGACATGGGATCTATGTATGGTCATCAACCTTAGTCCCCAGTGTCCTGCACCAATCTTGAGGGTGGGTTGGGTTGGGGGTTGGAGGGTGAATACTTACCTGTGCTCTGGTAGCGGATATGGGACTCATTGCCCAGGGAGGTGTCAAAGTTTGCCATGAGCGGGGCGATGTACTGAGTGGCCGTCAGGAATTTGTGCAGGAATGGACTCATGTAGAGAAAACCTGAAAAGCAGATCAGTTCAGACCGCTACACACAATGGAAGTAGTCAGTTGATTGAAAGGTTTTACATGTGGATGATGTTACCTACACATGTAAACATATACATATATGTAAGCTCTTATGTGCACAGATACTCTCTTAAACTAGTCTATGTATATTATAAAATACAAGTGATTGAAAACTTGGAAATTTGTACACCCAATGCAGCTGGTTACTTAAAAATTAAAGGGGGGTTATTCCAAATGTGCATGAAGCAGTTCATTCCACAAGTTGTCTCCCTTGGAATGGAAATGGAACTCAGTCAAGCAGGTAAATTAAGCTCCAGACAAAGCTGATTTTCGTCCTATTGCATCTGTACAATGCATGCACAAATAAACAGTTACTTTTCAGATCAAATGGTGATATATCTTCTGCGAACAACATTTCTGCATGAACATCACACCCTCAGAAGGACTCTCTGACTGAAATTCTGTGAATATCAGTGTGTGCTTAAATCGTTTTGCCCATATTTTTATAAACAAGCAAGAACTAGAATTGAACTCACAGCCTGTCAAAGGTTACGTGAATGACATTTTGGAAACACCAGGTCAACCATGACGAATTAATACCCAGGCAAAACACTTCCATCTTTACAATGTATAAACACAGAGAAGCAGGGTTTTAAATATGAAGTTCAAACTCCAGAGCCAATGATTTAATGCCAAATTTGTCTCCTTGGGAAAAGCAATCAAGCAGTACTAATCAAATTTCCCAGGAGCCAACAAAAAAATTTAAGAGCATTTGGCTTCTAAAATGCCTTCATTTTCAACCCCTGACTTGCATAGAAAAATTCACTACCTTCCTTAACTAAGAAGTATTTATAGCAGAAGACTGTCATGCAAAAATGATTCCACCATACAGCCTAACTCTAGAGCTTTGGAATGTACATGAAGTAACACAAACCACCACGATATGCTCTTTACTGACTTAGTCTAGCAGCAACACAATTGGTTTCATGAATATTTAACTGCTCTCTGGTGTTTATCAAGATCAAAATTTCCTCCTGTAGCACTGGATGACCCTCCACACCAGGAACTGTCAGCCATTAACCCACGTGATTGATTTATTTATTTGATTGGTGTTTTACGCCGTATATGATGCTGTATGTGAACATGTCTTGCATATAATATTCCATACCAACCACTCAAAACAGATGAAATATTCCACATCAGCCATTCAAGTTAAAATTCAAATATCAAAGGTAATTACATCTGAATATAATTTTTACCATGATACAGCTGAAATACTGCTGATGTAACCTCCGGCCATAAGCATTCAATCATTATCATTTATTTTGCTAATAAATTAGAGATACATACATGTGCACACTAAGTGTAATAAATGTGAGAAGAAACCTAGCAACTCTCTGATAACAGGTTCTCAGCTGACCAGAAAGTTGACCTTCACAGACAATCTTGCCTGGACACGGAGGCCACCCTTAAAAAAAACTGCTAGCCCGACAATAGGAGAAAAAAATAATGTCACTTGGTAGGTAAATCCTTTTTCTTTTATTCTGGATCTTGAAAAAAAATTTTAAAGAGACCCATATGGAGAGAAAAATTTTAAAAATTGTTTTATCAAAATACTCATAAAAACTTTTGAGCAGGTCCCTTCTTTGGACCGTAGGTCGGGTTATGTCCAACGAACATGAATGATCTGCTGCTATTTTCTCCGCTGACTTACAATACCTTATCTTACCTTACCTTCGTAGAAGTTTGCTGAAAATTAACTGCTCAAAACAATAACTTCACACATACAGTATCGCATTGCTTTTACACAACAGTCACCAGTGCGGTGCAACAAATACAAACAAAATTTCAACAATGAAAAAAAAAGAAGCAAAAAACAAAAAAACAAGGCAACAAGATTTCCATATTCACAGACAAAAAAAGAAACACATTAGCTTACCTCCAGTTGCTATGGTGACATTTCTAATGGGGTGTCCATAAAACCTGAACTCAAACTTGAGTGGTAAAGTCTGCAAACATAAAAATTCAACCCCTTTTGAACACTCTCAGTATCAAACTACAAAGTTAAAAAAAACAAAACTAACTTAACCTACCAAACGAAAAACAACATCCCAACATTTTCGTTTCTTTGATAATACCGATGTTTTGATTTTAATTACCTTAAGTGCCCTAACATCCACAGATGGAAACCAAGGAGAGATTTGTCTTATTATATGTTACAACACAGCCTACACTACACATTACGGATGGAAAATCAATTGTATACAACACAACCTACACTACCCATTACAGATGGAAAATCAATTGTTTCATGTAGTTTATAAGTCAAAATGTGAAATTTTAGAGCTTATTAATTAAAATTTCAACTTCAGAAGTGATATCCTAAAACAAATGAAGCAAGAATTCAACTTTGAATACCACAAAGTATACATTTGGATAAGGTCTTAAAGTTTCACCTAAGTTAGAAATGGAATCAGCATCAGGGTCAAAAATTAAGCTCTAAAACTGATAATTTTAAACCTTATTTTTGGCTCCTAAAAATCTTAAATTTTCATCACCTGATATATGTTATCTTGAGACAAATATATCAACATTTTCACTTTCAGCACTCCAAAAAGTTAGTACACTGTCCAGGTTTTAAATTTTGACTCATGTCGCAAATGGAATTGGCATCAACTGCCAATCAACATTGACATTTTAGACTTAAATCAGATTTTAAAACCAAGTCACAATGCTTAGTTCTTTACGCTTAGAACTTGAAATTGTGATATTTTTGTTATGACAGAACATTTGTGAGATGGTAAAAATTTGACTTATTATCTAGCCCAACAATAACACCCTAAAACTGCACTTCAAACTTTGGCTAAAGTCAAAATGGGCTTTGTGTAATCACCCCAATGATCCTAAACAGGGCTTAATTTTTGTCCCTTTTACCCGAATCTAAATGGATTCCCACAGATTATCTTGTCCCAATTTTGTACCACAATAATTTGACCCCAGCAAATATTTGACAGCATGTACATGTGAAAGCAAACAGGTTCTGCGGATTCCATGTCCATAATTTTAATGATCTGAAAACAAGCATTTTTTTTTTTATTAGAACAAAACAACATATTTGAATTTGACTTTTTTTACAGGAATCTAACGAGGATTCCCGTAGATTTTGTTCACTGGAGTCATGACAAGAATCCGATTCCCACATTCCCGTCGAAAGTAAAGCTTTGCTAACAGTGTACTTACCTGGGCCAGACGGTGGCCTTCGGACAGTGTGGAGTGTACTTCAGCGAGACTGGTCAGTTGCGTCCAGTACTTGTCTGCTGTCTGCGACTGCTGCATTGTCCTAATTGTGTAGTACTTGACATCATTCTATCAAACAGAAGACACCCATGTACATGCATTTAACATGTGCGACAGAAAAAATGATGACATACAGTAGTCAACACGGCATCAAATATTAACAATTATCGAGATTGTCATCTGTAAGAAGCAAAGTTTCTTCTTAAAAACTGCCTAATATTCTCAACCCAAGTGCTGGCATCAAAATTCTCAGGTTAAGGCCAATTTCAAGTAGAAGCAATGCAACAAATCACAACATCATGAAATTCTGTCAATTTCCACTAGATGTGACATGATGTCGCTAAGCTCATCGCGTAAAAGCACCGAAACGGAAAAAATTCAATGAATAATCAAATAAGATTAAATCAGCTGAATAGATGATTCACGCAATGTCAATGGAGGACCCATACGGTCCATTCAAATAAATCAGATAAATTACAAATGTTGCTTAACTGACAGTTAGTTTAGTTTTGTACATTTTGAAGTAGGTCCACATGCAGTGTAAATGACAGACTTGCCCCTACATAGCCATTCCTTTGTTGTTAGCAATTTTCACAGCGACGTTGGCTGGCGTACGTTTTTTTTTAATATCTTTATAGGATGATGATGCGACAGTTTTTTGTCTACAAAACTGAAACCATCCTATTTCTGCCCAGCAACAAAAATATGGTCACGCTGTAGTCATGTAGCATTGCATGTAGTGGAAACGGTACTACAGGGTAAGTAACGTTCTATTCTCCCAAGGTTGTAGTTTGCAGTTGTGGTTGTGGTTATCGTTGCCGCGTCTAGTGGAAACTGGCCTTTAAGATCTTTACTAGATTCTGATTGTACATTTCACAGACTACTTGCAAGGATTTCAAAGATCTTGAATTGTTATAACAATTGTAAAAGGCCATCCCTGTTCTTTGGGTGTAACCCAAGCGACCCTCCAAAAAGGGCCCTACTCAAAACTTTTTATTGGTATTTTGTTAAAAGTTTTTTTCTTTTTCTGTCCATGTTGATTGTTTCAAAATCCCTACCTTTTCCAAGAACCCCTAAAAATGTTAAAAAAAAATCCCTTGTACCCGACCCTATTTTTTCTTATAGGATTACACCCAATGAACGTTTTTTAAAGCATGGCCCAACATGTGTACTCCTTATACCTCTATGACTGAGACATTAGCTGTGGTGCTGGGCACTGGAATTGTTGTGGTCCTCATGGGTGACTGGGTGGATACAGCTGGTGGGGCGGGTGTGGGCATGAGTGTCGAGGGTGCACTGGTAACCCCCGCCTCATTCTTGGTGGTGTCATTCCCTGGGGTGCCAGTTGGGCCTGTTCCGTTGCCCAGGACTGCTGTGGTGGTGGTGGTTGGGGTAGTGGCACTGGATGTGGCACCCTGAACCTGCCGTCGCTCTCTGACCAGGTGCGTGTCTACCATAACACCATAGTTGTCCCCCTCCAAATAACTCACTGGAGCCACGTCTGAAAACATACATGAGGAGGAGAGCTGTGGTTAATTTATTTGTTTTCATTGTTGTTTAACACTAGACTCATTTTTAGGCATTTCTTAGGCATTTTCCACATATACGACGGCACTCGCTGGAACAAATGAGGAAGGCAGAGCACCCAGTACAAGTCCATTTTTTGGATTAATGTTGGTTTGGAAGTTAAAAAGGATGTACCATGTACATATGATCTTGTATCTACACGTACATGTCATCTCGTATCTACACGTACATGTAGATGTGATCTCGTATCTACACGTACATGTACATGTGATCTCGTATCTACACGTACATGTACCTGTGATCTCATATCTACACGTACATGTACACAGTATTCCTATGTATCAAGATAAGAATGACATCCATTATAAATTTAATGCATTTAATCCATTACAAATAAAGCTCCATTATAAATCTGTTCTGTCACTCAGATATATATGTTCAAGTACGTATGTAGTTGATGACATTCTTGTGCACATATGCATAAACCAAATCTACACATGTACATGTGCGTGAGGCGAAACAAAATTTCTGGTTTATTTGTGTGGTTCTGAGCTGTTGGCAATATTAGATCATGAAATCATTTCCAAGCACTGTACATGTATGCTAAGGTTTTACGTCAAACATAACAATTTTTTTAGTCATATGAAAAGAAAGGGTCTTTAGAATGTAAATATATACATCTAAGATTCTATATATATATATATATATATATAAACACACGTGTATATTGCATGTTCTTGTGACAGGGCGAGTGTACACATATATGATTACCTGTATGACACTAAATACACCTGTACATACAAAGAACATTCTTCCTCAAACACTCACGTCCATACCTGGAGGATATAAAACTTTAAACAGAGTACATGCGTGCAAGCTTAGTATAGTTACCATGACGACACATGTATAAAAAGTGTTGACAAAGGTAATACATGAACATGTCGGTTATATAAGGCTATGACGAGAGTTATCAGGCCCTATTAGTTCATGGAAACCTGAGACTTTACGTTGCTATGTAAATATCGCAAAGAGCCTTCTGAAGTGTGGCATGGGCAGCGTATAGACTGCTAATAATGATAATGGACTATCAAAGCTAACGTTGCAAATTTTATAGCGCTACAGTTGAAATCAAGGGGCACTATATGTACTTGTAAGTATATAATGTGCACCTCAGCTAAATGTACATGTCAGGGACATCAGAAATCTCTCTACCAGACCATCATTGAAATATGCTCGCTGGGCAATGCCCGACCAACCCTTCAAAAAAGGGCATATCGGAACTTAAAAGTTTTTATTGGTATTTGATAAAAGTTGTTGCTTTTTTTTTTACCATGTTACTTTCTTTAAAATCCCTATCTTTTTCAAGAGCAAGATCCTAAAAAAAAAAAATCCCTATGCCTAATAAACTGTTTTTTAAGGACGGTCCCACTGTGTTGTACTGAGTTCACCGCGTTCAACTGTAGAGTGTTGCCTGGTAGTCAATGGAAAGGTCGAGGCAATCACTTCACCAGCTCTGGAACTCTACTGTTAGCCTTTAATAATTGATGACTGCATGCAGCTGGAATTCAGATACACGTATATGTAATCTGGGTAGTTTTCTTACCATCAGAAGTTATACAACATAACACATGTACATGTGAATTGCATACATGTGGGGTAAGGGGGCAATTGTCCCCCCCCTTTTCTGAAGAGGGGGGAGGCAAAAGTATGCTTTTCCCCAGCACTTTTTGTGGCAAGTGTAAAATTATTTCAACTTGTATGTACATGAAAAGGACAAATATGGGTAAAATATAGGATAATATGTTTATCCCTGCCCACCATCATAACATGCAGAAATTGCATGAAACTTTCTCCAGCTGGTTGCAAAGGCCAGAGCTTCCTGGGCCTAGACAGCTCCTGGATCTGCGCTTATAGCACTGGGATATTGTATAATTGCACATTTAACACCATGTCAAAGTTGTATGATCTTCCACTGAAAAGGTAAACTACACTGAACTACAGGCACCAAGCCTAACCAAATACATGAACATGTACCAAGTATATAGTTCAAACATGCATGTCCATGTGACTTCATCAGGATAACATTCATGTCATTACCAAGACAATCTGGAATAATAGTGATATAGAGAGGCACATGTACATGTATGTCCCTTAATACAGCCTCGCTGCATGGAAGGTCATGTCAAAGACACCAGACAGGACACCCCAAGCAGTCATACAACCAATGTATACAGTGTACTGTACATGGTGGCATCAATGACATTAGGTTGACCAGAATTTAGTACCATATACATAGGTACATATAACAATATCTTTCATGTCTTTATGCAGTACATGTATATATGGCATGCTGATCGCCCAGCAAGAAAATTCGTGTACTTGTACTGTTACCAAGCTTTAATAACTAACTCCCCTCAGATAATTGGACTGAGTGAACAGTGTCCTGTACATGTTACACGTAGTACCCAGGCTGACATGTTTTGGCTAAGGCGGCTACTCTATACACGTACATGTATATCAACTGTTCGAATGCAAGCACCAAAGCGCCAAGCATTGCAAATGTACATGTATGTTCATGCATACAACTACAGAAGCACATGTATACATTTATAAAATTAAAGTGTCACTCACTGGCACAATGACTGGCACGTCATGTAGTCGAAACCAAAGTTTTGAAAGCGGTCCAAGAGATCTGCTGTATTGCCAGATTTACAAGTTTCTATGTATGTAGCATGAGTATTATTAGTTGATGAGAAAACATAATCTTGGCTTCATGTAACCTTACAAAGACAACCATAGCTAAACTCTCTGCACGTTGCAGATCTTGCCCTGTCAGGCGTTATTGATGGAGCTCACATGGCATCAAGTACCTGCGATTACTTCAGGCTAAAGCCTGTAATCTTCAGCCGACTAATCACCATCATTGCAAGTGTGGCAAAACGCCGCTCACATCTCTTGGGGACAGGGACCAGATTACGACTAAGTGCCAAGGATTCCCTCTTACTACTGGCTGCAGATACAGAAGTCGTCCAATCAGTGGCAGGCTTTCCCGGCTCCCCCACCCCACCCTACCCCATGGCGACGTGGTTTATCGGGCACAGCCCTACCAGACGAGTGCACGGCTATACAGAGTTCCGTATTTTATCAGGTACGGCTGTCCCAGTAAAGCCCACAGCGCTTGAGATGGTTTAAACACTGCAGGATGCCGGGCGAGCCGATGTTCTAGAATCAAGGCAATCAATTAGCTAATTCATTGATTTCAGGTCCTCTGAGGGGATTGTTCAGCTATCCAGGGATCACTTTCCGACCTTAAGCGGGTAGATCACAAAAACTATCCCAAAATCTTTTTCTGCCTCAAAGCGAAGGTACAGAAGATTTATCTGCGAAGACGCGGGGGGACAGGAGGGGGGAAATGGCACACAACCTAGCATCCGTTCTCCAAAGCTCACATAAATGCTTCCTTTTACGAGGGACGGACCACACAAACATCTTCCCCAGGATCGGACAGAGCTCTTTCTACTGATCGACAAAATACAAGCTCAATTCACACTGTCACAATCCACATGGGAATGTAACCAAGCATTTAGGCGGCACCAATTTTGTGTTCTAAGGGCAAGCCAAGAGTAAAAAGTTCAACAATGAAGCTGAATGTCCACTCTCATTTCATCCCATCTTGATATTATTTATGACTTTCCTGTCAACCATGTCTTCAACAGGAAACACTGCTGCATATTTCCCACAAATTACATGCGCATGACTTTCAGTTTTTTATTTTCATACCCTCATTCGAGAATGGAAAAAACATTTATTCTGCCCATAAATAAAAGACAACAACTTCAACTGGCATGGCCTTATTCAGAGATGTGAAAGACGTTGCTTTAAGCACTCCTTCTGAGAAGAGGCCAACTGGTTTGATCAGGGCGTCCACATTTCATACATGTATCTTCCTAGCTATCTTCCCCATGATGATAAAAATGCTGAAATAACCTAACTGACCTAAAATTTCATTGGCTAAGTCACTCATTTTTCCTGTTTCTGAGAATTCTATTGACTTTAGGAAGGTCTTTTGAGGTTTGTTTGGCAGGCAGGATGATATTCTACTGGAAAAGTTGCACCATGAGAAGTAATATTTTTTATGACATTAATTTGCCTCAAAACAGACACTCCGAAGGGAAGTTTTAGGTCATTTAGGGTAACTCATGACTGATCTACTATGGCAGGGCAGCTGGTAAATCCTGATCCAACCATATCTAATTGCATGAGGATGCCACAAACCATCATTACCCCGTCTACCAACATACAGTACACCACCTTTCAGACATGAAGCAGACTTATTGATAATGGTACATGTCATCTGATAGTAACAGTCCTACACGCTTAACACACATGTACATGTACATGATATGTCCTTAGGGCTTGAGAATGCTGCTTGTACATGTATCCTACTCATCAGTGATCCCGTACCCTCAGGGGCGTGTGCACCATCACAGACTGTGTACACACATTGGCAGCTGCCGGCATCTTATCTTGACACCCATAGATGTCGGGATTTCCGGCTAATCAGCCGGGGTGTGCCAGCCATTGTGTCATCATGGACACGTGTAATTCACCAAGCAATGAGCAGTAAATGGACCCAGCAGGTTTCCATCTCACTACGCATTCAGCCGTCACGTCGGCAAACACCAGAACTGGATGGAGGTGGCCAGGCCATAGATGCGCCCCGTTCACAACATCAGCCATGTTCTACAAACAGCAATCTGGAAACATCATCAAAAATGATCGGCAATTTATGACAGAAAACTTGATAACTGGAAACCAGCTATCAAAGTACATGTCCATGGAATGGCAGGATGTAGCACATGTATTGCATGTACATGGCATAATCATTTGTATCATGACAGGAGTTCTGATCATACTACATGTACATGTGCCTGTATGGCTGGGGACTATAAACCATTGTGGGCAAAACTCACAGATTAGTGAGGACCTGTTCAAAAATACAAGCAGTAGATGAATTTGGAAAACTCTCAAAATTAACATGAAAAAAGAAAAGCAATTATTGAGGCCAATATTATAAATTAAAAGCATCATGAAGGGTTACTTTTGGTTCTGAGATTCACATTTCCACAAAACTGAAAAGATATTGTAATACCTTTCGCACAATTCTTTAATATCAAAGATGAAAACGAATTTCAAATTCACGGCAAAATGTGTACCTCACTGAAATCCTGCTTCATCTTGTAGGTCAGGTCATGCATGCATGAATGAAAGCATAATGTACGAATGATATAATACTGATCAATGTGCTAGGTTTACACATGTCAATTGAGCAGTGTCCAAAATGCTGTCGAATGGACGGATGTTAAATCTGATACAAAGGTGTTGTGTTATCCATCATATGGTCACCAGTAAACTAGACTGTCCGATAAATCTCCAGACAGACACACAGCACCAGGGCTACCTAGACGCAACTTTCCACACCCAATAGGGGTGCACAAATTAAATGTGGATAAAAATTTAAAATGTGGGTATATTTTAATTCATTTGATGTTGAAAACATGTGATTTAGTATAACATGTACATGTGCTTTGTATGCTGAATCAGTGTCCTTATCATTATGGTCTTTAGTTGTCTGCTAGCAACCTGCCTGCAGGCGGGCAAAAAGCCACAGCATTTGCGGCCTCAGAAACAGCTGCCACGGTAACAGGTTCATACGGCATAACCATGGGAAATATGGAGCTCTCCCTTCAATCATACACCTCAAACCCATATACAGTAGTGTGCATTCTCTAGTAGGGTGTAAGACATCAAACAAATAAATCAATACATGTTACTTATGCACTTGTTCTGTACATGTACAATTATGAATGTCTGAGAAAATGAAACAGACTGAGGAATGAGCTTTATTCCAAAACTGCTCGCACATGTACAGTGGCACAAAAACTGCGTAGCACTTCAGTCAAAACTTGGAAATTACCCCCAAAAAATTTTTAAAATCCGAGAAAACAAAAGTTAGAGCACGGGGAAATACATGTAATGTACATGGAAGATATGGTCAATAAAAAACCAAGTGCTGACCTCAAGAGCAACTTTCAAGACAATGAACTGAACCACATCCCAGTTCCAAGCACATGGTGTTTGAAATACTATATGTATGCGGTCTTCTGAGTTAAAGGTTAAAAAGCAAACACACAAAATACTGGCTGGTAAATGTGCAAATACAATGTTAAATAATACATTTACATGCCTTTTTGACAGAACTGATTGAAATTCCTGTGGTCATTATTAAAAATATGTTTGTTGGTGTCAAGGCGAAAACCTTCCAAAAAAAGACCCTACTCTAAAAGTTTTTATTGGAGTCCTGATGGAATTCCATTTTTTATTTCTCTCACAATTTTGATTTCTTTATAATCCCTGTTGTTTTCATTATGCAGAATAGAAAATCTTCCCCACCAAGCAACCCTATCTTTTTTATAGTACTCGGTTACCTCAAACAAAAAATATTAATCATGGCCTTGTCCACTCACTGCAAGTCCAGTATAAGCATGTATAACCCTGTTATAGCCATATATCACAGTAAAGCCAGCTAGTGTAGAGCTGAGCAAGGAAGCCTTTCAGGAAATGCTGATAGACAGAGAAATCAATCTTTATTATATATATATATGCATGCATCATCCACCACTTCCTAAGTCCATATGATATGGCTTCTCATCTTCTAATAAATACCAAATATACCCAAATTCCTTTGGCACCCGTCAAAGATGGCTACACTGTACACTACCTCTAAGCATTTTGTCTCCGACAGCTGAGTATCAGATACGTGGGATGCGGTTAGTGGAACTTTTAGCTAGGCAATCTGTGGCAGCCGTTGCCCTGAACATCTAAAACAAGAAATGGTGACCGATGTGTGGTCACAAATTCCGCCACATATGCATGTCTAAATGCCGGTCATAATCAAAATCACGAATTTCTGTATCTTATTAAACAAAGGGCAAGAAGAGCAATGGCATCCTCAATGGGGCGCTCATTGCAGGTAAACACCAAATATGACAATTCTCCCTTTGCTCATTTATTTGATTCCAGAAAAGGAAAGTGTGTGCAAATGTATAGTCTGGGAATTGTGTAGATACAATGCACACTGACTGCATGTGTATATGTACTGTACAATACATGTACACTACAGGGCATGCACGTTATGGTTTACAAAGTACAAAAAATAAAATCTGGGACTAAAATAACATTATACAGTCCCTAGTATATAATTCTCAGAGCAAAGATTCATCATTTATACATGTAAATGTACACATGTAAACTTGGAAGGAAGTACAATGTAAATCTATATTTTGCCACTGTCAGCAAATACTGACAATGGCACGCATGACAATGGCGTACATAGATTTACGAAAATAGAAGCCTTGACTAGCATTTCTATTCAATTTCTGTAAATGAAATAAAATTTCGTCAACAAAACGTCAACTTTGAGCAGCGAATAAATCTGATAAAATGTTCTACATGTACTTGATATGAAGACTGACATTTTTCCAGTAGAATATCCTCCTACACGTAACTTCCACACAAACCTCAGAATGCCTAAAATAAAGAGAATTTTAAGAATCAAGAAAAGTAGGGAACCTTAATTATCATGGGCCAAAGTTCAAGTCATTTAACGTTCAGAAAACTAATCAGTAGATCCCACAGATTGCAATAGTTTCTAAAATTATGCACAAAGTACTGTGCATGTACATGTATACTGATCTACGAATACACATATTATTATGATTATTCCCATCAACATCAGCTGGGAATTAAACCGAGGCTACGGGCTGGTCCTGTGCTACTGCAAGTTTCACACTGACGCAGCCCTGAAAATACTGAGCTTCATTTAATGACTACCTTAATGGACCAGAATCCTTGTTCATTGTTACTAAAACTGGTTTGCGTGTGTTCCATATCCCATCATCTATTGAAATTGTGGAACATGGAAGGTAAAGGGGGGTGGCAGGGGAATGGGCCGGTAGTGAGGGAAATCGAGTACATTTAGGGGGCATAACAAAAAGCGTCCAATGAAAATGGGCCAGAAGCCTTGCAGCACTACAGTAATTGAATAGTCGCAACAACTATCCCCAGGCTGAGCTGTCAAAACTGTGGACCGTGGATTTAATTTGCACATTTCATATAAGGGACAAGTCAAGTCTCAAGACATGGACTAAGCGCTCTCTTCCATAATCAATGTAGAAGCATGCAACATAACGAGTGTGCCGAAATCCTGAGATCTACGACGGTCTGGGCCAGTGAGTTTGGACCAAGGCTCAACTCGCACAGGCCTGCCCGCTCGCCCGGTCATGAATAAATCATTGTTAGTGTTTGAATTACACCACACAGATCAATTCAGAACTGCAGTAATTTCTGCTCAAACGCCTCTTGAAGAGCCCTATAATGACAAGGATACCTTGTCTTCCAGGTTGTAGGAAGAAAACACTGCCCTGGCCACCATTTAGAATCTGTCAGGAAAGAAACCCCTGTGGGGCCTTCCAGCGGCAATTGAAAATCACCCCATTGAGTCGAGCCAATTACCAGTCTTTTGTCGTTTCATTTTTAAATATTTTTTCTCGTCTACACTGTTTGATGGGATCCTCATCATTGACTGCACAGGAACATGGAAGTAATCCATGGGCAAAAAAAATACCACATTCAACCACCTGAAAACAAATTAGCGGGGTGCTGAGGTGCATGAATTCAATCCTGTGAAGGATGTGATCTTGCTTGTACAAATCCCAGAAGACAGACTGGATTTCACCACATCACCCGTCTTCTCGGAATTTACATAATTTACACATTGGGGTACTTTGGATGCAGATGACAATTTGGGTGTATAATCTCAAATCCTGAACTTCACCTACATGTGAACTATAGGATATAAAAATGTACACATGCATGTACTTTCAGACGCACATAAAGGCCTTAAAAATGATACTTCTGTCACCAATACTTCATTTTTTTCTGTAAAGAAATTAAATCAAACTCCACAACAAACTTTTAAGTGTTCCTGTGAGGTGAGATAATCAATCATTATCAAACAAAAGTCTCTTGAAATATGCTGAACTTGCCTCTTCCCAATGTATGTGTACTACACGTGACACAAAACATGTCCCAACTCAGCCACATGTCCGTTATCATACACATGTACCACTGACTCTGTTTTAAAGTATACATGTGTATTTCCATGGAGCTTATTTAACACAGTACGTACATGCACTAACTCTACCCGATTCTACGTCTCTACGCCTCAAGCTATATACAACCTTTTCCTGTAAGCAAAAAATGAATGAATGATTATGGCAATATTTCAGCCCTATCATGGCAATTTTCTGCCAGCGTGCTGTACGTGTCCGTGTTAGCCCTGAAAGAATAACACTGTCACTATGTTAGGGAAGCAAATCTTTATTGTTTCACCTTGCTTTTAACACACGCAGATGTTTTGACACCGAATTAGCTCTTTAAAAAGACTGAGCCAGTGCTTAGGACCATTCCAAGCAACATTTATCAAAGGGATAGGACTGGTGCAGAAGATGGAGTGGGACGAGTGGGGGGGGGGGGCAAAAGTTTTCATTTTATTACATTACGAGCAGAGTGTCAATACATTTTCTTTCAGACTTTTTACAACACTCCAACAGTACTCCTGAGGCCCCTGTGGCTCAGTCAGTTAGCGCGCTAACGCAGTGCAATGACCGAAGCCTCCCAACAATGCGGTCGCTGTGAGTTCAAGCCCAGCTCATGCTGGCTTCCTCTCCGGCCGTACATGGGAAGGTCTGCCAGCAATCTGCAGATGGCCGTGGGTTTCCTCCGGGCTCTGCTTGGCTTCCTCCCCACCATAATGCTGGCCGCCGTCGTATAAGTGAAATATTCTTGAGTACAGCGTAAAACACCAATCAAATAAATAAATAAAATAAATAGTACTCCTTCTATTGAAGATCATATCATGTGAGACCATGAAATTTTTTTCCGATCAAAACTACTGCTCAGTCCCTAACATAGAAGACTTGAACATAGGTGACGTGAACCAATACATGTCCACCTACAATACACTGATCAAATGGTCAATGAACATGTATTTGAGTTTAAAGCCATATATGTTCTCACATGCAAAAACAAAAATTAAATTCAATAAATTGTGAAAAAAAAAAAAGGATGGTCATTCTTCATGGGACTTACTGAACTTTTCTTGCGAATGCATGCTGGTAGACTTAATTGTTATGATGCCCCAGCAGATCTTAACAACTTGCCAAAATGAAAATCAGGGCACATATGTAAGAAATAGCAAATAGGTATATACAGATCTGGTTAGTTACAGGTGCCTGAATGCGCAGCCAGTGGTTGGTGGTCAGTCCATCAAGTGGTTTATTTTAGAGTGGTTCACTGACCAGCAGACCAGCTTCCCATATAAACTTGCTGGCCATTCCGCCAGTCTGAGCCAAGTTTCTGTCTGTTGTTGTAAGGAATTAGTTTCACGCCAGGGAAGAATAAAGCTTAGTGTACATGTATGTCAGTGATGATCCGTGGTAGAATGGCATCGGGCTTTGGGTATGAGCTTAGTGCCCCAAACGCCAGACCAGCTCTGTGCCCTGTCTGCACTAAGCCAGAGCCCACAGGCACGCTACACTAACTGTTCACTGCCAGATCCAGATCAGAGCAGCAAGAAGGGAAGATGCTTTATCAAACTCCATCAACAGTCATTCAAAGACAGCTTGGTGCGGCGGGCAGTTGGTTGCTGGCTGCACGCGAACCTGTTCACATCTCCCAAGGTTGTAATTGCAGCTCTCCTTGAAAGCAAGGCAAGCCGCCTACGTGGCAGTGCCCTCCTATTCCTCCCCACTCTTCTCTCCTTTCCATCCAACCACAACCAGTGTCAGTCGCACCCCATTTCCCCCCCAGCCCCACAGCCCCAGTAATGACATTTGCTGGGACTCAAGTCAGAAAGGGCCCATTGATTGCCCCATCAACCTTCCTCTGTGAGACTAACCGTCTCAATCCATATACTCTGTGGCCAGCAGACACCACCAATTATCCAACACTTAAAGCTGTCCTCCTGACTTAACCAGTCCTTACCGCAAACCTTGACAGTTGTCCTCACACCTAGCCATGTGCCCAGTAGCCAGCAACGTGACCAAGACATAAATGTGGTAAAAGGAAGTTCAAAAAAAAAAAAAAACAGTTGCAGTACCAAATAGTATATATGGTATATACATGTATTCTGTACGTATTGATCCATTAATCAAGCTTGTAAATACCTGCTATGCGCTATTACCACTTTTGGGCAGCCAAGGAAATAACGATTTTCATTCTTATAGGGGAGCTCAAATAGAAATTATCTCCTCAAGTATATGTGGACTGCTACCAATACTGACTTTACAATCTGTGGCCAATAAAAAAATATATTTGAAAGAAAACAAAACAGGCAGAAACAATTTGACATGTATTTGTCAACGCCTTTCAAAGGAAACATTGACAATCACATATCACGTAAAGAGCACTTGAAAATAATTCTCACAGGAATGTTTGGAAAAGGCAAGGTAACCATAAAATCATAATAACGATACTATGGCTGGTAGCAACATAGTCTACAGCACACCTGTACATGTAGCTCTCCATTTGTCTGCATAAACTGGATCTAATCAGCAAAAAGTACGACAGGTAAAGTAAAAACCCAGGACGGGCCAAAACATCAAACGGATACAGTCCCTTTGATGTGCGTAACAGAAATGCCTACTGGCTTGCTTAATTCCACAGTGAATTCTCAATTACGCAATCATCTGTCAAGTGGCATATAAAATGTAGTGTTGCCAATGGATACACGTACACATGGTTTTTGTTTATCTAACTAACAAACATCACAAATGACTATACATGTATATGTAGATGTGAAACAATGACTTAATGCAGTTCCTACCCTGGAGAGCAAAATGGCAACCTGGTTGCCATGCTGATCTACTTATTTTCACTGTTATGGCTCCCAAAACACTATAAAAGAGCCATTCAGGCTACATGCACGTTAGTAAATATGTACTCCATCGAAAATTAAACTCTTTACAATGAATTCAAAACAGGCATGAGAACAACTGTGACACAGAAGGACTGAAATTTTCTCAACAAGGTCTGAAACATACCAGAAGTTGAGAAGGTTTTATTCCTTTAACTTTCATTTATTTATTTGATTGGTGTTTTACGCCATACTCAAGAATATTTCACTTATATGGTGGGAGGAAACTGGGCAGAGCCTGGGGGGAAACCCACGGCCATGTGCAGGTTGCTGGCACACCTGCCCCAAACAGCCACAGAGAAAGCCAACATGAGCTGGACTTGAACTCACAGGTACCACATTGGTGGGAAACACCTAGGTCTCCACAGAGGTCCCCAATTAACTTTTAGAGAAAATTCTCACATACATGTATGTACCAACACAAGACACCCAAGCAAGAAAATGGATCATTCAGGAATATGACAAATGTCTACATCGACAGCGCCATATGTGAAAATAAAACATTTTATTTGGAATAATATGGATAGCCTTGAATATATTCAAATAGATACATACATTTACTATTCGGAGTATTTTGGCACGCTGCTTCAAATGCATGTCAAGTCTCCAAATGGATAGCATTCATTTGCATGGATGGACATAATTGAGACTCACTGATCAATTCTCTAAATGACAGAAGACTACAAAGTAACTTGAAAATTCATCTCTGATCATGTACACTATCACCTTCACATATGTGTATATTATTAAGGTTATTAAGAACGTGCTAGTTTTGTCTAAACATTTTTCCATCTTTAATTTAATGGGCAAAATTCTGATTTAAAGACAGGATTCAGCTGGTGCCAAATAAATGCCTTACAGAACACATAAAATGATTTTTTTAATTTCTTAACTTGCAGTCTGCCTTGTGTCTCAACATATAAATAGAATGAAAAAAATTTTCAGCTGTTTTGGGGATCAGTTGTCAATCTGGAAGTTAAGTAGCAGTAGCATGTAGCAAGGCAGTGATAGAGGTGTCAAATCGGGTCTAGGGAGGTCGAGGGGGAGGAGGCGAGTCCGAATGGTGGGAACTAAACTGGTCACTCAGAGCTGGAAAGTTCACCATTAAGGTCAATTCCAAATACTTCTGACAACAGACAGAAAATATTCAAAAAACAGAGTAGTACAATGTAATTTGGAGACATAAAATACATGTAATACTGTTCAATCTCCAAGCATGCAGGGCTGGAATCAAAACTGTAGTACTGCTGTGGTGCATGAATGAGAGAGACTGATGAACATGTGTCTCAACTGTACGATCTCCAAGCTTGCTAGCTTTGATTCAGAATGGTAGCACTGCTGTGATAAATGAATGGGGGATTCTGATGACCATGTGCCTCTACTGTACGATTTCCAAGCTTGCAGAGGGGGCCTCCATGGCTCAGTCGGTTAGCGCGCTATCGCAGCACAATGACCCGAAGCCTCCCACCAATGCGGTCGCTGTGAGCTAAAGACCAGCTCATGCTGGCTTCCTCTCCGGCCGTATGTGAGAAGGTCTGCCAACAACCAGCAGATGGTTGTGGGTTTCCCCCCACCATAATGCTGGCCGCCGTCGTATAAGTGAAATCTTCTTGAGTACGGCGTAAAACACTAATCAAATAAATAAATAAAAAAATCCAAGCTTGCAGGGCTGGAATCAAAACTGTAGTACATGTAGTTGCTGAGTCGCATGAATGAAAGCATAAGCTTGCAAGCACGTGGTAAGATAATGTACAACTCCAAGTAAGTACACATACATATGCTCAAATCCTTGAAATGTCACATGTTCCTCCTGGACCAAGGGCGGACATTTCAAATTGAAAGTCAGATAAACAAACCATTCCTGCGAGAGTTTTCTAATTCGGCACCATTCATTGTGTACACGTATGTACCATTGTCCATGGTACAATCTAACATGATGTTATTGTAGTCTACGTACCAAGATGATGTATACAAATGTACAAATGTCCAATTCTATCGATGAACGTGTCCAAAATCTTAGCAGTTTAGCCATTTTCACACAGTGTGCTGTTTCCCATGTACATGTACAAACTGATGAAATTAAACGAAATCAAAATGTGATTGCCAGTTCAGCCATAAAAAAGCCACCAAAATTATTTACAAAGTGACCACAGCTTCCCATATTTGCGAGCCACACCATTAAAGATATGACCATGCAATCCCTGAAATCCTTCACTTGGAGCAACTGCCTTTTAGTACCAGTTTGTACTAGATTCTGGTGAATTTCTGACAAGTTCATCTTCAGAAATCCATTCAGATTCGGGTAAAAAGTGAGGACAATAAAAGTCAGGTCTCTCAGTCTCACTTCTCAGATGTAACTTTTCAGACTTACCCTGAATGACCTAAAATTTCATCCATCCATCCAGTTATGCTCAAGGCTTCAAGGCTTCCAATGAAGGCAACCCATAACCTCATGAAGATTTATGATGTCACTTTGGTCTTGGCTCTCATTATTCGAAACAGAGTTATAGCATAGTTCCTAAATGACAAGATTCTAACGAGCTTGCGTCTAATGGGTGAGAGACATCAATCAGAAAGCTGTAACTGACAGGAACACGAATCTTAGTTAAGTCTAAGAAAAGGCAGCCCGGCTTCGTCCTGATCCAGGTAATTCTTGTGGAAATCCAGGAAATACTATCTGATGTCGAGCAAATGAAATCATACATGTACAAATATACATTCATGGTGATGTTGGCTCACACAACCTCTGACAAATATCTATTAAATAAACCTGTACATCTGTGTGCATTCACCACAGAGAGACACAATATTTACTGTTGAGTAACATTCACATACATACTCTAAAACGATCTAAAATTTCGTGCCAAAAAGTGCATTTCCAGGGGCAAGTTAATGTCATAAAACAGTTATTTTGGATGCAAAAACTTCCAGTCGGATATCATCGCAACTTCCAAGCAAACCTCTAAACACCACTCCAAAATCATTATAACTTCGAATAAGGAACACAAGACATTTTTTGATGGTTATTCTTGAGTAACATGTGTAACACCAATCAGAGAAATAAATAAATAAATTTTTGGACGAAAATTAGGTCATTTAATCCTGCACACTAGCAGATTCACGTACAGTGCATACATGTACCTGGAAACAGGGACAGGAAACAAGTCCATGTACCACAGATAGCCTAAAATGTCACCCCAAAAATTAGCATATTTAGAGCCGTAAAATATTACTTTTGGAACTGAAACTTACATTTTTTTCAACAATCAAATAAACAAATAAATGAATAAAAACAAGTAGATGTCAAATGTATCTTCCCCACAAACCTGAAAACACCTCTCTAAAATCAACGGAGCTCTCAGATTCAACAAAATCAGCAACTTCAACTTACTCATTATTCTTACATCAAATGGAGTAAATGAAGATCTACATAGTGCATATATATCTTAATTAGCCCTGCCTTAATCCAAGTGGAAATGTTGCATATAAAGGATTTGTAACATTTCCAACAATATACTTCCTTGATATATGTAGCATCTTAACGTCACAACAGAGAAACACACGTACATGTACACGTCTTTCTACGTGTACATCACTGCATGAAAACTGATCACTGTTTCAACACTATTACAACTTTCAAACCATAGCTTTCACTAAAATTCTAATTTTATGAGCACACATCGAAGTTACCATGATGATGTCTACATAAGAGATATTTCGAAATATACACAAATCAATGATCTTCAGTACATATACTACGCATATGTACATACGATAAACATGTATAGACTCATCCAATGGTAATCTGAAGCTGATGGTGGCAATCAAGGGAGATAACCTCAAACACATATGATGTTGCCCTCGCCCTGCTGGAACCTTCTAAATTCCTCAACCAGTCTACCATCCGGAAATTAAGCCAGTGCTTTTCCGACAACCCATTTTTTTTCCACTCAGTGTTTCAACTTGTTTTGATGCCTCGCATCACGGTGACCTCAGCTTCATGAGGCAACAAAAAAAATGGGAGGCAAAAAAGAGAGAAAAAAGAAGTGAAGTTCAGGGAAAAGGCTAATAATCAGGATTTGAAGATCCGCAAACAGAACCAGTGATTATCCTCATCAATATTTTATTAAGAGAGCACAGCAGTATCATAACAGCTAGCTTATTTCACTCAATACCTCTGTAGGCCTGATATTAATTCATGCTGCAACGGATAGTACGTAGAAACAATGACAGGATTAGAAAAACAGACATGCCTCTTCTAATCTGATTGTAACACACTGTCACTGCTGTTGATGGGTATTCCTCTGCAAGGTTGCTGCGGCTCGAAGCCAATAAAAATTTCATTTTCCCAAGAGGAAATATTAAAGGTGCTTGCATCAACTGCATGAAAAATGAGCTGTTTGGGTCACAAGTAGCTTGTAGCTGAAAGATAGGGGTGTAAATGGCATCCATTCGCATACATACAAGTGCAACCCTGATAAGGCTGCATGTGGAGCCAACATTTTACGTATATAAATACATATGAACATACACATGTACACGTAAGAAGGAACCGTGACCAACTCAAAATTTACATCCGCATGTAGCCATAAAGGGAAACAATGGCTTTTAATATATTCATATTGTAAATGTCCTCCCCAAACGGACCATGGTTGTACACTCTACAGTAAAGTGTCCAAAACACATGTATATATATATGTAGTGCTCATGTATGTGCGTTTCAGAGCAGAAAAAATGACTGGAAACATAAACTAAATACATTAAGTTAGACAGTAACACATGAGTGCACTTCTGCACCAGTTCGGCTGTTACATGTTCCTGTAGGTACGTTGGTGTACATGTATCTAGAGAAGACACCTCAGGACATCCTTAAGGTAAAACACAGCTCATGATTTAGGTACTATTCATTAAAAACATTACAAAATTCTCTCTTGACTGTAAAAACCTGTTTGAAATTGTATGAATTCGTTGATGAATTATCTTTGTCTGAAGTGTGGTGGATTACATTGCCAACTGGTGATCAGAAGGCGCTCATGCTTTTAAGCATATGAGGGATTGACCAATCAGAGGTATTGGAGATATCAGCTGTTTATAAGCTGTGACATAAATGTTCTGTCAATGTAACATGTAATAACATTGGGACAGCACACAGTTTCAATCATATATGTTTTAAGTATAACAAGTACATTTGTGAACAACACTGCTGTGTTGAGGCGGAAGTAAGTTTTTTGATCATTTCATGTTATAAATTGACATACACATATATACTTAAGTTCGAAACACAACCCTAGCAGATTACTACGGTCTCAGGTGACAAGAATGTTCCGCGCTTAGAACAACTACATCATAGCTTAGCCAGCATGCTGGAGTTTCAAGATACTGAAGGCAATGGAGTACAGTTAAATGTCAGTTTCCACTGTTGTAGTAGCTGTTAGAGAAAAAACACTTTATCCAAATGAGCATACATGTAACATCGTGCGAACTTATTGGGAGACTTAACTCGGAACAAGTCGTTCATTTTAATGTCTTCATGCTATAATACAGGCTTCGGTCCCTATTCACCAACATGACTAAGATCAACTACTATAAATACCAGCCACACAAGTACATGACGTGGGGTAATACTGAGAAATTATACCTCCTAAATACTCATATAAATACACGTCGCCGCTTTGGAATCTGGCGTATCACAATTACAATGTACAGATATAACTGGGATCATGTGTAGTGCATTTTACATTGTATTCATTCCTAGAATGTCACGTGAGCTCTCATTTGTAAATCCTTTATTAAATCAGATATGTATGAATTCACAAGTAGACCTATATACCAATCCAACAGGTAGACTGTACATGTAGTGTATTACAGATGGGGTCACTCATGACTACTGGGTGCATGCAGAATTTATTACTGTACGCGTCCACACCTGTATGGAAGGTAGGATATCACCAGAACACCTTCCTATAATCAAAAGAACACCTTCCTACAATCAACAGAACTCCTAGAGTGAGAAAACACTTAGTCATGGACTAAAATTTACGTCATTTTGGGTAGTATGTACGTGTACATTCTGAATTCCATGTTAAAGAATGTTTGAAAAAAAACATTATTTCACAAATTATGAGCACCTTGGGCTTTCTTTTGTAACTACAAGTGCTTGTATATAAACTTCTATTTAAGATAAACATCAAAGATGTGCACATGTTTCCAGGTTTTTGTTCACAATAGTATCAATTCAATCGTAACTGCTGAGTGACTTCTGTGACGGGCCGCGCGGGCTGTCATTAAGGTATGCAGTCGGGGCTAATTATAGCATAGCAACATGACAGTTTACATAAAGCACGTCCCAAGTCCCAAAAGACACCATAAGAAACCAGTTCACAGGTACTTGTACAGTATACACTTACAGCCACCATGTACATGTGGGTACGAAGCACCATGACCTGATACATGTATTATTTTGCAAGAAGAAAACAAACTACTGATTGCTGTCTTTATTAAAACAGGTGCATAGGCAATGTATCCAATTTCCTGAAACCTAACCTGAAACTGAAACCACTCACATGTACAATAGCCTCCTCAGAGTCCTACATACATGTTATTTCTTTAATGGGGTGCTGTATTTCGACACAAGTTTAGTATGTAAAAATGCACTTTCAGAGCTCACTTTCAGAACGCTTTAAAATGATACAGTACCTCTGACGCCAGCACAGGATTTTTTCAGGTAAGAATGTATTCAAACATCATAAAATAACTCTTAAGTGGCCCTATGAGGTGGAGGAATAAATCAGAATCAAACAAAGTATTGAAAAATGCTAACCTTTAGGTGATATACATATATCATATACATGTACAAAGTGCATTTACAATGTATTGTTCAACGTGCTATTCAACCTGTCATAAACCACATGCATCTCACGCCACAAAGGCATCTCACGCCACAAAGGCATCTCACGCGCCACAAAGGCATCTCACGCCACAAAGGCACCTTACTAGTTATGGCACATGTACCCGTATGTGATTTTTGATAAAGCGAACGCTCAAAAACCACAACTTGATGGTATGTAATTGTGTACCCGATCAGCAGGGGGGGGGCCTGTTTCACAAAGCGACTTTGGGCTTTAGCCTAAAATTGCAATCCAAATTCAAATGAAATACATGCACCACATCTGTCAAATTTCGACAGCTGATTCTGTGTCGTCATAGGGCGATATCAGCAAAGTTTGAGCATCCAGCATCAAATATTTCGTTTTCAAAAAAGAAAAATTAATGTTTATGGTTTTAGCCCAAAACAGCTTTGTGAAACAGGACCCAGGACTGCATATTTGAATACTGCAGTGTAATGATACCAAAAAAAAAAAAAGAGGAAGAAAGGAAAAAAAAAACAGCACAAAAAAAAAAAAAACCCTACATGTAACAGCAGTCAATCAACAGTTTACAATTTCTAGCATAAGATAAAGTATTCATGTTCCTGTAGCCTACTAAAAAAAAGTAATTTCCAAACAGTTTTGCAATAAATGTAGCTCTTAGTCTGGCAATTCAAGTAGCAGACCTGACCTTTTGCCCACTGAGCAGACAGTGGCTTGTATGACAGCTAGGAAGAGCGGCATGTTACTCTGGTTATTGTGGAGCAGGACTTATACACGAATCCATTGATTGCTCCCAACACAGTTTGAAGCCGCACAATCTTGTGAGCCCTCTGCAGCTCACCACGATACTGTCGTGTCAATCTGCCTTTGTAGCACCATGACAAGATTATTCTCTCGACACGGAAGGAAAAAAAAAAAAGAAACAGAAATGGCGCAATCAAACTTCCATGTAGGTGACGGCCTTGTGCCAATGGGATTTGTCTCAGAAAAGAAGCTTTTGGAACATCACGAATCGAAAGAAGACGATGTGAATAAACAAGATTGTCAGTCCAATGAAATAATCTGTTTGACTGAATAATGGTCTTACTCTTTAAGAGCTAACACAGTTCCTTTGTGCATGCGTTTCTCTTTACACTCGTGACACCTGTGTGATGTAGTGTGCAGGCTGAAATCCCTGATGTCCATAAACCTGTTAAGGCTGAGCACTACAGTAGTCAGATTAACGCATGTAAAACGTAGGCTTAGTTGTCGAAGTCCAGCCACAAGCATACATGTAAGCAGGAGACAAAACATCATTAAATGCATTACTATGACAAAGCCTTAGGTAATTGCTAATCCATTAAACATTAAATTAGGTGAACAGTAGCTTTATAGTTCATTCTACATGCACCCATACAACCCCGATGCAAAGTCTGCATAACATGTACACGCTCACAGACTGATTTAAGGCACAAGTATAATGTACATGCATCAAAAAAGCATATATATATATGTATGTACACTGTACACATAGGTAGGTATACCTTTTCCATAATCTACAAAGTTGTAAGTACATTTTACAATCACCTTCCTTTCTTCCTTTTCCGCAATATCCTACTGTTTACATTTAAGTTTACATTTAAGTATACCTATCCAAGTGTTGCAAACTCTGTACCACGAATGAATGAATGAATGAATGCTTATTGTTTAACGCCCTACTCAAGAATATTTCACTTATACGAAGGCGGTGTCTCCTTGGTGCAGGACGGACTTCCACCGTATCTTTTATCTCGTGCTGCCTCACCGAGACGACTTGCCGAAGACACCCAACTCACCCAGTCACATTATACTGACACCAGGCCGACCAGTCCACCCTCTATCCTCTTATTGCTGAGCGCCTAGGGAGGAAGCAGGATGTACCATTTTGTAAAGTCTTTGGTATGACCCGACCCAGATCTCCCCGTCCGAAAGCGGACGCTCTACCAACTGCGCTATCTGGGCGTGTTCCATGAATGAAGATCCCTATAAATCTACACGTAGCTGACATACAGTGAGCAGTAAAACAACCATGTTTGCGATGAAATCATTTTTATAAGACATATATAACCCACACAACATCATTCGTGAAGAAAATTGTACTGAAATTTTTCAACCTTTTGCCATGTTGGCAAGCCGTTTATTCAAGCATATTCTGAAGGCACTGTTTTGTGTTGACTGATAAAACTATACTTTTTGCGACACCCTGAATCTGGCCAATCCAACCAATGTAGCTTGGACTCAAAAATCAAGTTAAAAATGTGCAGACATCGCACGCAAGGTTGCTCTTTCCTGTGCAAAAAGGTTGAGGAATTAGGGCAAGAAATTTGTTTACAAAATTTTGTGAAAGTAACCGAAAGCTCTGGACAACTCTTTTCATAGGTTCTACAACACCCATAAATACATGTATTAAATTTAAAATATCTCAAGTTTCCATCAAACTGAAACTTCAAATCTCCATGCATCTTCAGTACAGCTAATTTCCCTTTTCTCTCCCACTATTTTGTAACTCTTGCACATTATTTCAGTTCAGTTACAGTTTGGTGTGTTTATTTTAAATCTACTGTTTTCATTTTATAACATGTGCACATTTATTCACTTCATCGCTGATTAACAGAAAAAATTGGTCTTAAAAAAAAAACAAAATTTAAAATTTATCTCTACAAATTGGTTTATTACACAGTCCTGAAATTGCATAGATCTCCTAAGTGCTGCACTGTAGTTTTGTAATACTTTGACAGTAACTAAAAAACCACTGAAAACCTCCCTAATCAACATTACCCTTTTACAAACCCACCACCTTTGTAAAAACTTAATCACATGTATTTTTGACCTTTGTATTCCACAGATGACAATAACAATCTTGCTTTCCGAATGTAAGAATGGCTGTACTGTTTTAGCCTGCGAACAGAAGAGGCTAAAATGATGTCCTGTGCTGTCATGCTCAGTAAATACAATGTCCTATTGTTGTCTACAAGAAAGCTCCGAATGTGCACATAATCTTGTGAATCCATACACGTATATGCTACATGTCCACATATGCACACGTGCACCAAGAAAGTGTCCTGCAATTTTCGTGCAAGTCTAAAAACTCATACATATACATATATATGAACATGCACTAATGCCCAGGGATTTCCTTCCTACTTTTTCACACAGAAGAAAAGGATGACGAATTCTAATCAGCCACAATACACTATTCATTGTACAAATATTCACATGCATACAGTCCAGCATGAAACTGGTCACAATCAGGTCAAGTTAGGTCATCACAGAAATAACGAAAAACAGGCAGCTGCAAATATCCAACGAGTGATTTTATGCATTTAGTTCACAAAATCGACAGAATGCTTCCATTTGCTTTCAAGGTTAACCCAAGACATAAATGTCTATAAATTTAGACATAAATAATACATAAATTTAGCCCTCATTAACAAGATGCAGGATAACACTGATCATACATGTACACATGAAGTACACTTATACCACTGATCACGCAGCTGGAGAATGTGTCATGGATAACTCAAACGACAAGGATTTACAGCAAAGTCACACATTAACCGAATGATGTTGCAAAGCGATGTTGGGATTGTGTTAGAACTGTGTCAGCATGGTGTCAGACACCATGAAATCATGGTGTTAGAATCGCAGCAGAATGGTGTCAGACCCACATCAACATGGCGTGGGCATGTCAAGCCGTGTGTCGCCGCGTCTAGCCTGGTGTTGAATTTGGTTACAATTCCAACACAGCTGAGTAGGATGATTTCCAAATTGGTGTCTAATGAATTCTAGGCAGGGATGGATACCACTTTTTCCAGGGAGCAGCCATTTTTGCCTTCACTGTTCACATCTAAATGTACATTTGTACATTACACATGTAACCTAGGTGTCCAAATTGACATTTGAATACCAGCCGTCCACCAAAATGGGGTGTTCTGAGACAATAATTGCAAAACCAGTTTCCAAAAATCACAAATAACACAAACCACCAAAAAACTATGAAAATATCCAAATATAAATATTTGGACAGATTCCAGCAAAGAGAAGCAGTCAACAGTTTTCAATGATGACGAAAACATGAATGTTCAAGGTGCATAAATAAAATCAGTATCCCAATCATGTAACATTTAGTATGGTGTCCATACACAATGATGTATCTCAGTTGCGCTTTGATTGCAAGTGTTCATAATCATTTATCCAATGTGGTGATAACACTCAACATGATGGGCATCCTTAAAAATAAGTTTGTTTTCCATAAGCAAAACTACCCTCAAAAAAAAAAAACAAATTAAAATTAAAAGGGGGCCCTAAAGTTATTACTAGTATTTTATTAAAAGTTTTTCTTTGACTTTTGCCTGCATGTTTGTTTTTTTTTGTGTGTGTTTTTTTTTTAAATACCTACCTTTTTCAATAGGCACACCCCTTTTTTCTGGCATAGTTTAAGCTTTCTCTCATAGCCATGCGGCAGTTGGTGTAGGTGTGTAGTGCTGGGTACATACACAGTGTGCATATGCTGTGAAGAACAGTAAGTAGGTGTGGGCATCCACCATACATACATGTACATGGAGGGTATTGAAGGTTACTACTGCATGAACTGTACATGTCTAATGTCTGTAGACATTGGTGCACCCTTGACACCTGTAGCATGTAATATGCAGTGTGTACTATGTTGTCGTACAATGTACATCCCCATACAATGTACTTACACCGCTACATGTAGTCATGACAGTGTGTATGTGAGTCCCCAGCAAGAGGATCCTAATCAAACACTAACAGACCAGAGTGTTTGTCAAGAGAGCTCAGTGAGGACATTTCCTGTGGATGCTCCCTCCACCTGCTGGTTCACAACCAGATTACGTACTTCTGTCAGTGTCGTCCTAGCTATACCTACATTAACACCACGTTCAGGTACCATCGGTGACAACAGGTAAACCACTAACGAGCCTCAGGTTTGAATTTTTCATGACCGCAGCAAGGCTCATCAAAATCAGAACGCTCGATCTGACATAGAGCGGTAAGAAGAATGTGATTACTGATAAAGTCTTGCTCCATGCACCCTAGCTCGTTATCATTGTTATCACTGCTCTCCGTGGAAGGAACAGGTTTCTGCTGTAATTGGACTATAAATCGTTTATTAACACATTCCTACACTGAGCACGGGAGGAACTTGGCCTCGTTACGGACAAACCAGGCCTCTGGTCAAGGACTGGTCAGAACACAGATACCGCTATGCTCTATGCACGTTACCACACATGCACTTTATATACATGTATACGCATGGGATCACAGCACACGGTTGATGTAATATTTAATTCTTCAAATCATGGATAAAAACGAGACTGCATGTACTACATCCTATAGTCGTGTCACCACAGACTTGTCATCACATCCACTATGTGCAGTGATCCAATGCATATTCATAGTTGATATAATGGCCGATTCTTCAAATCTTAATATTTACCCTAATCCTTCTCATTTTGGGGAAATCTGCTCTACGCTTTTCAGCCACTGGTATACATGTAACTGTAACAAGAATACAGACTTTCTCTTTTCTCACACAGTTAGTCCATCTACATGTAATGTATGAGATGTCAGATCTGTGTGGATTCTCATATTTTTACTTTTCCTGAAAAGGATGGGATAGAAATATAATTTCTTGCTATCAGCTCTGTTAATATCTGTCCACAAAATTAGAAGAATTACAACACAGTATAGGTGTATGTACACTCTAAGCTAACAGTGGGTTTTCAAAAATCACATTAACAAATCATAGGTGCACATTTTTATATAATAAAAAGATAATCACAGGTAAGTGCTGTTGATATGAAAATATCAAAGCACAACAAACAGTAAGCACAGCATTATCATGATCCATTATGGCTTAACACCACTTCACCAACGCTGCAGCCACATGACGAAACATCCTAAGTTAGATGCATAAAGTTTAAAACTGACAAGTGCCATCACATATACATAAGGACATTCATTTCTGCTCAGATTTGCAACATTTTGATGTAAATGCACATCCTAATATTAGGGCCCAGCAAGGGTGAATGAGTTGGATACTATATTAATACACAATAACACATATAAATTTATGCTAAATATTAAAATTATGTTCCAAACAAGTTACATTTGTAACATTCTGGTAGACTTTAGTCTGGTGACTAGACTTTTTTCTTCCTCTTGCCAGGGAATTTTTGTCCTGGAGCTTTATAATTTCTCCTTGTTTGAACCGACAGCTGGACAAGTCTGTGTTATTGCTACTTAAACATGAGCCGCCAGGCCCCTTGTATGATTTAGCTATCAGCACTATGAGTATTACATGTAATTCCACCTTCTCAGTAACAAATGTAACCAAGCGAAAAAAGAAAGTCTTGTGATGACTGCATGAATGACACTTTATGACTACTCTCCGATATCTGACGCAGGCAAATCACAGGCTGTGGCATGACAAAATTGGCCAATCTGATCAAGTTACGACAGCCTAAAGCCGATAGTCAGCTGACAGGCAATCGACTAAATGAGCTGGCTTTATTGAATAACTAGAAACTGGAGCTGCGGAATTAAGGACGAGACCCTGGTCGTCTTTTGCGTCACCTGTGAAGAATCACAGACTAATCACTGCGGAAATGTCTCCACAAGACGCCCGAGAAGATGTTTTCGGCAACGGCTTGTGCCAGCCGAAGTGGGCAATCTGACGCCAGTGCCATTCTTGCATCAAGGGCATACTCGAAAACGTCACAATGGCCAGGACGTATTGGCTGGTCCACGGAAGGCTCAGACAATAAATTCCAGCGAGTGACCGTCTGATTGAGTGGCGTTCCAATTAACAGCTGAAGGACTTTCAAGGCCAAGCCTTATACTCTGTAAAAGTGATTCATAGAGTCGCCTAATAGTTGACTACAGACAGCACGACACAACACAAGGACATAACTATGTATATGTACATATACAGTACATGTGTTATATGTGCTAGAGTTACATGTACATGTATACTGTACAAATTCTGCAGATAAAGATTTCAAACATTAGGACAAAGACAGGTTATGCCTAGTTTCCCCATCACAATATTCTGGAAAACCATTGCAGGTGGAGAGGCAACAGTTTTCATTATCATTATTCCATTAGCTTTTATGATAATCTCATCCTTGTTGACACTTTCTGGCAAAAAATGAAAAAATGAGTTCCAATGCTGAGGGTAAAATGACATATGGGCAGTGACGAGAAACAAAGAATCAAGGGTGATTTTTCTGAAGTATCTATTTCTAATACATGTACTTTGACATGCCTCACTTTCAAACCCAGAAATCCAGCACACGTGTAGCATTATTTCAGTGATGTTGAACGGTCTATTGCCACCTTAACATCGAGGCATTACGAAGGTTGAGTAGACTAATGCATGACAGGTGTACACAGATACTGCTGCTCAATGCATCGTTTGACGCTGCGCAATGAAAGGCTTTTGGCATGTACATGTACTATAAATCTTCAACCTTTTCAATTATTAACACAGTTTTTCAAGGCTGGTGAATGCATAGTTATTGTAAAAATGAGGCCAAAAATTATTTCTTCGTGTCACCACATTTATAGGCTTCATAAAACTATGAGAATGATTTCTCTAGACCCTACAGTTCTTCAAGAAAATTTTGAACTACTATTTTCAGTGGTGGCCGAAAAAGTTAAGAAACAGGGTATGTGTCCCACTTCAAACCTGAGTTACCAGTTGCAAGATGAAAATCTGAAGGTATCTCACAAAGTAATGTATAATGCCACTATTCTGTGTACATGTATTAGCAAACCTGAAATTTTCTCCTGAAACAATGTTCAAGATCCTGACCAAACCTATGAATTCTTATTTTTTTGCCATACATGTACAAAAATATTGTCATGTTTTTTATTTTTATATGTCCATTTCAATTCTGAGACATCAACATTTGTTCATATGCTTGCTTAGGACATGGATAAGTAAACAGGTACACATGTGCATGGGAATAATGCAGGGGTTGGTTGAATAGTTCTATAAAGGCAATGATACGAGTCTTATGTGGGGAGTCCAGCAGGCAGCATATTCTTAATTCCGCGACGTGGCACAAAAGTATGAAGCGTGACTTCGAGCCACCGATACATCCAAAATTGGTTGTAGTGCAGTGCCTTCAATGTTACAATACAACAGATTCTACACTGACACTGTCCTGACTTTAGTATAACGTCATTCAGTGAAGAAGTGAGGAAGGAGAGTTTGATGTCCATAAAATGGTATCAAGAAGCACCTGATGGGTTCTCAATGAACACTATGTTCTGCAGGACATCTACATGAATATGCAGATTTCACATGTCATAACAGCATACATGTACTTTTTTTATGAATGTGAAAACTGGAAACGCAAATACATATAGGTAATATTATCTCAATAAAAATGGCCTGAGACACCACATATTCCAGATCAGGTAGTCACACTACAGAAATGATGGACAAAAGACCCAGCGACAGGTTTATCAATATGAATGTGCTTACTCATATTACTGAGGTTCTGGTTTGCTGAACACAAATGTTCATGTTTAGACTCCATGCATATGTCGTTAACCAACACACTGTGTCGAGGCTGTCTTTTACAATATGTTTGTTTCACGTAACCCTACCAATTAATGCACGAAAAAGGGGTCCTACCCAAATGTTTTTAATGAGTTTCTTGCCAAGGCATATTTTTATTTTGTCATTTACATGTACATGCACAGCGCAATTTGCCTTTAAATGCCAAAAATGTTAGCCAACCTGCCCTGATATTTCAGATATATACATGTAGGTTCAAAGCCATTTATGAGAAACAAACATTTTTTAACGGATGGCCTTACATGTACAAGTAGACTAGGCACCAGGGATGACAGGACTTGACATTCACATGTACATGTCACATTATTGCAGCAGTGACAAAGACAAATAGAGGAAGTTGTGCCATTATGAAGGTAATAAAACACATGTACATACGTAATTGTTATCTATAGATATACACCTGAACAAAGTGATGGATTTCAATGTTACACAAGAAGAGCCACGCCCTGTCTTCTGTATATATCGTACAACGTGCATGCAAGTTCAGCATGGTAAATACAATGTGTTGTTGGTTTTTGTCCATGTCTAAGCAGCGTGTTAGTTTATACCATTGTATCACAACTATTTTTAGACACTTCCTGTTCCATGAGGTAGTGTCAAATACAGGCCCTGGTGTACAGAAAACTCCACTGAAGCAGTGTACATATAATTCAAAACCCAAATTTCACAAGAGTCTGCATAATCGGTCACTCACAACACAACATGAAACACCTATACTACTACTTCTGACAGACAACCATGACGAAGGTAAATTTACAGGTATTGTAGCGGGCTGGAGATACCTGCAACGTCAATACCTGACCCACTTGAATCACATTACAACACAGTCCACAGATCAAGCCTTTCTGTACATAAACATCCTCAGTTTAATATCTGAACAACCATGCCCATGAGCATCTGTTTTCAGGTGTGTTCATCAGATCACTTCAGTAATCTTTTCTCCCCGAAATAACTTGCCCTAAAAATTCACCCTTGTATTATTTCCTTGGATTTTTAGACACAAATTTAATGGTCATAAAATATTTACAAATGTTGTTCCTGATTTAAATAAGATTTATAAATCTGCAAGTACATGCATGTACAAGTATGAGGCAGAGATCATTTCCTCTTGATGCACATGGCTGGCATGTAACACGTATGACCAGAGGGACTCTAGTACATTGTACTGCATATAAAAATCTGACATCACTTTATAACAAATTACACTGTACAGAATTACACATGCAAATGTACATGGTTTATAGATGTGCGGGTCCCCACGTGCTGCTGGAGTCTTCAGGTAGTAATTGAACAAAGCAAGTCATTAGTAACATCCAACATCAATCCTATTGCCACGGCAACCTCCTAAATATGTCAATACAGGATTGAGTACCAAGTTTGTAGACAGGTGTGCCAGCAGGTGAAACTTTACCTGGTTAAGTTGTACTTTATATTAGTTGCTTTATATAATCCATATGACCTCTGGAAAATTTTTTGATTCAAACAGCAAAAGCTTAGATAAGGTTTGGGCCAAGTGGAAACTAAAACCTACAGTGTACAGACATCTACTTACAAGTACACCAAAAAAAGAAAACAACAACAACAACGGACTGGCCCTGGACCAATTAGGTTGTATGTTCAAATCAAGCTTTTGCTTCTTCCGCAGCATTTTATCACTACCTGGCAAAAGTTGGATGTTTACTATAGCCACTCTGCTTTCCTCCACCCATAAACCAAATTAATGTCATACAAAACATTCCTGAACATGGCTTTGAACACCAATGCAGCACATGTTCATAAAAAATACAATAAAAAAGTCAAGGTTTTCAGTCTTTCACAGCATTATTCATACAGTGGCAACGTAGCATCCTTTTGTATTTCATAGTTTGTTTTTTTTTGGTTTTTGTTCAGGAGATTTTCAACCGAGTTCAATTTATAACACTGAAAGGCATTTCAGAGCAAACATGAACAATACATACAGATGTCTTATAATTACAATTCTCTTAAACATATGTTTACAAGCATTATCAACCCAGTATTTCATATTCAAAGAGTGAGTATCACAAATATTTTCAAACATTCCATTTACCTCAAAATATGCAGGAAGAAAGAATAACCTAAACTTTATTTTTTGTGGTTTACATGGTTTCGGAGAAGATTGATGTGTAAGCCTTTTAAGGGCAACAGGTAAAATTATGCACCAGGAAACAGCATTATCTGTAACAAGTCCATTACTTGCTTCCGGACACTAAAATTAGTTTAATGACAAACTAAAGGCAAAGTTATAACAGCAACTGACACATGAAATTCTAAACTCTTAAATGCAAGATATTTTTAAAATAAAAAATAAAAAAAAAGTGGTTAACAATTGGCACTTAAACTACTAGTGCTTTTCTCATTTTCTTATAATAAAAAAAAATAGACTGTAGCGAAAAAAACCTAATCTGGTCATGACTCATATCATCCAGTGTCTTGCAAGCAGAACACTCAACATTCAAGTCATACACCCAAAATGTGTCACTCTTCTGCAATAATGACAGTTAACTGGACATTCAAGACATGAAATCGTAAGACACGCTATCTATAATAAACATTTAAAAGTATTACTAAACCCTTAAAATCAATGATTTTTTTTTCTTAATTACTATTCTGTATGTTGCGAGAGTGTCATGAATGGTTGTCAAAAACATAAATAAATAAAATACAGAAACCTTTGATAATAAAGCTGACGTCTGTCCACTATAAACACTGTTTGTATTGTGCAGCTAAGCTAAGGTTTGTTACGTGACCTCTACTAATTTAAATTGGGAAAAATGCAGATACTGACCTGACTGATTAGTCCTATACATGTAATAAGTGAATTCCCAATGTTGCAGTCTTTAGGAGCTATACATAATACATGTACATTTAGCTATTAAAGTTAATTATATGAAGGTAGTGGTCTTTTCTTTTCTCATATACTAGGATTGTACTCGACCAATAATACACCTATTTATAATGTACATGTACCGTAAAGTACATAATTTTACTGTACCTTGAAAAGAAAAAAATTAACACAGTCCAAAACATATATTAAAAATAAAGTAGAAAAAAAAAATGATCTTGTTCACAGGGTTAACTGTGTGTAAATGAAATTAAACTAATGTGTGCAGCCAGAACTTAACTTCCCATGACTTGGTCCAAGCTGGGTAGGTAAATAAAATAATCTAGATTGCTTAACCCAGAGTTATTAAATTCAGAAAAATCGGACAAAAACACATTGCAGTGTTTGGTAAATTATAAACCGCAATCGTCACTGCAGGAGTCTCTCGACATCACACTGGTTTGGGACGAGACAGGATGGGGGCTCTTGCAAACTACTGTGATTTCACGGCGGTTATCAATGCTGTTGTTGTAGTTGGGCGCGAGAACCCCCACCATATCTCGTCCAAAACCAGCGTGATATTGAGAGACTTATGAAATGCCTATTCGGCTTATATTATATTGTAGGCTAGTGTTTACATTTTTCCAGACAGTAGGATGAAGCTGCCAGAGTTTACAGTGAGCTAAATCCTACTTGTAAACGTAACCTGATATCAGTGGTGTCAGTAGAGGACAAACACAGAGTACAGCTTATGTATGTTGTTATGAAAGTTGACAGGGATAAATCAGTTTAAAGGCTAACTGCCAGTCGCTATGATATGAAACGGGCAAAACGTCTCCGTTGGACTGCTATTTAATAGATTTACACGTGTAATCTAACTAGTAGCCTATTCTGGAGACCATAACACAGTTACCGAGAAGCAAACCGTTTGGGACAAACTGTAAAACTAGACTGGAATTTCGATATACACCTCGCGAGGCCGGAGAACGCTGCTCACTTTTATAGGCCGGCCCTCGATCGAAGACAGCGGCCAAGCATCGGAACTTCAAATCAAAACACTTCATTCTTCACCCAGCGTCCCAAAACAAGCTGGGAAGAAAACAAAAAAGGCAAATAATTTCGAAGATGTGGCAATAAATTCTACTCACCTTTGGCAGTGATTGTGTGTATCAAGGCGAATAGTAAGACAGTAAACAAGCACTCGGAGAACGTAAGCTCCCTCGCTCTCGCCATTTTAATATTGTCACTACTACAGAATACCTGTACGGAACCAGTCGAAGTGCGGGCTGTTACAAAAACCTTCACCGTGCGCAAGGCACGAAGCGGAACTAGCCGAGGGCTTACAGGTACACGAATAGGCACTTTCGACCCAATACAGGCTTATGTATAGAGCTTATAAATATTAATGATCAGGTACAATGAACGTGGGTCAAACTGACCATGAGCGCTTTCCAGTGAAGGAAGAGCAATAATTACCAATGTCTCTAAAATGAAAAAGTTGTCAAGATTTCTGACACTTCAAGCGTTATGATTAGGCCTATATTCATGTACACGTTTGTGGGATGTATTTTTACTGGGCCGACATATATTTCATGTCATTTATCAAAGACAATGAATACTGTGACCTTTTTATTTACTAACCTGTGCATAGGGCCATGACTATTTATAGAACGGTATAGTTACGTGTTATAATGGCATATCAACAATTATCACAATATAACTTCAGAATGGCTATATATATATACATATACTTCCCGGAATTTTTCTTTTTTTTTTTTTAGCCGATTAAGATAGATAAGATCCCAGCATTTTGGGGGGTTAAGATATACGTTAACTTATGAAAGAGAGTTACGTGTTGTGTATACATGGATTATGTACATATATTCCGAGATGGCCCCAGCGTTGGAATTAGCAATATAAAATGGCGCGGTCGACAATGACCCTCAAATTCCACATTGATTTCTTTTTTTATTTGCTTTAGAATCATGGTTTCAGAATCATGGAATCTCGCCCATCGTGAAATATTACCCAGTTGGTACGCCCCTGTTCCTTTGTGATGCTGAAAGTTAAATCACGAATTGAAAAGAAGCAACAATAAATATGTATAAAATTAAAAAGATTTATTTTACCGGTATTAAAAACGTTTCAACCCAAAACCCAACGGGAGTTAATCCTATCAACATTACATTAATACTTTCAGTATAATGTAACTAGTCACATTTTCTCACCTTTTCCTCAATTCTTAAATCGTATTCAAATATTTAATTGTATACAGGTTGTATTTTGATAGCATATAACCTCAATGACACAATTTAACATATGATTTAGTTTTTATTTTTTTATTTTTAAGTTGTATATATTTAATGGGCCTCTGCAGCGTTGGCCTATGAACCATATACTGTGCATTCTTGATGTGAAAAAAAGGTTTACATGCAGCTTATTACCATGTGTATATGCTACTACAAGAGAATTAAGGCGCATCGTTTTTACCATGATTATGCCTCGCGATTATGCACAGCGTTTTGCTATGATTTGTGGCTCTACAATCCCGCGAGGCAAGGCGTTTTACCAGGATTTGCGCCGCTTCAAGCTTATACGCGCAGCGTTTTGTCATGATTGTGCGCGGCTACCAGATTACACCCAGCGTTTTGCCATAATTTTGAAAGGTGTTTTACGCAGTACTCATGAGATTAAGAATATTTCACTTATACCACTGCAACCAGCATTTTGGTGAGAGGAAATCCTTGCACCCGGGGAAACACCACCATGTGACAGACCTTCGCGCATATACGGCCGGAGAGGAAGCGGGTAGAAAAGGTGGACCCTCGGACCCCTGGACCCTCGCTTATTGGACTGAGATTTATTACATATGCACCTTCAACACCAGGTCAAAATTATACACATGATCTTCCAATGAAGAGGGAAAATATACCGGGGTATTTTCGGTGTCCTGTAATAATTTTAGTTTTTTAATTTTATTTTGTAGTATTCTAATTTAAGCGAAAATGTTCGAAAGCGACTCACCAACGACATAAAGGGCAGAGCTTCCGGGGCCTTGGTCGCCTTTGGTCCCTTGTCTGCCTGCGGCAATCGTTCCACTGCTTCAGCACCTCTAAATTATATGACATTTCCCCGAAAGGTCAGTTTATCCCACTTTCAATTGCCACAAATCGCCCAGAACGTCTCTCCTGTTATTTTTTAAAAAGCCAGAGCACCCGCGGCCTAGGCGGCCTTTTGCACCCTTGCCTATTGCAGAGGGATAGTAATACCTCTGTTTGAACCACCCCTTCTCCAGAGGTGTCTAGAATGGTGACCAGAAATATCTTAGCATAGCTAATAAACTTGAACATATGGATTTTAGTCTTTAAGGTTTATACTTCAAGTAGCTCACTCAAAAGCCAATGAGAAAGCGGCTTGAGTTCAGCTATTTGTATTGTCCTCAATGTAAAAGATAAGCCTTCCAAGACTAAATCCAGCTTAAAAAGCCTTAATGCATGTGGAATTATTTGTCGTAATTTTAGCTGCTAAAGTCGCCTGAAAGGCTAGGGTTCCCGGGGCCTATAGGCGTCCCCTGGACCCTAGGCTGTTTCCACTGCTTGAACCACCCTTCCTTCCATGGCGTTCTGCTAACTTTTTACTAAATCCACCTTTAAATACCCTAATGAATTCCACCCAGTATGCTTGGTACTTTACAGCCCTAAATTGTGGCCATCGTACTTGTGAATTTGAGCAACTAACCCATCGGAGCAAAGTATATATCAACGACCCATGCATGCATTTCGTCAAGTCGACACCTTCAGATCTCGATTTTACTTACACTTAAGACACTCGTAAAGCCAAGAATTCTACCATCTCGCAAAAGATGGTGCCTGCAAGTATGCCGTCAGCTGCCTCGGATGATTAAAACGCTGTACACGTGTGTAACATCCGTTCCATCACCAAAGTCGAAGACATGTCTACCCATGCAGACATTTTTGATCTAGTATAGGTGTCAATAAAACAACAGCCTTAGACACCCCAACAAGGTGCCATCAGGGGAGGGGTTATAATAAACACATTACAGCAGGGTTATCAAGGACTGTCCGTTGTTTAGTTTAGACTTTTTACATTAGCAAGTTGATATATTTTCTTGATTAAAATTAATTTGCAAACGAATTAACGGCGGTTTTTATAAATAAATAAACAAGTAAATAAATATTTATTTATTTCAGGCCTATTTATTTATTTGATTGGTGTTTTTACGTCGTAAATCATGAATATTTCACTTATACGGCAGGGGCCAGCAATATGGTGGGACGATACCGACCATCCGTAGGTTGCTGACGGACCTTCGCACGTGCGACCGGAAAGTTAGCTGGTGTGAACTGAGCTTGAATTAATAAATAATTAAATAAATAAGCAAACAAATAAAATTACAGTGTATACGAATAGTTGTCCGTTACTCTTTTTCCGCATTTTCTTTTACTGTAACAGTAGGACGTCAGGCCTTACAGGACTTCAGCACATAAACCATGGTCGAATGTAAGTTATGTAGGTTACACTTTCTTAGGTGTGAAACTCGGAAGGACGTAAACCTGTGACCTACATAGATCCCTGATTGGATATTACAACACAGAATCTCATTCTCAAGGATGCTTACTAAGGCATATTTCTTCGCATATCAGAATTATTCATTTGATTAATACAGATTTGGTATAACTTTGTGCCTACAATGAAAAAATCGCATATGGTTATAATTAATTATTAATTATTATTATTATTTAATGAGGACGACTGGCACGTGTGAGTAATTATAATAATAATGTATTTTTATTTTTATTTAAAACTGATCTGCCACGAACGCATCTAACACACCGTGTGTGTTTTCTAATGGGACGTGACATTTTTTAATTGTAATTAAAAAAAAAAAACAAATAATATAACATTATTTATCGTTTTTATGAGATGTTTTTATATAATTTTTATGTTTTTATATAAACCTGTTTTCCATATGTTTATAATATAATGTTATAATTGATATATTGTTAATTATAAATTTAAATATGTATTTAATAAAGTAAATTTATTTATATTTATTTTCAAACTGAACACCACATTTCGGCGAATGTGATGACGATAACAGTTAATACGCCGAACATTTTTTTTTTCAGAAGAAGAAAACCCAGTTTTTGCAGTGTACTGTTTTATAATATGTTTATTGGTATATGTACCATTAAAAAAACATACACGGTGTGTTATGCGCCATTCGTGGCAAGTCAGTTTTTGCTCTGTGCTGCACCCTTAGAACAATTTTGAGGAGTTTCCGTAAACTGGGTACGCGATTGAATGCCAATCTTGGTTTTTGTATGACCCAGTTAGCGGAAACTGCCGACATTTTCCATTTTAGGTAGAAGAGTGCTTGCAACTAGGCAAGCTGATTGGTCTAAACCTCAAAACACAACCGTCCGCGAAATTTAATGGCGGTCTCAGCTTCGTAAAGTTTTGGATTTTGTCGCTTTTTCGGGTCATATTCGGTAAGATAACAAGGTATGTGGTGTTTTCAGAAGCCCAAGCAAGTGGTTTTATGTTGTATGTGTGAATTTTACCACCTTGTGATCATGTTTTAGGAATTTAACGTAGACGGGTACTGCGAACATCTTCATGCATGTCAAAAGATGTTAACGTTGTTGTTGTGCACTGTTGATATCTGACCCCAATTCGAGATCGCTTAGGCGTTGGAATTTGCGTTATAAATGATGCGGAAGCTAAAATTCCACGTGGCTTATACAATACAATGCCGATGTGGCGATTCGGTCTGACTTTTAGATAGACCTTTTATGCTCAGAAAACATGCCTAACATTAGTTCAATTAAATGCGTTGAGCCAAGTTTAGTCCATCTAGATGAACTCAAGAGTGATATTTTAAAATTCTGACATTCATCGCAACCCCGAGTCCATCACTCGTACTCAAAAATATTGCCTCAGATCTCTGAATTCGAAGTCGATAGACATACATGGCCCTCCAACTAAGCCCGAGGGCTATGTGGACCCGATTTAGGTATAATGTATGTAAGGTGCTTCACCCTCGTTCAATTCCGCTGCATGTCCATTAGATTCTGGGGGTTCCAGTGACCTAGAAACGTCTGTCTGAAATCCTGTACCTGCTACAGGTAAGTACCTGGCATATACAAATATCTTGAGCCACATTCAGCGTTATGGCTCATTCTGCTGGTTTGGAAGTGTAAGTTTATCCCTGTTTCCGCTTGTTGGAAACTTTACGGGAACGTTACTTACCTCAGAAATGGTTGTTTTTAAGTCTTTCTTTCTGCGGGGATCATCGCGTGCTATAGCAGTCAATTAAGTTTGCACTGTTTGGTGTAAGTGGCCGAAGTTGGCCGATGTCGTTCTCGTTTGTGCACAGCTGTTGTCATTCAAATTTAATGCAAGGTTCTTCAGTGAGTGAGAAAGGCAGCGAATCTGCCAAAGTTTTCATACTTGGGATTTACACACATGTAGACTAGCACAGGTGATCCTCACTTTGTTTATTTGTTGGCCTGCCTGGTGCTCAATGTGACTGGGTGGCATGTCATGTCTGGTGTCTTCGGCATGATATTCCTGTGATGGCAGCACTTAAGCAGCATGAACAGATAGACACACTATGTGCACACACCAGAAGGACTCCTCGTCATCGTATGACTGAAGCATTGTTAAGTGCGAGACATTAAACACTAAGCACTCACTCACTCACTCTTGAACCTACAAATGCAATTGACGGATTTCTAGCAGCTTTCGCTGACAGGATGATCATGTGCTGGCTGAAGCCGTAAATCTGGATTGGATTTACTTCAGATGGTCTAGTATATGTGCAAGCCTCAGCACATGATATTACCCATGAAGGCGTCCTCTTGTATTTACTGTCCTTTATCATACATGCCATCTTACCACTTCTGAACATGCATATAGCAATTTTGCAGAAGATAAATTAGCAAGTCCTCTTACATCAGAGAAGATGGAAGATGGTGGGTGTAATCTGTTAAGGTACATGCTGTGGATGTCTTCATAACAGTAACACATTTATACTAAACTGAGTATGGTGATAGTGCAGTCAGTGCCCTTCAACCTATGTTTGATTTATTTATTTCGTGTTCTTCGCCGTACTGAAGAATGTTTCACTTATTCACCAGCGACCAGCATTATGGTGGGAGGAAACCAGGCTGTGCCCTGGGGAAACCCACAACCATTTGCAGGTTGCTGGCAGACCTGCCCACATACAACGGAAGAGGAAGTCAACATGAACTGGGCTTGAACTCACAGCAGTCATAACAGTGAGAGGCACCCTGGTCGTTACGTTGCACCACAGGGGCCTTCCGCCTTAGTTTTTGGAATACACATCCTATGTTATTAGTATGGAGACAACAGTAGGCATGCACCAGACAAGGAGTTGGAGTCTCTCTTCCCGCCATGTGCCAGTCTCATTACAAGGGGTTTGAGGTGGTGTAGATTTGGTTACTTAATACAGTTCCAGTAATGATGCCATTATGAGATATGCATGTCATTTATGTGTCGTCAAGACATTGGTGTACAGTTATAATTTACTGCTTTACTTGGCCAACAGGGAGATGGCTTCAACACAGAATTCAAGAAAACAGACCCTCAAACCATCAGGGACAATAAAATCTTACTTCAAGACCAGGTAACTATTATAATGTACTCTTTAAGTACATAAGTATCAATTTATGTGTGCACAGGGGTGTGTGTTTTAATTTTTAATGATTTTTAATTCTCAACCTGTGAAATTTTCACCAGTTATTAGTTATCCCATGATTTATTAGGCAGTTTTTTTTTGTTTTTTTTTTACCCATAGCCCAACTTTGACATCTTCAATATTTAATGATGTATATCTGTTTTTTTTTTATTTCTTTTTTTAAAGAGGTCATCCGAAATTACTGAGCCACATTCACAGAAATTTCATACATATTCAGTGCTTGTTCCCCAGTTCCACAGTTACTGTTAGTGTTACAAATTTTTTACCTCCCCACTCACACCAGAGTACATATTTGGGTTCTTACCATCACAATTTTTATCTTCAAAACAATTGAACCAGTCAAGTGATTGGAGGGTCCTTTCGTGACAAGTTGCGAAGCCAAGGAGATTGGTTGAGATTTATGGAGGGGTTTTTTTCGGGGGGGGGGGGATAGTTACAATTGATAAACTTTTTTCTTTCTTATCTGTAATGAATGTTACACAGAAAGTTGTTCGGCTCAGTGTGGTGTCCTCTTTCTCTTTGTAGCAAAAATGTACGGAGTCGAATTCCGGTGAGTGCACCATCAAAGAAAGGTCAGTCTACAGGGACAAAGAAGACCAAGGTCCGTCCAGTCCCAGACTTTTCAAAATTGCACCAACAATGGCAAGAGAAACTAGAATGTGGGAAAGCGGTTACCAAGAAACCATGTACAGTGGTAAGAGTTTAGTTACGCTAATCGGGGGGTATCAGAGTTTGAAGTAAGGTTTTTCAGATCTGATGTGCATATATACTGAATTCCAAAAGAAACGCCAATATTTCCAATGTCAAATCGGAAATACATTCTGAGTAATCAAAAGTGTGTAGATATGTAATGGATGTTCCAGAGAGTGTTTTTTAATTTTAAAGATGAGTATCTTCTGCAAAAGCAGCAACCGTGGTTTCAGGTGGCACCAAATTGTACTGATTTTAATTTTCATATTCCTCGTAATTCTATTCACGAAATTCTTGGTCTGAGAATGCTTCTTAAGGAACATAAATCGCAGAACTGTTGCATTCGCATTTTGATGCAACAGTGACCATGCCACATCTGAGTGCTGATGAACCTCAAAGAGCCGTCAGCAATATTGAGGCAGGTTGGAGCGTCTCACGTGTCGCCAGGCATTATTGTACTCATCAGTCCAAAATATACAGACTGCTTGACCGCTACCAGGGGACAAACACCGTCAGTGACCGTGCTTGGAGCGGACGACCTCGTGTGACATCAAACCGTCAAAACCATTTCAAAGGAATTGGTTCCTGCAAGCAGCCACTACAGCTTGAAACACGGAACAATGAACCGACCCATCAGCACCAATACTGTACGTCGCCAACTCAACGACGTGGGCCTGCGTTGGCACCCACGTCACAGATGCACTCGGCTTAACTGGGCCGCAGGTCATCGGAACTGGTGCAATGGGCAATGGCAGAATATCATCTGTACAGATGAAAGTCGATTTTGCATCGACACAGTCGACGGGCGAGTGAGGGTATGGCGACGTAGAGGTGAAAGGTTCAGCGGTCTATGTGTATTGGAGAACGGCCGTTGGGGAGGGCCTTCTGCATGCTTTGGGGGACAATCATCTGGGGACGTTAAGGTTCCACCTGTGATCTTCCAAAACACTAGACAGGGACACGGTAGAGGCATCACGGCACAGCGCTACGTCAATGAAGTGTTGAGGCCTGTGGTCGTTCAGTTTTTTCTCGAAGACGCAATCATGCTCTACAGCAAGATAACGCAAGAGCACATACCGCAAGATCGACACAGACATTTCTACTGAACAACGACATCCAGACGATGGATTGGCCAGCTTTCTGTCTGGATTTAAATCCTATCGAGCACCTCTGGGATGAAAATGAACACTGCATTCGCCATCGACTCATGCAGCCAGTTAGCTGCAACGAAGCGTCGTTGACAATTACAATAACATTCCCCGCAGGTTCATCCGAAGTCTCTTCAACAGCATGGGTGGAAGATGTTCTGCTGTTGACACTAATGGTGGTCACACTCGTTAATGACATTAATTTTTATTCCATCAGAAAAACAATTCCCAATAGGTGTGACTATTGAGCCAAATTAAATGAGTTCTCCCATTTCCATTCATTCAGAAGAATCAGCACAATATGAGCTTTTAATTGAGTTATTGCCTTTTTGTGTGAGAGAAATATGTATTAATAAAGTCAGTCGGCTCTTACTCATTTGCAGTTTATGCTATTTCTCCCATTCGAGTTTCTTTTAGAATTCAGTATATATGTGCTCATGAACACGCATCTTGGGGTTGAAGTGCAAAATGTCACAACGCAGATTAAGATCTACTAGCCCTCTTCAGTTTTGGCTGGTCCTTTAGTTAAATGCAGGAAAATGTGATTGAAGTGTTCTGTGATTTATTTTCATCCATATGTATGGCACCTAGAGGAAGTCGTATTTTCAGGTGACTTTTTTAGGAATGTAATTATGGTCACTGATATTATTGGAGTTATACATTGGTAAACAGCAGACTGGCCATCATTGGATCATTGTTGATTTCGAGCATCAGAGTCCATTAATGAATGTACTCGGTAATATACATGTCTTATGGCATTTTCACAACTCTGTGCACATCCATGTGCAGGACTTGTCACAGTTTTTACCAGAATCTAAGCAGATTCTAAAAGATTCACTTTACGGAAATGCACCTGAATCTAGGACCACAAAGTTTATTGTCCATGAGAAGGTAGTAACCCGCGCCATTGTTCACGTCAGTCAATTCTCACAGCTGCTCGCACCAAGAAGGTCGCTAACATGAATCGGGAATTGGAAAACATTTTGGAAACTTCTTTTTGTGGCATGCAATCCGAGCAGATTCTGTTTGTTTTGGTTTACGTGAGTGACGGTGAGAATCAGATTCATGGATTCGTGTGGAAAGTAAAGCCCTGATGGCTGAACATTCATGATTACATGACATCATAATTTGTTGTAAGTCATCCAACTTGGTCAGTTTTAGTAAATTCGCTTTACAGATGGAGGTGTACGTGGCAGAAAACAGTGACATCCGATTAATTTGGTGTACTTATATACTTATAAGTATTTTGACAGTGTCTTCAGATGAATCATTTTAGATATTCTATCCTCCTTGAAACTTATAAGACGTTTGCTTGACTGTGTGAGTAATATATTAACAAGTGTGTCTTTCGCATTTACAACATAATCAGCATATGAACATCAATCAAGTATAGGCCAAACATTGTGTTGTTTATGCATATCTGTTATTGTTTTACAGTCGCAAGAATTTGACCTGACCAGGTCGGGGACAAGTTTCACGCATACAGTTCAGCGAGAACTCAGCTTCTCCTGCGAATCACCTGCTCCGTTAGGGGCAGATAACCCACTGACTTCTGTCTGTGACGTCAGCCTGAAGGATGAGGAGGACTTGGAAAGTGAAAGCAGGAGTCGGCCTGAACCTTCCAAAGGGTACTAAAGTTAACACATACATGGATGGATATTTTTCTTAGACTAAACTCAGACTTAACCTGAACTTGAGAACAGTTTAAATTGCTAAAATTGTAACTCACCTTAATGAAGAATTTTATTTTAATACCAAGAGTTGCCTTAGACTTTCATGGGAAAAATGAATAGTAGCATTTAATTTTAAATTTAAGTCTAGAAATAATACCATAAGTTAAAACTATATGGTCTGACATACATCTTACACAGCTGGGGCCTTGGGTTTTAAATGCATATATCTGAATAGCTGTTTTCTTGAAGTAAAAGGATTCATTTGATTTTACAGTGACAGTTTATTCACCTGAAAAAGTTTTTTGTTCCGATGTCAGCTTTTGTTATGTTCCTGCCTCTGTAGGGTGAAGCGGCGTGTGTTGGGAGAGTTGACATCCAGAGAGCTGAACTCCCAGAAGTCTCCACGGACCAGCGGTAGTCAGAAGTCCAAGTTCACAGCTGACCTCGTATCACAGCTGAGTGATGAGCAGAACAAACCAGGTATTGTGAAATGGAAAACCCTTATTCTTTTCAACTCTTTGTCCAGAAGTCTGGCTCGTGAAAGAGCAGACTTCAGGACAGTTGGTTGGTTTGAGAGCTTCAGAAAAAGTCTAATTTTCTTAGTGAACTCAGAACAATACCCTGAAAATATGCTTGAAGAAAGATTTTGCAAATGGAAGAAAACATGAAGAGAAAAACAAACCTTTTTCATAATCACTTTGTGGATTAAATTTTGATGCAGGTAATTATCAAAAATTGTTAAATAAGAAGACCTAAGTGTTTAATTTAATAGGAAGGCAACATATTATTTAATCCCATGAGGTGATGCTAATGTGAAGCAGGAACTTGAACCAATGTTATGTCAAAAATTTATTGCAGCTCAACGGCAGCAATGTTACAATGTATCGGTTTCTATTCTAAAGCCGCGTTGTCTATTACGTCATAGTGATCAGTCTTGAAAGGAACAGTTGATGTCCACAAAAGGACATCATGGTTCTGCTGCTGGGCGTTTGACGGATCCCCATGAAACTGCCCCTGGGTTTTCCCATTCAGCTGTTCCCCATCCGTCTCCATGCCTGATTACTCTGTTACAGGTGTGGACTTTGTCAAAGATGATAAAGCTTTAGAAAGTATATTATCTGAGCAGGGAGTTCAGCCTTCGTTTGTCTCCCTTGGTCATACTACCTACAACCCTACACGCCTAACGGAACAGCCTTCCCAGGTAAGCCTCAGACTCCCAGTGTCTGGACCATCAATAAAAATACACTGTACTTTGTAAGGGTTATTCATTTTGCCTGATTCTTAGAATGTGTTTTGATGTTGTTGTGAGGTTTGTTTTCAACGAAGCACAGTACATCTTATTGAAAAAATGTCAGTTTCAGCATCATCAGTAATATTTTGTCTAGCGTACAAGGTTGAATGCAGACATGTTTGGCAAGGTTGGTAATTATTGGTGTGTCGATAGGTCAATTGAGGAATTTATGTATTACGTCACTCACATAACTGTAGGCGACTGGACTTCAATGTTGCTTCCCTGCCGGGTTTCCTCCTGCCTTGATGCTGGTTGCAGTTTAGTAACTGTGACTGTCATTGTCCTGGATAGTAAACTCCTCCTTGAATGGCCATTTGTTAAAGGTTTTTTGTTGAACGGTCTCTGACTTTTTCGATGTTATTTTTCAAACCATGTGGGTCCACAAACTCCTCAGAGGTGTGAACATTTATTTGGGATTATGAAGCGAAATATTTCATGGTCACGCAATTTTCTCTGAGCCAAATATAGGTCACATTAAATATCAGTAGTCTGTGCTCACCGATGCAAGCAGCCATTTTCATTTTACAGACATAGGTGATCAGTTCTTTTTCTGTTCATACCGACATAAAGTTTTGCAGATTTTCCTGTAAGTAAAATAAATTTAGCTATTTGCGACCTACTGAGAGCACATTGTACTTGCCAACACGTGAAATTAGCGTTCCCCTGGCGTTTACATGTTGATCGAAAATTTGTTCCCCTGAATTTACGTTTAGGAGGTGGGGCAGTCAGCCGGTTCAATCGCCTGTTATGTCAAGGCCTGAACACTTCTATTAAATTTCCATGCTTCAATCCCTGCTTCTTGTAGATTCCTCAGAAGAAAGGAAATAGAACAGTTAAGTATATCATTCTGAGATGTAATATAAACCTGTTAGATATTTATGTTTCACGTTTGGTTGTTGCATTTGTTTCAGGCTCCACGCTTGTCTCTGTTTGGGCAGAAAGCCTCTCGCTTCTCCATGAGAGAACTACATGCAGGTGGGTGCAGAGTCTCCAGGCAGTAGTCACCACACTAGTAAAGCAGTCAAAAAGTAATACAGAGATTTTCAGTTTCAGATATTATTGTTATTAATTCTTTCCCTCTTCTTATTTATTTTTTATTTTTTGGGTTCTGTTTTTTGCATTATCATCAAATCACATTCAGCTAAGTTCTAGTTTGACTCTCCAAGAAGAAAAAGTATCTCACACATAATCATAGGCTAAAATATTTACTCCTTGAATGTGTTTGAAGCAAAGAAGAAAAGAAAAAAAAAATTCAAGACTGGTTTTCAGTTCAAATTACAGTATACTCCCACGTGATCCAAGAGCACCAGTGTCTCTGCCATGCTGAACAACAGGTTCTTATGTGATTACCCTAAATCCTCAACAAATTCAACAAAGTATAATTTTAGGTGCAATTCGAAAACATAATTATTTTCTGGTCCTGAAATCATGATTTTCAAGATTTTAGTGTTCTCAATTTTATCATCAAAACTTTTTTCGGCTACTCAGTGAGAGAACCACAAATTTTTACTCTTCAGCAAGCCCTGGTTTATTTGGAGTGGAAGCGGTGCGTGTCAGAAATTCCATTTACATGACATATCAACACAGACCAAGACTTCAAGAAATGACGCCGAGAAAAGAAACACCCAAGCCAAAACTGCAGGCAAGTTTATACTCTTACCCTGTAAGCCACATGTGATAGTCTTGTCAAATACTGAATTGGCGTTGTCAGGCATGGTGGGGGTCACCATGGCTGATGGGGTTAGCGGTCTTGTGCGGCGTAATTACCTCCATGCCTCTCACCAATGCAGTTTGCTGTGAGTTCAAGTCTGACTCATGCTGGCTTCCTCTCCGGCCATACGTGGGAAGGTCTGTCAGCAACCTGCAGGTGGTCGTAGGGTTTTCCCTGGGTTCTGTCTGGTTTCCTCCCAACATAATGATATCTCCCATCATATAAGTGAAATATTCTTGAGTACGGCATTAAACACCCGTCAAATAAATAAACAGACAAATCGGGCGTGGAACTTGTCCTCCATTTTGCTGATTTAAGTCTTCTGGGTTTCAAATTTGAAAAACAAAAAGCATCTGATATTATGAGCACAAGTGATTGCTGATGTAATTTGGAGGTAGGGTATGGTATTTTCAGTTCAAACTTCAGACTTTCCTCCAACCGTGAATTCCCAAGCCTGTGCTATTCATTGGCACTGAATTGTCTGAGCCATTTCAGTTCTGAAACAAGGGTCACTTTCAGAAAACTTTGTCTGTCACTTCTTTCATAACTTTTAACGTCAAAGACGTTGTCTAGGTTATAGTGCCATAAGGCGAGGTGATTTACGAGAAAAGTGGTGAAGAAATTGATTTGCGTAGTTTTGTGAAAGTGGGCCATGTTCTCTTATTTTCATTAAATAAGAACGGTGTTTTCTGTTCTGTGTTATATGCAGGTCTTGTGAGTCACTGACAACCAGTTACATTTCTGACTAAGTTCTCTGTTTTTTTGTTTCATTGAATTTAAAGGGTCTTAACTGTTCTGTATTTTGTGTAGGCAGTGCGAGTGCCCATCAGCCATCAGTCACTTACCCACTTTCAGTCCCCTGCTGCCAGACTTACCACCCCTGTCTCTTGCCACAAAAAAAGTAACACACATGTAAGTGTAATCATACTTTACCAGTTTTTGGGCAGTGTCAATTTTGGCCGGGGGGTCTCATATTTCCTCCACCTGAAAAAAATGGCTGCCATACAGTGTGTACAGTAAATTACTATAATTCTCCAAACTTTTTGCAAACTGTTTGCAAGGTGTTTATCCCAGCATATTCTGAAGGTATTATTCTGTGCTGAATGATAAAATTATACTTTTTGTGAAGACCTGAAACTGGCCAATCCAACCAATGTAGTTTTGTCTCCTAAATCAAACTAAAAATGTGCATAAATTACACTGACAGTTGCTCTTTCTTATGCGTAAAGGTTGAGGTATTAGGGTAATCTAAAAGTTTGTCACCCGAAAAGTGCGTTTTACAGAGCAAATAAATGTAATAAAATAAAAGTATTACTTTGGTGATGAGATATACATTTACCTATTGGGATATTATCCTACCTTCAAAAAGCAAACTTAGAAACACTCTTCTAAGATGATGAAAATTCTCAAAAAGGCCCCAAAATAGGCTAAATCAAACGTCATTATCATATGTGAAAAATTTGTAAGGAATGCCTTGAAGGAAAATATAATTAATAACTCTACGCCTAGCAGATTTTATACCGATGTGTAAATGATGATATCCCTCCATTTTACAGGCTGTGCGCCACCCAATCAGTCATCAGTCACCCACCCAGTTTGCATCCCCGACACTCAGAATTACTACCCCTGCTTCCTGCCTCAAAAAGGAGCCAACAGACTTCAGTTCCTTAGTTAAAACACAAGTAAGTATTCTTCCTTCCACCTTGTTTCATAACAACTTTTGTCATTGTAGTTAGTAGATTTTCTTGTATTTCTTGTGTGTTTTTTTCATCACACGGTAATTTTTAGTGGCTTATTGGAGAGTTTAGCTTCCTCTCCAGCCGTACATGAAAAAGTCTGCCAGCAGCCTGCAGATGGTTGTGGATTTCCCTCGGGCTCCTTCCAGTTTCCTCATATCATAATGCTGGCCACTGTCGTGTAAGTGAAATATTCTTTAGTACAGTGTAACACGAATCAAATGAATAAATGAATGATTTATTGTGCCGTCACTGGCTCAGATTGTTAAAGCACTTGCTCTTCACGACTAACATAGGCCAGACCAATGAAGTTGCATGGTTGTATCCAACTAAGACAGGTGGTTTAGCAGGAACCTGGAGAAGGTTGGTGGTTTACTCCACACACTCTGTTTTCCTCCGCTGGTTAAACCTAAGCAAAAATACGGCATTAAACATCAACCAACATGTGCAATGCAACTTCTTGTCGGTTTGTCTCAGTCAGTAAACCAGGGGTTTGTGAAAGTCATCTGGACAAACCGATATTTGGTCCGGCGATTTAAGAAAAAAGTCTATTTCTCTGTACGTATTGATTCATTGTACGTTGTTTTTTTTGAAAGAAATATGCTAAATTTGACAAAAAATCAATTTGAATATATTAGAAGCAACCTGTGCTTGAGAAAAACTCAGTTTGCCGCCGAGTTGCATGGTCGGTGCGTGGAAAAGTGACGTTGAAAAATGACAGTGGACCCCTGTAGACATGGCGTCTGCAGAGTTACGTGTAGGTAATACTGAATAGACTGACGTTAGTTTCAATTCATCAGACATAACTGGTAAGACCCATATTTTTCCATGGTATATAATACCGTGCAAGTATGAGTCAAGATTGCCACTATCTCTAAATTGATGTTTTCTCTGGGATAGCTTTTCCCACACAATGGCAATTCAGTCCCAAGCTGACATGACTGTTGTTCTCTTGCATTGTACATTTGACGCGTTGTCATTTTCCCACAAAACATGATCATACATGCAGGACGACGTAGCTTTGGCCTGAACTGCCTTCGGTGGGGAAAGGTTCCCGATCGTCAGGCACCTACTTTCAGGTTTGTTCATGTATAAATGAAAATCACACACTGCAAATCACCTAAAATAAAAAAGTCACTGTTTACAGGTAAATAAATGTCATAACATTTTACACGCTGAAACTTATATATTTCCAGTTGGGTATCATCCTAACTTCAGACCAACCTTGGAACACCTTCTAAAATCCAAAGAGCTCTCAGAATCAGGAAAAATGAGCAATCTGGTTATGGATGAAATTTGACATATAGGTACATTTAGGGTAAACTAGGTACACAGGAGGATATTAAAGCTCAAGTTGCTGATCCTGCCATTTTTTCAGAGTGCTCGTAAGTGTCGCTGGGCAGATCTGTTAGCAAGTCCCGTGCACCCAAGTGAGGTAAGATACCATTTTCAGTTCTCATAACCCTCTTTATTGTTGTACATGCACATGCTTTAAAGGATTCAGTCCCAGTGTGAGGAAGAGAATGGTACTAGTTTAGTAGCATAACACCAGTGTTCATGATGTTATGCATAGAAATTATATATCTGGGGCTCGGTTTAATCCCATCATAATGCTGGCCGCCATCATATAAGTGACATATTCTTGAGTGCAGTATAAAGCACCGATCAAATAAATAAAGCTGGGTCTTCAAGAAGTCCTTTATTAATGGCAGCTAAAAATCTCCTTTAACTCTGCTGTCCAAAATGAACAACATAAAGAACAATATACGGGTATACGGTGTTATTGTTTATACTTTGACAATGTCATTATTTTGTGTATCAGAACAACTTAAGCAGTGTGTTTAGGTGTAGGCCTTCACAGACTTGTATCTAGTGTAACTTCGTACATGACTTGTTGTATGACGTGTTGTCTTGCATGAATTAGGAATGTTAAAAGTTCGCTAACCTTGCATTATGTCATCTTCCTGCTCAGCTCAGATGGGAACGACATGAAACAAAATGATTCTTTTTAGACGTCATGGCGTCTTGTATGAAATACCAATATGTGATAACAAAAGTGAATATTACATTGCCCTGGGATATCATTGATGTATAAATAATTATTTTGGGTATTTGTATGTCGGGCATGGGGATTTCTCATGGATTTTGTTTTGGAAAGTGTGGATTTTGTTGTTCATGTCATATTGATAAAAAAATATTTGGTAGGACGAAGCTATGCAGAAAAGGTTTATTCAGCAGAGTAGAGATGATTTCAGGTGGCAGGTGGGCCATTTCAGTCTTGAAGCCTAAGTTAGCTTAGAAGTCTCGTAGCCATTAGTTGAAAAGTGTTTGTTATCCAGTTGGAATTTGTGTAACTAATTCGTGCGGCACTACAAAACTGTGCTGGGAATACATGCTGGTGGGTGCTGTGTAGGGGATTTTTCAAATGTGATGTCATACAGCATAAAAATGATCAAATTCCTGACTCAAGAAAATGAGGAGATCATGAGAAATGCGAGAAACAAATTCTGATGGTCTTCCCTTGAAAGATCTGTGTATAGCAATATAGCCATAGCAATATTTCTGGAATACCTGTTAATCTTGGTCATACCTGGAAATAAATAAACATAAACTGTTGTTGTGTTTAATGCTAAGGGTGAAATCCAAATGAAACATATGTACATGTACTGCTGCTATAGATATTGGTTAGAGTTATCATTTCATGACGTCAAGTTGCGTAATTTATTTCTCATAAACATGCTGTGAGGAGAATGGAATTCTAGCACCCTCCCTCCCACATATATGTACATGCGAACACTAACACTTCAGATGTTTCTCACGGATGGCAGGGTTTCATGTTGAAAGTTATTGTGCATACTTAGCATCCCGGCCAGTCATCCCTGCTTCTGTACCCCCCACCTTTTCTGCCTCAGAGGGGGCAGTAGGGCAGGGAACACGTGTCTGCCTGGAATTAATCAGGCAAACCTACCCCCTTTCTTCCCCCCCAAAAAGAGAGTAGTCTGCTGTTTAATTTTACAAGTATTTTTCTGTGATGAGTCAACCCCTGAGTTTCCAGGTGCATAACAAGCTAACCACAATGCATGTTTCTTTACTTTACGACATACCTGGCCTCTAGCATTTCAACCGCGTTACTTGGAGTCAAACCACATTCTCACCCTCTTGCTGCCACAGGCGCATCCCCATAGCCCCCCACCCCCACCCCTCCCGTGAACTCCGCTAACAAATACATGTTTGTTTATCCGTCTTGATCTATTTGTTGTCCACATTTCTTGAAGTGCTGCTTGTGGTTTTTGTTGTCTACAATTTGTTACAGTAAACTTAAGGGCCTGAAATTTCAGCCCAACTTGCACAGTTCCTTAATTACATCTAACATATTTGAGTGCCATCTGAGAACATTAAACCGATAACCTGACATTTGCGTTCTTTTTTTTTATTTTTGTGCACTGTATTTCGAGTACGTAATATTTATTTTCTTGTCTGTTCACTAAATATCTATGTACATATACAAAGTTTGGTGTGTAAAACAGAACTTTCAGAAGATGCACGTAAATTCCTTAAAATCATACTTTTGATGCCAACATTTCAGTTTTTTCTGACAAGAAATTAAACAAACAAACCAGAAGGAAAGTAACGCTTCAAGGTGTACAAAAGAATTAAAATTAAACAAAATGTTTAATTTGAAAGAAGCTAAAATTTAGGTGAAGTGCATTACTCTCTTTCTCAGTTGACTAGTTCCTTTTCTTCCTTTTTTGTTTTCTGTTTGTAAGTGTGTGATAAAATTTTTTTAAACATTAGGTACTGTGGCTGCAGAGTATAGCTTTGTTCGTGAGACTTTATTCATATCTTCAAAGCAGTGTCAGTCAGCGAGTCTCCGAGAAGGTCACAGTGGTTAAATGTCAGCAGCCGTGCTTGTATAAGCAGATCATTGGCTTTAAATAACCAATTCAGTGTGGAAATCATCCAGATTGTTTACATCTCTTCCCAATAATAGCCTTCAATTGACAGCTCAGCCGCCATGATATGCCTCCGTGTTTATCCCCGGGCTATGTTTAGACGGCTCTGGCCAATCCAACAGGGGATTCATTCGCCCTTTAATATTTAGTTCCATGAAGAAATAAAAAAGACCTGAGCTGCTAAAATTAAAGGGCAGTAATTTAACCCAGTGCTCTGCCTGCATAGATCATTCTTTTCAGAGATATCTTTATGTACAAATAAATGGTGACAAAGTGGGTGGAAACCTGGATGTGATGGTTAAGTGGCGGTTTGTACAAGTGATGACGAAGTGCAGATGGCCGTAAGGGACAGCTCCGTAAGGTTACACATGGGTGCAGAATTCAGCCAGTCTGTTTACTTGACCACTGGGGACTCTCTGATCTCTAATTGGATCAGACTGTCTGGCCTATGAGGTGTCAGCGCTGACTAACATGTGTTTGTTAGGTAAAGGCAACATCTCTTTCTCTGAGAGAGAGGACGGGAAGCTTAAGTTATCCAGCCATTGTTCCTCGTGTACATGTAGCACCTGTGTAGTTGTACAAATCATTGTTTATATTAAAACTTTGGAAATCATTTAAGCTTAAACTTTGGGAATCATTTAAGCTTAAGCTTTGAAAATCATTTATGTTTAAGCTTTCAAAATCATCTGCTTAAGCTTTCAAAATCATTCATGTTTAGGCTTTGGAAATCCTTTATATTTAAGCCTTGAAAATAATTCATATTTAGGCTTTGGAAATCATTTATGTTTAAGCTATGAAAACCATTTATCTTGAAGCATTCAAAAGAAGTTTTAAAAACCATCTAAATATTAATTCTAAAGCTTTTGAAAAATTAAGTAGTTAAGCTTGTAACAAAAAAAAAAAAAAAAGAAGATTGTGGAAAGATGATGTTTAAATCTTGTTAGAAATCATTTTCTAAAGTATTTATTCATTTTTAAAGTTTTGAGAATACTGTCACCTTCTTGTATCATTATAAAACTGTAACACAAACCAAGAGGGTTATAGAATATAGAAAAAAAACAAGGGGAGAAATAACTTCCTCATTGCAATTAACAAAGGCTCTGCAAACCGTTGTGAAACTGTGTATTGAAAATAAAGGGCGTTTTTCAGAGCCTATGGGTGATTTTTTGATATTTATAACCTATAGTTAATCCAAACCTTAGCAAGTGGATTTTATGTTTTAATAGTGTTTTAATAAGGTTTTGGAAAGGATTTCTAAACATTTTGAAATGATTTCAGGTTTTGAAAAATGATTTTTAAAGCTTAGAAAATGATTTCTAAACCATTGTAAGGATTTCAGGCCTTGAGAAGTAATTTTTGAAAACTTTCATTGAAAATGTTTTGAGTACTTGAGTACTTTTAAAAAAGACAGAGAAACAGCTAACAACTAAAGTGCAAAAATCTTAGTTTGGTTTTATGATTGGTCTGAAGGTTTGAGACCAGACACAGCCTGCTTTGTGGTATTATTTACCCCATCCCTGAGCTGACTCGTTGAATTACCAAGTAAGGTTTACTGAAAAGTATTACGTGTTGAAATTGTTGACATTTCAGTGGAATGACGGAGTGTTACTTCTGTTACTGACTTTGTTGCCAACTTTGAATGCCGTCCCAAGAAAGAAACAAACAAACAAAAAAAAAATGAAAACGAACACAGAACTTTTTGGTTGCGAACCAATTTCATAATTGAAAAGTATACTTTTCTTTTTTGTACCTCAGCTTTGCTGGTATTTCTTTGTTGTCTTCATTTGCCTATCCCAGTGGGCAGGGGGTTAAGATACTTGTTTTTTTTTTCATCCCTAATATCAGATATAATCCTTTAACATATCATAGAAATGTTTCTCACCAAAACGCAAATTAATTATTTCTGCATGCTCAGCTGAAATGTTGCTGGTTGGTTTTGCGTCGAGATAATATACTGCGGTGTCAGAGTCTGGGAACAGGTAAGTCTGCGGCGTTCTCACACGCCAGGTTATTTTCGTCAGCGGCATGCATTAGTCACACTTGTTAATGGTGGCAGTAAGACTGTCGTAGTTCTCCTAATGTTGGGTAAACCATCAACAGGATGATGTAGCCATGCCAGACGAATTCAGCTAATTCATTGTGTCATTATCGATGGTGTGGATAATTCTGTATTTTTTCTAGAAGAAAAGAATAAAAACCAAAATGTCTTTGTATTGAAGAGGCTAGAAATGGAGAATTTCTACTTGTGTATTGTGCTTAATTGTGTACATCTTGTAATAATGAAGCAGCTTTATATGATGTAGGCTTAAATTAAACTATTTGAAACCAAATTTGATTTTTAGAAAATGCTAAAAAGGGAAATGTTACTGTGCACTTTTCCACGACATCCACAACAAATAAGTAATTATTCAACTTTTGGGAACGGACCTACAAGTACTGTGGGAAAAAAAAATCTTGTCCAAAAAAATGCATTCTTAGAGAGAAATTAATGTCATAAAATATTCTGTTTGATGCTGAAACTGACATTTTTCTTACAACCTCAAAACACCATTCTAAAATCAGCAGAAATGAATCGAGAAAATTAGCACCTTAGTCATGGACGAAATTTTAGGGCATTTAGGGTAACTCATTGTGTCATTATCGATGGCATGGATAATTTTGTATTTTCCGAGAAGAAAACAGTAAAGAAGTCTTTACATTAAAGATGAGAATTTATACATGGTACATCTTGTAATGATACAAAGCAGCTTGGTATGGTGTAGGGGTAAATAAAAGTATTTGAAACCAAATTTGAATTTTAAAAAATGCAAAAAAGCAAAATGTTTCTGTACACTTCTCCATGATATGCACAACAGCAGTGGGATGCTCTTTGGATGCCTAAGTATTTGACTTTTGGGCAGACCTAAAAGTAAGTGATCAGATTTAATATTTATTTATTTATTTATTTATTTATTTATTTATTTATTTGATTGGGTGTTTTACGCTGTACTTAAGAATATTTCATTTTACAACATTGAACAACATTATAGTGGAAGGAAATCTATATATTAGAAATGCACTCAAGTAAGAACCGCATATACCTCAAAGTTTAATTGTTTATTAACAAAAAAGAAAGATGCATTGTCCCATGGATGGCACGTTCCAATAGTGCTCCAGTCTGCTAATGGAATGAATGAATGATCATGGCGATTTGCTAATAGCAGAATAACACCAAAAAAAATCGGCTTGAAGTTTTTAAAATGATAATTTACAATTAGTCTGTGTTACAGTCTTATCAACATGGCGATATATCATAAATTTTAATTACTTACACACACAAAAAAAGGATCAAGTAGTTCTATAGAATGAAGTACACTACATACCACATAGGAAACTCACTCAAACCAGATGAGATAGCAGAGTGATAGAATAGAAATTTCCTGTGCCTCTCTGTTCTTTTCATGAAAGAAATTGCCGGACTTGTCAGTTTTCAAATCATGTTAAACCATGAAGCACGAAATTCTGCTCTGAAATTTTGAATGCTTAAGATAGTGTTAAACTTTTTAGCCAGAAAGAAAAACTTGATAAAAAAAAATGACCACAATCATTGATAAAGCTGCTGCATGAAAAGGAGTGTTATTGCTAGTGATGGTATTACCTAAATTTAGGATCTTTATGGTAGAGATGAAGCTGTAAAAAAGTGTGGCTGGGACTGCCATGTGTTTTAGTGAGCCTGTAGGAACAGCTGTTACATTTGTTCTGACAGTCAGCCTCCACTTGCACTGACTGGTCCCCTGCTGAGGCCACTGTTGCAGCAACCCCCCACCCCCACCCCTCCCCCAATACCCTGCTGTCCCCCCCCCCACTCCCAGGTCCTCCTACACACCCCAATGTTCAACTACAGAATGAGGTGCATTATGCTTACCTCAGCACTTGAGATATTGCAGAGGAATTGAAATGTAGATGTTCACTGGATTGAAGGGAAATTCGTGTAATTTTGCTAGTGGAAGTCTCCTTTTGAAAAAAAAAAAAGGCAGAAAAAGATTTCCTTTGTTTCTCCACCAATAACAGGCCTGTACATAATGTTTTGAGATGTATGTCGCTGACAAATTTTGAAACCTGTTTAATCTTAACAGCATTTTGAATATTCTCTATTTTATTTACATTTGAAGTTTATCAGGCTCCATTCAGATTGTACCTGAGAAGAGAGAATTTTGATTTCCTTATTTACAGACTTACAATAATGTTGTTTTAAATTACCTGATAATGAGTGAGCTTGTTCTACGGCTTTACCTACCATTGGCCTAATAATCACCCTGGTGGTGTGGTGGTGGGATTGTCTGCCTCAAGGCCTGGAGATCCGAGATCAAACCCGGGCCGGGTTATACAAAAGACTTCAAGAATGGTACTTGTTGCTGCCTCGCTTGGCATTCATCACTCAGAAATTAGAGCAAGGAAACAGGACTGATCGGCCTGGTGTCAGTATAATGTCACTGCATGTGTGGGTTGTCATGTCTGGTGTCTTCGGTATGATGTTCCAGTGGCCGCCGCACTTTGGTGGAATGGACTCGCCCTGCCACAAGAAGACACAGTATATATATATTCCAAGGACTCCTCGTCGTCATATGACTAAAAAATTGTAGAGTACGACGTTAAACCCAAGGATGCCTACATACACATACCACTGGCCCAGAACTGACAGAAGCCTATTGACAGTTGATACTGACGACAAAGGTTTACAGAGTTCTGCTCATTTTGAGGTTTGGGTGCTTGATTATCCACCGTTTGAACGAAGTGTTAAAAAGCGGCACCCATGTGTCTACCACCCTGTTACCAGATTGATTAAGCACGGATCCTTAGGAGAAGGAGGCATTTTGCAGATTATGCCCCTTTTTGTAACATTGTGGTTTGTTATTTCTTTAACCTGTTGTTCTTATGTACCTGCCATTTCCTGTGGGGTCACTTCATGGAGCCAGTGTTGACTTACCACAAGTATGTTAAACTGAGGTTCCAAAAAGCTGTTTCTGTGTGACAGTCTTAACATAACCAAATGCTGATTACGAAAGAAAACATCCAGTTAGTCATACTCTTGCCCTCCAGTTTCCACTGTTTCCAGTCTTTCCATACCATGCCCCGTGGCCCCTGAGGGTGAGGAAGAAATTTATGTATGTTACTGTGATAAGCCCATAAGAATCCTGATTTAAGTTCAGTGAGACATCCAGTGGCAGGCTGTGAAAATTAAGAATTGGGGAAATCTTTCAGCGCAGATTAAACAAGTTGAAACTACTGGACTGTATTTCACCTAAAGTTTGGTCTGTAGAAATACTTTTTCAAAAGCAGACAAAGGCCTTTAGTGACATGATACTTTTAATGCTAAAACTTAACCGTGTCTGACAAGAAATTTATCAAACGCTGCCAAGAACGTCTCCAGCGGCCAGATAAGGTGGACAAATCAGGAAGAATCAGGTAAAATGTGTCGCTTGAAAAAAGCTAAACTTTAGGAGAAATACAGTGTTTAAGAAAAAAGATTCTTCAGCTTGTGTCTGGGTGGTGTAACCAAGAGAGTGGGGGGTGATACAGACTGATATCTATGCGGCAGGGCGTCGGCTGACTGGCAGGGTGGTCTGTTTGTCTAACCCCCCAGATCACAGGGCCTCAGGTTGGAGCGGTTTTAAATGGTGCAGCTCCATGCTGTCTAACACAATAACTTGATGTCATAGGGGGTTTAATGTGACCCTATATTGCTGATCATTTGGCAATTCTTGAAGACTGGTTACTGACAGCAAAGTTTATCATTATTAAGGGTCACACATTTTATCATCATCATCACAGGTGGTACATTTAACCATCAGTAAAGGTTGTAGATTTAACTCTCATGGAATGTTTTGCATTTTACTGTCAATTTTTCATGGGTGTGATCCTTTTCCTTGACCACTTAGTACTTGGTGTATGTATATATGATATCATTACTTGCTGGTGTATGTGTTGATGATATCATTGCTTGCTGGTGTATGTGTTTATGATATCATTACTTGCTGGTGTGTGTGTATATATCATTACTTGCTGGTGTATGTGTTCATGATATCATTACTTGCTGGTGTATGTGTATATAATATCATTACTTGCTGGTGGTATGTGTGTAAGATATCATTACTTGCTGCATGTATATGATGGCATCATTACTTGCTGTACATTAACATTTTACCATTGCAACAGGTTGTACTTTTTTATGCAGTAGAATTTTTTAAAATTGTGTTTGCTGCAGTAATGCATTGAGATGAGAATTGTCTTACAACCTTTAGCCATGTCCATACATTGTAATTGTCGAGTTGACTTGTTGAAATCAAGTGGACTGAAAGTAATAAGTTCATGACATCAAATTGCATGAAGAAGCACCTGTGAAGTCCTGCTTTCATTTGATGTGTGGACTTGACAGTTGAACGATTTGAAAGATACTTTAGCGAATAGGAATCAGATTTAAAATGTTTCTTAGTTACTTGTTTTTAATCTCAGCTTCAGACTGTCTCAGGCATAGTTGGCTCTGAACAATTGGCATTGAGCCTAATCTCGCCCTTTCAAGTTAAAATCTCTGCCCCACTTGTGAGGAAGCTCTTCAGTTACTTGACAGTGCCTGGTGGTTTTACTTTGGGAAGTCTAGTTTACTCCTCTCTTACAACTGACTGCCGTGAAAAACATCACATCTTCCTAAAAGATTAATTTTGGAAAGACTATATCCTAAATGGGCGAAGCTATACTTGATGTTGAATGAATATTGGCATGAAAAAAAACATGCAATTGTTTTGAGCATATGAGACTGTTTCATGTGACACTTGCTGTTCTGAGCATATGAGACAGTTTCATGTGACACTTGCTGTTCTGAGCATATGAGACTGTTTCATGTGACACTTGCTGTTCTGAGCATATGAGACTGTCTCATGTGACACTTGCTGTTTTGAGCATATGAGACTGTTTCATGTGACACTTGCTGTAAGGTTCATTTAATTGTAACATTTGTACAAGCTGATAGACTCCAGCCCCAGCTCTGATGCAAGGGAAAGTCATTCGGCTCACAAGGGTATCAGTTAGAACCAAAGCAAGAGGAAGCTGAGGACTACTGTACCAGCAAGCAGTCACTGCTTGACATGGGAGGCAATTCCATGGAACTTTTGTTTCATTGTAGTTCAGTAACATGTTTCTGGAATTTATGTGGCTTAGATCCAATGTATTATTGGCCACTTTTTGCAAATCATAAAAGTCACAATCACAATAAAGATTGTGTATTAAACTTCTGGGAATTCATGTTAACCATGCTGGAAGCCACAGTACTAAGGCACTGTCATGATAGAAAACTCCTCATCAGCTAAACCTCTTGGAATTCATGTTAACCATGCTGGAAGCCACAGTACTGAGACACTGTCATGATAGAAAACTCCTCATCAGCTAAACCTCTTGGAATTCATGTTAACCATGTTGGAAGACACAGTACTGAGGCACTGTCATGATAGAAAATTCCGCATCAGCTAAACCTCGTGGAATTCATGTTAACCATGTTGGAAGACACAGTACTGAGGCACTGTCATGATAGAAAACTCATCTTTGGCTAAACTTCTTGGAATTCATGTTAGCCATGTTGGAAGCCACAGTACTGAGGCATTGTCATGATAGAAAACTCCTCTTTGGCTAAACTTCTTGGAATTCATGTTAACCATGTTGGAAGACACAGTACTGAGGCACTGTCATGATAGAAAACTCCTCTTTGGCTAAACTTCTTGGAATTCATGTTAGCCATGTTGGAAGACACAGTACTGAGGCACTGTCATGATAGAAAACTCATCTTTGGCTAAACTTCTTGGAATTCATGTTAGCCATGTTGGAAGACACAGTACTGAGGCATTGTCATGATAGAAAACTCCTCTTTGGCTAAACTTCTTGGAATTCATGTTAGCCATGTTGGAAGCCACAGTGCTGAGGCACTGTCATGATAGAAAACTCTTCATTGGCTAAACTTCTTGGAATTCATGTTAGCCATGTTGGAAGCCACAGTACTGAGGCACTGCAATGATAGAAAACTCCTCATTGGCTAAACCTCTTGGAATTCATGTTAGCCATGTTGGAAGCCACAATACTGAGGCACTGTCATGATAGAAAACTCCTCTTTGGCTAAACTCTAAACTTGGCTGGACCTTGGAAAATGCAGATCTTGTTGGATAATGTGAGGCTTCAAATATTTAATATCTAATAGAAGGTTTTGAAAGCCTGAAAAAAAGCTTTTAATCACCAGTTAATAATTAATTAATTTATTAATAAGTGATCTTCTGTTTTATTCACAAATCCAAAAAATGAATAAAATGTCATTCTCCTTGCTTTGGACTATAAAACCTTTCAGTGATGACTCCCAGTTTGTACGTGATAAAAAAATATTATCAGTAATTTTTATCTAAAGACTTGTTTCAGAATCTGGAATCTGGAAGAAAAACAAGTCTCTTGATTATTTTATTCATTTTTGATGTACCTTTTCTTTCATTGCACACATGCACACACACACACACACATGCAGTTTATTTCTTTGTTATAAAAATACCTTTAAATTTTAACAGTTGTAATGACAATGTATCATCAAAGGATTAGCATAAAACAGTGTTTAATAGTTGTTTCCACTTTTTGTTTTATACTGACTTCATCCTATATATCATTGACTTTTTTAAAAAAAAAAAAAGGATTTTTCTTTAGCCACATGCTAGCTTTTGTTGCTATTAAAAAAATAACACATCATGAAGATTTTTTTAAAAGATAATTTTACTTCTGATAATTCTTCAGTTTCCTTTATCTCCTGGACGTTGCTGTTACAAACAAACTAGCACAAGGTAACCTCTCATCTCTCTGGCTAATGTGACAGCACTCTGCCTGGTTGCTGGTGTATGGATTCCATCCCCCACCCTGGGAGAGAAATTAGATACCATTTGGGGGGTGAATCTCCTAGACTACCTAGGGGGCGTGTGTGTTTTTTTGGGGCTCCTGGCTGACTTGTCTTTCAGTTGTGCACATGTCTCTGTGTACAGACCCTGCACACTCACACATGGTTCTGTTTTGTACTTGAGGGCAGAATTTACTTCAGAAAATGTCCGTCCAGGGGATCGCCCTTGTTTACTTGGAAGTGCTGTCATAACTCTGCTATTAGTGCTGGCCTGTCATTGGTCCATTACAGGGTGTTAAGACAGGGTTGTGCAATTATGTCAGGTAGCTGTCATTGATAGATGAAAATGTGTAGCTATCTGTGATTCTATTGATGGTAACAAAATGCTTCACACTTCAGCCAGGAGTTCAAAAAAAGACAGAAAAGTGGAAAGATGCTTTTGTATTTTTAAATTTGTTGTTTTTTTTTTTTTTGTTTTTTTTTTAATTACACCTATACAATTATGGTGGTGGTCTCTTCCCACGCTCATGTTTTAGGTTAAAATTCTGTGCACTAGATTCCAAAATAATTGAGCTTTTACCAGTATATTCTCTCAGTTCCTTGATATTTAGTGTTAAGCCAAATTTCTGCTCAGTCATTACTGTGACCAATAAATGGCATTAGAACAAGGCTGGCCAGAAACTTTTTGTCATGACAGAAAACTACAACTGATGTCTTCTAATGGTTGTTGACATTAACTTCAGTAGGAGCTTCCTGTCTGCACTGTTGTCATCAGACGTTTCATCATCTCACCAACATGCTCAAGTTCTCTACCAATAAAGAATGGGGGTACGGCCAAATACATTATTCTAACAGGGATGGTCAGTCGTTAAATTGTCCAGACATTGTCCACTCCAAGTCTCATGTAGTCAGCAGTGGTTCATTTATGATATGTGTAACATAGAGAGTGACCAACTCAAGGGATCCTTACTAGTCAGCGCTCCAGCCCAATCCTAACCGTTCCTCCAGCACAGAGCACTGTTGATATATATCTAATAATACACAGTTTACTTAATCGAGGGTAACTGTCTCCATGTCAAATTTCTCAGAGTAGTTTAGAAATCTTTCTTTGCCTCTGTCTTTGATACCTTGTACATGACCAAAAGCCCAAAGGCGATAAATGAAATGACCAGGTTTATCTGGAAAAAAAAAAAAAAAGAAGAAATCAGAAAGTCCAGAAAGATTGTATGACTTAATTCTTCTCTGAGCAGTGATGTGTAATAGATGACGTAGTTATGATGAGTCAAACTTCACATGCGCAATGCTTGTTTTTTCTTTACCATGTTACATCATACTCAGTTGAGGTCTTGTTCAACCTGTTTGTAAATATGTGTTTGATAAGGTTTTAACCTTTTCATAAATACGATCATAAACTTGTGATGATTGGAGGTAACTGACAAAGTACTCTTGTTTTTCTCCTCTTGTACTTTGCACTAAACAAAATGTGCTTTTGGTGTGATGTATTTTTCCTTCGTTAAGGTAAATTGTCAAGGGTCACAAAACTCTGGAATCCATTGTTCAGGGTGTTTAATCATACTGTGGCAAGCACACCTGGTAAATGCAACCTTTGAATAATTTTATTATATTCAAGTCTTGGTTGTTATTTTTGAGCAGGTGTGCGATTATCACACCCCTTGCAGAAGACCAGGAGTGTGATTATCACACCTCTTGCAGTAGACCAGAAGTGTGATTTGCACATCTAGATTCACACTCCCCAGAGCTTTCATTAGGACAGGTGTGTGTTATTAGCGCACCTAGATGTTGTTTCAGGAGTGTGCTATGTGTGGGGATTGTAATAGCACACCTCAGATTAGGACTGCATTTTTGGTTGAAACAGCCCACAAAATCCAAAATAAAGGCTTTTGTTTGCAAATCCCTTTATGTTGTCTGAAGTACCTTTGTCATCTGAAGTAACTTTATGTTGTCTCATTTAACTTCATCGTCTGAATTAACTTTATGTTGTCTGAACCAATAGAACACAAGTCAAGCAATTGGTGTCCTGGATATCATAATTTAAAGGTTATATATTTTTGGGTTTTGAGACAGTGGTTTCTGAAAGAGTGATTAAGGTGATTCTCAGTCTCAGTCACACAAGACTTTGGTTTAATATCAGTCCAGGCTAGGGAGTTATCAAAATGGTCCTGCTTCCGTTGTTCCCAGTCATTGGTGTGTCCATGTACAACACAAAGGTTAATCTCATATGCCATGTGCCGATGCACGCCTTATCTGGAGCACTGTGCTATTACCGCATCTAGATTCTGTTTCACAGGCGTGGGAGTGTTATCAGAATAGAAGGCCTGCATTTTTAGAGGAAACAACATGAAGTCCTTAGACAGAAGTCAAGCCTCGTGTACTGGCTATTAAAATATAAATTTTAAAATCTTACCACCGTTTGGGTTTTGAGGGAGTGGTGTATGACCAAGTGGTTAAGACCATTGCCTTCCAATTTCTAGGTCACACAAGAGTTTAATGGCATTCCAAGCTAGGGAGTTATCAAAATGGTCCTGCTTCCGTTGTTCTCAGTCATTGGTATGTCCATGTACAACACAAAGGTTAATCTCATATGCCATGTACCATAAATATTCTCCTGATTTGTGTATCTCTACTTAACACATCAGAACTGACATTGTTTTGTGTCTTAACACTATGATCATCACAAAGAACTTGACTTTCTCACTTTTGTATTTTGCCTAAAGTTTGGCCCGTAAAATTGCACTTTCAGAAAGATATCAAGGCCTTAAAATGATAGTTTTTGATGCCAACATTAAAATTTTTTTGATCAGGAATTAATCGAACTTCACAAAAATCTGAAGTGGCCATATTATGAGGTGGATGAATGAAAGAGAGTAAGGCAATGTTAAGTGAAATAGAGTACTCTGATTTTGGTTAGATAATCTCTGGGCTCTGTCCATGATGTAGAAGTTTGCTCACTCATCATTAATGTGATTATTAAGGTTTTGTTCGGATGTTCAGTTCTTCTGGTGCCCACCTGTAAAGGGTATCCAGATGTTTCCATACCAAAGTTCAAGACTTACATGTAATTTAGCATGTCATACCTGACAGTCAAATCATAGATTTTCAGACTCATTAGAAATTTTTACACTCTCTCTGCATTTATAAACCTTTAAAACCTTGTACTTGGCCATGATGATTTTTGTCCCAAAGCTTCCAATAAAATGACTAGGTTTCTCAAGAAAAGGAATGGGGGAAGTCGAGAAAGAAATTCCGTATGATGGATTACCTAACACAATTCTTCTCTGAGCTTCTCTTTGCAGTGATGTGTAATTGATGACGTAACGATGATGAGTCAAACTTCACTTGTGCAGTGTTTGTTTTTTCTTTACTATGTTGCATCATACTCAGTTTATATCTCGTTGAACCAGCTTGTAAATGTATTTGATAAGGTGTTAGCCTTCCCGCAAATAGAGTCATAACCCTGTTGTTGATCAGGGGTAACTGACAAAGTACTCTCTTGTTTGTATTTTTTTCCCTCTCTCTGCATTTACCAAAATGTGCTTTTGGAGGTTGCGGGGGGGAGGGGGGACATGTTTTTCCTTTCTTAATGCTTCTGAAGGTAAATTGTCAAAACCCTGGAATCCATTCTTCAGCTTGTTTGAATCCTGTTCTGGTAGACATGCACACCTGGTAATTACAGCCATTGAGACTGTTACAGTTTTCAGGCATTTGTTTTTGTTTCTGAGCAGGTGTGTGATCTGAACACCTAAATTCACACTCCCCAAGAAAATTTTTATTATCCAAAGCATGTGCTACATTGCTAAAGATAAGAACTTTTTTGTAACACTACAGCACTCCCCCAAATTTTAGTCGAGTATTGGCTTATCGGAGAAAAACATTTAGCATAAATAAACCATGCACATTTATTTAAGCAAATCAATAAATTAAATTAAAATAAAACACTGCTCTCCAAACAAAACAAGCTTTTAATTAATTCTTAAAGGTCAAACTGTTTATATGATTCAGCAATCTGTTCAAGTCATTGTTCATGCTGGACCAATACCAAAAATCCATATCTGACTGAAGCCAAAATTTAAAACCTTGTCCAAAAGGTTAGTTTTTGGACCTGAAAGGAGAAAATTTGACACATTTGTCTTAAGGTGACGCTGATGAAGTGGTCCAAATTTGAATTTCTAGAACGTCTAAGGTCTAAAATTCTCGTTCAGATTTCGACTTTGGTAAGAAATGGCTTTATGGAATCATGCCCCTTCACTCCCATCAGCTAAGACTCATGGATATTTTTTTTAATTGCCCCAACATTTATTCAAGCCAACATTGGCAGTAACATTGGATTGCCTTTTTTCCCCAACAGGTCTGCCAGCAACCTGCAGATGATCGTCGGTTTCCCCACGGCCTTGCCCGGTTTCCTCCAACCATAATGCTGGCTGCCATCGTATAAGTGAAACATTCTTGAGTACGGTGTAAAACCCCAATTAAATAAATAAATAAATTTATCCTGTCAAGTTTTCCTAAAGAAAAAAAAAAAAATCTTTTCATTTGGCTTTCTGAGTGAGACAAACAAATGATTATGGCTTTAAGACACGTCAATATTTTAGCCATATTGTGGCAAGAAAATGTTAGAAACAGGAAGCAGTGAATGGTTTTCGCAACAATAATGGGCATATTCAAAAACAAATGAAAAGTAGTCATGGAAATGTTTAAAACAAGTTATCTGACCAGGAAGACAAATCATCGTTGTCATGTTCACCGTAACAAGCCATAGATGACTCTTCGGTCACTGCACTCGCCATCAGCACATTTTTTGTCTTTTTGATGATTTACATCTTCAGACTGAACATCATTATTGTCAAGAAACGTCCCTATTAGCAAAATAACTATACTTAACAAGCAAACCTTTGTTTGGGTTTGAGGAAAAAAGACATAATTTTGCACGTGTCCACCATGATGACATTTTGCGCCGATCGGTAGCGAGTGTCACAATATTAAGAGTAGTCTCCCTTCTGAGTTTTTACAGATAATGTGTATCTTAATTTTCAATGGCGTATTCAGTACACCTATATTCCGACTTGAATGTGTATTGGGCATTTTCACAGGTGTATCTTATGCCAATGCGCGCCTTATCTGGAGCACTGTGCTATTACCACATCTAGATTCTGTTTCACAGGCGTGGGAGTGGCAGAATAGAAGGCCTGCATTTTTAGAGGAAACAACATGAAATCCTTAGACAGAAGTCAAGCCTCGTGTAGGCCTACTGGCTATTAAAATATAATTTTTGAAATCTTACGAACGTTTGGGTTTTGAGGGAGTGGTGTATGACCAAGTGGTTAAGACCATTGCCTTCCAATTTCTGGGTCACACAAGACTTTAATGGCATTCCAGGCTAGGGAGTTCTCAGTCATTGGTATGTCCATGTACAACACAAAGGTTAATCTCATATGCCATGTACCATAAATATTCTCCTGATTTGTGTATCTCTACTTAACACATCAGAACTGACATTGTTTTGTGTCTTAACACTGTGATCATCACACAGAACTTGACTTTCTCACTTTCGTATTTTGCCCAAAGTTTGACCCGTAAAATTGCACTTTCAGAAAGATATTAAGGCCTTAAAATGATAGTTTTTGATGCCAACATTAAAATTTTTCTGATCAGGAATTAATCGAACTTCACAAAAATCTGAAGTGGCCATATTATGAGGTGGATGATTGAAAGAGAGTAAGGCAATGTTAAGTGAAATAGAGTACTCTGATTTTGGTTAGATAATCTCTGGGCTCTGTCCATGATGTAGAAGTTTGCTCACTCATCATTAATGTGATTATTAAGGTTTTGTTCGGATGTCCAGTTCTGCTTGTGTTCACCTGCAAATGGCATCCAGAGGTTTCCAGGCCAAAGTTCAAGACTTGATTTAGCATGTCATACCTGACAGTGAAATATTATTGGTAGAAGAGCTTCGGGGTGTAGTGTATGTGATGTATGATCTAAATCAGCAGAAATACCTTTAATTTACAGAAACAGTTTTCTGTGAATGTGTGTGTGTGATGCTAACCAGGGACCTCAGCCTGTCATCATCATCATGCCCCCTTCTCCTCCAGTAGGTATGACTCACTCTCCCCTCTGCTAGCCCTCTCCCCTTACCCCCCTCAGCTCCACGTGGTACCCAGCCTTAACCAAGCAGCCATGCACCCAGGGCCGGTTGTTTATGTTCACAGACTCTGATTACAGAAGATGTCCTGCAGACGCAATTGCATCTGTCTACAAAGTCAGGCAGGCAGGCAGGCTGGCTGGCTAGAGCATTGTGACTAATGTGAGGAAGGGATTACGCAATTGTCATCACTGTGCCACATGTCTGTGTCAATCTCTGGTGTGTCAGGGAGACCCCGTGAGTGAGGACACGGTGCAGCATTCATTAAGACTGTAGTGTGAGTGACCTCAGACAAACGTGTAAGTGTGGCTCCTATTGATCAAGTATCGAGGTAAGGGAGGGGACAGAAGTGACGTCGTCGGACATTGTGGTAATCAGCTGTCACACAGAGATACAGGTGATTTGCTGAAGTACTTGCGTTTTCATTCAATACCATCATCCTTAGTGCACACTTAGCATTTTATATGCAGCTACACAGTCAGCCAGGCACAAGAAGTACTCTCGCTTTCAATCGTTTGTTACCATACTTTTATCCTTTTGCACTCAGCATTCATTCAGCTGGACAGCGGGTGATATAAGGTTCTCTTGCCTTCGTTTATCGCCTTGATCCGTTTGTGCTTATCGGTCATGTTCTTTGGATTAATACATAGGAGTTTAGGGATCCTGATTTACTGGGCGTGGTCACAGGGCAGGCACCCCTTTTTTGATCCCAGAGGGCACTTCACGGGGTTAAAAAGGACCAGTTTTGGTGTATTATCTTAAAATGCTGTCTATTCCTCAATATGCGGACAAGTGGTGTCCTGGATCAAGGCCAAGCATCTGTATTTTGCCTCTGCCACCTTTATCCTGTGTCTAATACTGTTTGTAAATTTTGATGTGAACTGTGAGGAACTAAGCTGACTTTACATACCGGTGCACTGTTTTTGCACATTAGTGGTCGGTTTGATGAGCGGTCATTTGTATGGGACTGGGCCCATTTACACCATATAGGACACTATTCTTGTGTCTGTGACTGGTTCGGGACACCCACAGTGACACCACTGTCGTTAGACTGCCATGTTGTAGACAAAATTTTGCGAAAGTTCATCAAGGTAAGTAATTATGTTAGCTTTTGTTTCTAGGTAGCTTGTATTAATGAATGAGTGAATGATTTCTTTGATGCCACATCAATGTCATGTATATAGCACCAATATTTCAGCTATATATAACAAGACCATGTTTGAACCAGGAAACGTCTTGTTCAAAGGTGGTCTGTGTCTGTTGTGTGTTAAGGCTTGTTTTACACATAAATGAGTGAATTTGAATTTGAGACACTTGCTTAACACCAAATCACTGTTATATATATACATGTACCACCAGTATTTTAGCTGTGCGTGACAAGGTCATGATTGAACCAGGAAACTCCTTGCATGAAGTTTTTTTGTGTCCGTTGTGTGTGTTGGGACTAATTTCTAGGAAACAACATTCTTTTTGCCATGCAAATTTTTGCCAGTACTATTAAGATGTGCACAGAAGGACACTTAAAAGTTACTAAAACATCCCATGGTGTATAATATTCTCCTAGTCAAGAAGGTAATATTTTGGCTGGTGTTTTATTTGTGTGTGTCTGTCTCTTATCTGTTCAACTGCCTGTCAGCAACTTCGTGAAAAAAGATGGACAGATTTGAATGAGATATTGTGCAGAGCATTACTTTGGAACAATAGGGGAGTTTCGTGTTCGAACTCTTTTGCCACTAAAGGTAAAAAGAGTCCAACTGTATCATGTGACTTGTCAAAAATGTTAGGCAATGTTTGTTGACTTCACTTTACTGATCACCTTAGGCTATCTCACCGTGTTGAGGCTTTTCAGATGACGTTTCTTTTCTTTAGTAACTTCTTTAGTTCACAAACCTTCAGCTCTTCAATTTTCACCATAGTTTGTCCAAGTGTAAATAACTTCTTGTGACACTCGTTTAGATACTCATGTTATAGCAAATGTAATCAGAAATCGTTGCCTAACATTGTTGTCGAGTTGCGTGTTACATTAACACTTTTCTTACCTTTAGCAATAAAAGAATTCGAACTCGGAACTCCCCTAATGCAGCCAATTCATTTTGCTGATATTCTCAGGTTCACACCCAGGAAATTGTCAAATAGTTCTTCACCATTCTGAGAAACTTGTACAGTAGTTTGCAGAATACTTCCCTTCGTTTGTAGTGGAGTGTTTGTATATTTGGCTGTGTCAGAGATTTACACTCTCATAGTACCTTCTAGTTTATACTTTAATTTCCAGAGCATCAGGCTGCTGTGTGCAATAACTGACTAACAAGTTTTAACGTTCGAATCAAATACACCCTAGTGTTGATTTGCGATTGGTTGCTTTTTGCCTATTGGCTGTAATATGCAACTTGTTGTCATGGCCACTATATATGGCAAGAAATGTGTAGGACATGTCCTGCTATCTTCATCAGCATTGTTTGAGTTACACCAGAAAAATGACACATATATATTGTTGTCACTTGGAATATTGAAGGACAAGTTTGAACAGAAAACTACATGCCAAGTGCAGGTTCTGTGCAGGCCTTTGGTCAGGAAATCTGTGCAATATCCACCCCATCTTACTGATTGTGGGGCCTTAGTGACAGGGCTCGTTTTGCTGCTTACGCAGTTGAACACCACTTGTCTCTGGCCATGTCTGTCTGTGACATGTGAGAAAGGTTATTAGTACCTTGCCAAAGTTTGGTGATTTACCTCAGGCTCTCTGATTTCTTTCTCCCATTAATCCGACTGCCAGGCAGGGTATCCTTTAAAAATTCTCTTTTGGGTGCAACCCAAGGTGAAAGTTGTAGGGAATTCTTTTCCTTTTGTTTTTTTGTGTGTTTTTTGATTGTTTTTTTATTTTTTTTTTTGATTCTGCCTGCTAATATGAAAGACAGGGAAATAGATGAAATTAACATTGGAAAAATGTGTGCAATATGGTGTTAGACAACAATCATGTGAATAAACAAGAGTAAGTTTTGTGGGATCATGAGTTCTGCTCATTAATCAGAGTGCTAAATGGCTCTGATAATGCTGAGGTGGCTGGTCTCAGGTTTGTGTCTTGCCGAGTCAGCATTAATAGTCAGCCAAGCCTTCAGACATGTTTGTATATGTATATATGTGTGCAGGCACATCTGTTACCGTCACTGTTTCTTCTCCTCCCTCTTACAGTGATGTGTATGGGTATGTACACATAGTTCATCACCGCCACTGCCCCACCCCTCAGGCTGCCAGAGGCTACAACCCAATAGGGCTGACAAATAACCCAGAGGCCTGGAAGGGTTCTGTTTTACAAGGGGTCTGGTCTGGGATGTTGTGACAATTATGACCAGTAGGGTGTGTCCATTATGTCAAGACGTGTAACTAGTCAAAAATTCTGGTGTGGTTATGGCCCAGAGACATAAGGATGTTAGCGATGGATTTATGGTGACAGTGCGTGCTTTCAACAGTGAAATATGGTTTTGGCACTTTCAACAGTGAAATATGGTTTTGGCTTTTTTTTGTGTGTGGTTGTGTTTTACTTTAGTCCTGACTGTTGTGACAACCCATTACCACTGGGTCGTGCCATGTGTCAGTATGCATTCATAGACATATACTGCAGACATTGAGTGTTCAGTTTAAGTTACATGAAGGTGTTTAGAAGATAAACACAATAAGTCTTACTATTTGGTGGGAATGATAGTGTTTGGAGGGTTGACACCTGCCATCTGCATTATATACTCTAATTCTTCTGAATGTTTGGGATATCTGGACCCTGTTCCACAAAGCAATTGTGGGCTTAGGTGATAGTAACTACCATGGCTACCTATCTCTTCAACATGGGTTGTCATGGCAGTTACAATCAACTTGTGGGCCAGGGGCCATGTCTTTTTTGTCCCATAGTTAGTCCATCTGATGAACAACATGTGCATGTGTTTACTTTTCAAAAAATTTTTAAAAAATGGAAGTGAAATGTAAATTCTCATTTGTTAGGATATTAATTTATATTAATTTGTGATGAAGAGGGGAGGGTTGGTGGGATAGTTGACTTTTTTCTGGTGTTTGTATGTTTTGATGATGTTGATGGCATACCCTGGAAGGACTTGCAAAAACAGTATGCAGGTGGGAAATTATTGAAAACACAGGGAAAATAAAAGACACCTAACATTTCTGAAAGAAAAATAATGATCAAGATTTGACTGATTTTCAGTTTGTCAAATAGGCCATTCCACACTGTCTTACACATTCACAAAATTTCTGTCAATTTTTTGTAAGGTTTGTAAGACTTGGCCTGGGGCCTAGCTGCTTCAGATGGTTAAAGGGCATGCTCACTGCAACTGTCCAGCCCTTGACCAATAAAGTCTCACACTACAGTTTAACCCTGGTGGCTTCAGCCGTGTCGCTATCAATCGGGAGATTCGTCAGGCATCTGCCAAAGGTCCGTGGTTTAATCTGTCCACTCCTCTTTCCTCTACTCATAAACCGGATCCAGGTTGTAAAAGTGAAAAATTCTTGAATATTGTGTTTGAACACAAATCAAATCTATGAATAGAGGAAGAAATTCAGCCCAGTCCCATGTTGTTCACTTTCTGCATCCCTCCCTGTCTACTGGTGAATCCGTATGAAAAAGCCAGAATTGGCAGGGATTCAGTGTACATATAGTTAGGAAGTATGTGGTAAGCTAATAGATAGATTGTTCACAGTTAAGAAGACAGGGTGCCAGCTCCATGCCATCAACCATAAACAGTGATGTAAACATGATCTTTATTGTTTGTTAGTCCATGGGTGTCAGGGTTGTTTAGAACGTTTGTCGAATGTAGATGTCAGGGCCCTCAGGTGAAAAGTCAGCTTGATTGACTCCTTCGTTTATTTCTCTAATGGCCGACATAAAGACCGGAGACAAGGAAATCCCATCACACAGCCTTCAAGACAAATTACTACTTCTCCTTCGGAGTTTGTGTTTAATCCTGGAGAAACTTCCTTGCAGATAATTGGAAAGACCTATACACAAGTTTCTGTTTTTGTTTTTAAGAGAGAGGGTCTGGAGAAGGGGAAATGGGAGCAAAATCCTTTAGTGTTTAGAAAATAAATTTTCCACTATGTCGTCAAAGGGCAGGAACTTTTTGATAAAGGCATTTATTAGATTTTTCCTGTTTTTGAAGGAATTCCTCCTTTTTTGTAGTCCAAAGTTGAAACATTTTTCAAGTTCCAGATTTCAAGGTAAGAAGTGCTAAAATTGACAGAGTATGTTGGGTGGATGAAGTATTATCGTCTCCACCACCCACCCCACATCCAACTTTTTGTCCTAGTGCTCGACTACTTAATGCAGATTGAACTGGCATATTTGATCAATCAGTTACCCCAAAAAACAAGATCATCACAAATAGTGGCCTGAAGAGATTTCCTACCTGATCATTTTATATTATAATATAATGGTTATTGTATGCTTTCCAATTATGGTTGTCCTTTCTCCAATCAGCAGATCATTTTCCAGTCAGAATAGTTGTGATTTCATCTTTCTCTCAGTCATAAATCCAAAGGAAGTAGTACAAGGCAAGGATGGATTTTCTTCCACCGCCTTTATGTGTTTTGAAACCTATTCTACTTATGACTCGCAAAAGTTGAGTCTTGCTTGAGTAATTTCATCTGTCTTCTTGATCTTTGTGTTACATGCTGTTATCCCTGCATGCATATTAACATTCTGTGAGAGGAAGAAGTGATAAAAAGTATGGCTTTGGTATGGTAAATTTATCATATGACTGGGCAGCCCACCAGATTTACCTCCTTTGACTAAAGATTGCCAAATTATTAGGGTGAGATAAATGTCAAAGTAGCTACTAGTGTCAAACAACAGTTATTATCGTGTAATCTGTCCTCATGCTGGTATGATTTGTATGCCTCAAAAAGCTTGCATAAGCTGGAATTTTTTTGTTTTTGTTTTAATGCCCGCGCATCTTAACATACCTGTAGATAGTCTGCAAAACTGAAAAATCTTCCAGATAGTATCCCAGAGATGACTGTCCAAAAGATGACATACAAGATTTTGTTGGAATGTTCAGATTTGCAAATTCTCATTTTTTTTTTCTTTTTTTCAGACTATCTTTGCTCTTGCATTGTGCTAAACTTGTTGTTGGAAAAATAAGTTTTGCTTTCATCCATGGTTGCTCTTTTACATCATAAAATGCTCTACGCATTGATATGAGTGAAGAAAGTTACTGATACTTCAGCAAACTTGTTTCCTCTTTTTTGCGTGTAACTGGATCCTTGAGGCGCTAGTAGTCACAAGTAATCCAGTGCAACTCAGTCATCTGCTGTGTCAGAGAAAAAAAAAGAAAAAAACAAAAAACAAACAGGAAAGAAAAGGACAAAGGCGGTCTGTCTGACTTGTTTGTTATGCACAATCATTGTGCCGTTTTTCATTCACGTAGAGTTGTTAATCGAGAGTGTTTATCCCTGATGTGGTAAGCTGTGTTTACACGTATGTAGAACTGGCTCCAGGAGTTGTTGTTGTAAAGCAGTCTGTCTTTGCGTGACTGACAACAGCAGGCATGTCTCTCTCTGAGCTTACTGCCCAGGGGGTTCCTGCCACAGCGGAGACGCAGGTACCTCGAACGCTGTGCTATGTGTTCCGCTGTTATCATTTGAGGGTATCCTTTCATAAGGAGGGGGAGGGGGGCAGTGGCTGATGCGACTACAACTTGAATGAGATATCTTTAAAAGTTGTGTCATTATATTTATACCGTGTAGGTGTGTATGTGTATTTTACTAAAAACATGTGTGGGTTCAAATTATTTAGGTTACCAGTGTGAAAAAAAGGGCAGTCGACTTAAATAGTGTTTGGAGGTAAATGACCTGGGATTTCACCAATGGCCAAGTTGCTGATTCTGACAGTTCCATTCATCTAGGAAAAGTGTTTTGAAGTTTTTAATTGGAAGGTTGGATGACAGCCTGTTGGAAAAATGATGTTAATGATGACTTTTAGTAGCGTCAAAATGTGAACTTTTGTGAGACAGATTTTTAGGTCATTTACTGTAGGTATCACGGTATCATTTGTGTGGCAGTTGGAAGTGACAGTTGCTACGTACAATATGAGATATTCATTTCTTTTAACTGTAGATGTGAACAAGTAAAATGTGAAAAATGTTGTGAAACATGATAAACTGTTGCGTAATTGCTTTAGTGAGTGGATTTAGCTTAGTCACATGTTATATACATTTCTGTGAGGCTGGCTGTTCTCAGCTGAAATGTTCTCGTCATCAATAAAAGTCTGTTTTCCTTGGCGGGAAGCCTCTGGAGTGTATAGCCTTGATAATTCTTTGCCCCTTTGAAGTGGGAAGGGGTATATTTTGTGTCCTCACAAGAAACGCTGTCAGAAATTAGATGTAGGATCTGTCATGATTGTGGGGTCAGATTGCTGTGCTGTTAAGACAAATACAAAATGAGCATGTTTTAATTCTTGTTCATATTTCTGGAGTGAAGGAGTACATTTGTGTATTAATTTGCCTGTTAGTTTCTGTACATTTTACTGATTTAATCACCATTAAGACTTGTGTGTAAATTGACGCCTTCTCCAAAGATCTGAGATCTTTAAAGATAAGTGTTTAGATATTCAGAGGTAAGTGTTTAGCTATTCAAAGATACATGTACACTAATGCTGAAAATTAATAACTGTGAGTCATTTTTGAAAATATTCCTGACATTTTTGTTGTTGTTGTTGTTGATGGAATATACATGTATATGCATCAGGGAATTTGGCTGTAGTGCATCTAATAAGCGATATATACACTTAAAATGTTAAATGAAGTTAAATTTGATCATCCTAGTTCATGTTGCTGTTCACTTGCCATTTTGGTTATAATTTTTTTATCAGTTGTAAAATGTTTTCTGTGGTGTATGCATGTATATGTAGATTGTAACATAATTAGCAAACCACAGCCTGCCAGTGAAGTCCACATTTTGTCTAAGCAACACATTTGGCTGGATTATGACTGATTCATCTAGCTTACCATATACTGCAAATTAAGTGTGCTTGTAAAGTTGGGTTAATTTCAAATGAGAAAAAACTTCAGTGTTAGCATCAAATTTATCATTTTAAAACCTTTATGTGCTTCTGAAATTGCTCTGTTTACATATTAAACTTTGGGTGAAATACCATACTGTAATTCTTCAACCTTTTTGCATGTTTGCAAGGAGTTCAAGATGGCATATTCTGAAGGCATTATTCTGTGTTGACAGATAAAATTATGCTATTTGTGAAGCCCTGAAAGTGGCCAATTCAACCGATGTAGTTTTGTCTCCAAAATCAAATCAAAACTGTGCAAAAATTGTACTCAAAGTTGCTCTTTCATATGTGAAAACGTGGAGGAACGAGGGTAGTTGTATTCAGGACTAGTAATTGTATCTTCATATCATACAGCCTCAGTGATAACTGCAGCTCAAGAGTAATGAGTGAGTTGTGGCACATGACCGATATGGTATTTATAAATGTTGCCTGAATTTGGCTTATAACACCTCATTCACTGGAGGTGTTTTTATGTGGCCACACTTTTCACTGGAAAAGTGAATATAAGTACATGAGAGATTTTGCTGCAAGTTTTATATACCAGTACAAGAGACTGCTTGGCATGGAGAGTAAAACTGGAGCAGAGGAACCAGACTGATCTTTGGCAAGTGGTAACTGATGAAATACCAGCTCTTCTCAGTATACATCAGTTATGATTTTATTCCAAGTGTCGATGCGAATGCATGAACAGTGAAACAGTAGCAGCTGACACACCCCCTAGCACCATGACTTAGATAAATTTATGAGACGTCACTGGTCTAGACTAACTGTTATGTTGCACGGGTGGGATGTTCATTATCTTTTTTATTGGTGATTTACAGGCAGTGAAGTGTAACTTGGAGAAGGTCGAGGAAGCTAGCAATGACGGGAATACACCAGAGACAGAGATAGGCTCAGATGAAATTAACCAGGCAGACGATAACCCCAAAGTTGTGGTAAAGGACTTTCCAGTCGACAAAGTTCCTTCCAGATGCCAGACACAAGGCAACAACAACAACTGTGAGGTGTCAGAAGCAGGATCCGTTTTGAAAAAAATAGATATTAATATAGAGGGTAACGCTAAGCAAAGTGGAGATATGGTTGCCGAGACAGTGTTCCCAGAGGTGACAAAATTTATTAGCAAGACTTTGAAACATCGCCGACAGAGTGTAGATGAATTGAACCAAAATATAAATGAGTCAGAGAAATTTCTGGGTAAATTAGACTGTAAAGCCCAAAAGTTGAGCTGTTTACAAGGCGATGAAGGTATTGTGGAGGAGTTGTCACGCATCAAGAAGCTGAAAGAAGAATTGGCGGCTGTTGAAAAGTCTTTGAAGAAACGACTGAGAAATCAGCAGAATGTGTGCGATGTTTCGGGGATCGAAAATGTTCCGCCGCAAGATGTAGTCCATCCTCATTTATTAGGGACGCGATCAAACTGTGGTGACAGTGTGCTAACGTGCAAACCAAAATCTGATCTTTCACATAGCATACATGCCAGCACGTGTCAGAGTAGTGGGGATAATGCATTGCTACCGCTTGATTTGTCTGTCAAGCCTGTCACAACTGGACATACATCAGACAGTCTCCCTCCTTGTGATACAGCCTTTGAGACGTTGAAAAACGGGGATGTTCATCTGACTCCATTCATCACTGAGAAGGTGGCGGACTTAAAGCTGACAGAGACCACGGCCCTCTCAGGTGATTCAAAGGAAACAGTAGAAGAGCAGCTGGCTTGTTCTGATTCGGACGAGGCAAAAAAACAAGACGATCGCTGCCACGCTCCAACTTCAAAAACTCTGTTCTCTTTGACGAACTCGTGGTCTGGCGACGCGGTGGCCTCACACTTCAGTGGCGTTGATCTAAAGATTGTGTCTCCAGTTTCAGAGAAAAAAATAACCCCAACGACGCCGTCTGTCTCCGCCGATGGTTTGGACGAGGATTTTGTGGCGCCCCCTATCTGGACACCGCTGGCTTTACAATCGGCCAGTGCCTTGAATTTGCCCCACCCCTGCCCCGAGCCGGCGGAGCATTCCCACGCTGTCTCAATGGTCGTGGATGCGGAGAGGTGTCAGTCAAAGGATGATTCACACAGGCTGCTGTGTTTTGGAAGTCAGTCTCAATCAGCATCTTGCATCAATCAGTCAGCAGTAGACAGTGAAGATGGTAGCAGAGCTAGTAGACACCACCTTGGCTTCTCAGACTGCAAGTCTATGACTCATTCAACCTCCTGCTGCTATCTCTCTGCGAGCCCTCACAACTCTTCTGCAATACCAGTGCTACCAAAACACCAGACAGCGGCAGCTCATGTTCTGCATAAATGTGGTCAAGCCGCACTAGCGGGACACAACCTTCAAGACTCTGCTAAAGATGGACACGCAGATGCGGAGACTTCACCAAAAGACCTTTGTCTGTTCAAACAGTTTGTTTTCGACCCTTCAGGTTTCAAGCCGGGTGACTTGGTTGCTTCTTGCCAGCAGTTGTTTGATACTCAGGGTTCTATCCGATCTCCTTCGCAGCACTCCAGTGGTTGTAGCCTTTCGGAACAATCCAGCCATCTCCATCATTTGGCAGAGCAGTTTCAAGGTCGTCTACAAACATTCCAAGGTCACGGTTGTTTTCAACCGAGGACGGCGGAAAAACCGTTGCCTGGTGATAGTTCCGAAGCTGAAGCGTCTGACCAGCACACCACCGACAGCTCTCGTGGGCGTCGGACTTCTCCGGTCACCCTTGACAACGGCAGCAGCTCCACTCGGCGATGGGTCACCCCGCCCCATGGCTCTGAGGTCGGGTCTCTATCTCTGACTGGAAATCTCCAGAGGAGTCTCAGACCTGCCGCCGTGGTCAGCCCGACAACGCCAGCCCAGCGCCACCTCGCAGGGCGCCTGCATGCCTCGCAGCACGCCTACCTGGAGATGTTACTGGATGAGGAGTGTGCCCTGTTCACCTGCTGTCGACGCCCCGAGCCTACGGACGACAGCCGGTGCCCCAACCCTGTAGCCACACTTCTGTCTGAGGGAGATTCTATGGTGAGTGGAATATACTTTTGTTTTCTTCATTCTTTTTGCATGTTCACATGGTGGTAATGTAAAACATTTTGAGAGCATCTCTTTGCAGAGACTGAAAAAATTGTATTTTTTGTGAAGCCCAAATGGTGGCAAAATAGCCAAACATAAATTATTGCCATAATCAAACAGTTTGAAAGCAGTATAAGTTGCATTTACATTTGTCCTTTAAGGTGCGAATAGGTGGAGTAAATAGGGTGGTCTGCTCAAGGAAAGAACAGCTCAAACTTTATGAGCTTCTGAAAACAGAAACTTTCTCTCTGAATACTTTTTCTTATATTTTTAGGCTTCACAAATTTTAATTAAATGCCTTCACATGTTTGGATTTTACAGTTTGCTATATAGAACATACAGCCAATGGCAGGCACTCTTCACTTTATGTAACTTTTTTGCCCCTGTCTTTCTACTGTCCTACAGGTCACTTTTTTAAAAAACTTTCTTTAAGAAATCTTTCACTCATTGGTTGTAAGAGCTATTCCAACAATAAATGTTTTAGAGTGAGAAAAACTTCTTCCAGTGTCAGAGTACCTGACCACCTGCTGCAGGATTTCTAAAGCTCACTGTAGATTCCAAAGATTTGAATACATTTAACTAACTAAAACAAAATAAATAAATTAAAAAAAAAACATAAAACCAAAAAATTAAGAAAAAATAAATGAAACTAATTTCAGGCGTAGTTTTCAGTTGTCTGTCTGATGAACCTGGCTTGGGGTTTTAGCTTTCTTTCACTTTAAATTTGTATTTCCATTGGTCCGTTTCAGGCCTTCATTTTTCAGAAAGTTGTGATTATCACCCCATTGCAGAAGAGAATTGAAGTGTTTTTTGATCATCCAAATTCATGCTCGCTAGACTCTTGATTATGCTGACAGGATTGTGTTATTAGCACTCGTAGTAGATTGTGTTTCAGGAATGTAAAGCTGTGAGTGTGATAGCACCCCTCAGCTGCTAGGGTCTACAGTTATACGTCATAATACACAAGTAGTTACATGTAGATTGAAAACTGATAACTTCATTAGGACTCAGTATTTCAACATTCGTTACAGGTACCATAATTAGGAACTTCTTATGACTCATTATTTCAGCATTTATTATATCATCAGGCAGTCCTTAAAAATTCTTTGTTGTGGGTGACACAACTTTTACCGCTGGGTGGTAGGGAAATATATTTTTTGGTGCTTTCAAATGAAAGGGATAAAGATTTTAAAGAAATTAATATGGAGATAAGATTAAAATAAGAAACACCATCTGTAGCACAATAAAACCTTCAGTGCTCATTTTGGAGGGTTGGCCAGATTACCCATAACAAACATACTTTGGATGACCCCGCTAGGAACATTTGATGACAGTGTAGAAAATTTGGTGAAAATATTGATGCGTAATGAAACTATTGGTTTTCAGTTTAACTTCATGGTCGTTGAAGGTAAATACCTGGTCTAATTTATTTATTTGCTTGGTGTTTTACGCCGTACTCAAGAATATTTCATTTATACAAATGATTAATGCCAGCATTATGGCAGGAGGAAATCTGGCAAAGCCGGGGGAAAACCACGACCATCCACAGGTTCCTGGTCTGATTGGGAATACATCATAAATGTAGAAGAAACAAATTAGCTATGCCTGTATATGTAAGTCTTCAATGTGTTTTTGTATATTTTTTATCGTATGATCCATGTTCGTAGCATTGAAAGGCTGCATTGGGCTACAAGGCTTGTGTTTCAGAGTTGAATCAACTACAGATACATGTAGGCGTGTTGTAAATGTGAAAAGATTTGGTCAGCTAATTTGATGCCGATTTCTTTTGCCGATTCACGTTACTGACATGACTGATACATTTCTGTATAGCTTCATGACTGATCGGGCACGTCAAGTCGTTGTTGTTGTTATTAAGCTATTGATTTTGGGAAGATTGCTTTCATTTGGTGTCTGTTTTTAACTTCTTTTTTTTTTACAGAATTCTGAAGCTTTTGCTGCTTTCCTAGTAGACACAAGTACTTATTAAAATGGTTAGCTTCCAAGTCTAATCTGAACAAAACTTTTCCCTTGTGACAGCAGTTGCATTGATGATGATAAATTATTGTGATTCTTCACAAGTTGCACACTCCTGGCGGTTTCTACATGTTCTGAGTGACTACGTGTTAGTGCGGTGGACATCTGTGCTTATCACTTATAACTGCCCTGTTTCCTCCCACCATAATGCTGGCCGCCGTCATATAAGTGAAATATTCTTGAGTACGGCGTAAAACACCAATCAGATAAATAAATAAATAAATAAATATAGCTGCCCTGAAGGTTTCAGACACATTTTACACTGAAAAGTTTAATAGTACCCTGTCACAATTTTCTCTCCACATTTCATCTGAGTTGTTATCAAAGGAACTTTCCAGAGCAAACATTTCCATGTAGTTTAAGATTTCCTGTTTCATACTGTAAAGAAGGAATTAGAATTCACCAATTCATGTCTCATGGGGCACATTGAAGATGAAATGTAATATACATGTAACATTTTGAAGGATTAAATCATATGTGATACACTAATTACTACAATGTTTGATAATATTGCACAAGGTTCAAAACAACATGTGAATGCTGTAATTCTTCAAAATTTCTATATTTTTGCAAAATGGTTCAACCCTACGCTGAAGGCTTTACTTTATGTAGACTGATAAAATTTTCCATTTCATAAAGTCCTGAAATTTATCAACTAAGCCACAGTACTTTTGTCTCCAAAATCAAATTTAAACATACCATAAATTACTAATATTGAATTCAGTACCTTGGAAAATTTGACTTTTGAGCCAGGAAAAGCCTTGTTAAAGCCTTGGAAATTTAATATCTTTAAAGTGTAGTGAACATATTCTAAAGTTAGTTTATTTATTTATTTATTTGATGGTGTTTTATGCCTTACTCAAGAATATTTCACTTATACGACGGCGGCCAACATTATGGTAGGAGGAAACAGGGCAGAGCCCAGGGGAAACCCACAACATTTCGCAGGCTGCTGGCAGCCACGTACAGCCAGAGAGGAAGCCAACATGAGCTGGTCTTGAACTCACAGCGATTGCATTGGTGGGAGGCTTCAGGTCATTGTGCTGCAATAGCGCGCTAACCGACTGAGTCATGGAGGCAACTCTAAAGTTAATGTCTGAGATAATAATTTATGATAAATTTAGGATGAATGAGATGGCAGGTAGATACAACGGCTGACAAATGGGCTCCTCATGTAGATTTTGTTGGGATATGCCCACCATGGCCATGATCTTGGCAGTGGTTTGGTTTGGGAATCATTCCCTTCCTCAAGGACTCGGATTCTGATATTTCATGTTTGTGACATATAGACCAGAGGGAAGTTCTTTCTCATAGTCCATCATTTCATACTTCATGCAACTTGCTATATACATGTACATCCATATATCAACTACATACATGTAGCAGGTGGCAAACTGACCGACTTCACCAAAATTGGTCCAGGTCATGCAAAAGTGGAAACTTTTGGGAGAAATTTGGGAGAAAAGTTATTCAGGTTTTCTCAGGTTTCTGTTATACACCGCATTTTCAGTTGTTAAACAACTTGCCTGTTTACTGTTTTCTAGAAATCAGGGACTGCTTTGATGCTTTAATACCTTCAGAAACACACTTTCTAGCACATGAAGGTTTTGAGGCTTCAGTTTTCTGCCATAATAAATTTGTCTGATTTAGCCTATGGGGCAGATTGTCATGATGTATACTTGTAATATTACCTGTTACCTCCCCCCCACCCACCCCCCACCCCCACAAAAAAAAAAAATCAATGCACACTACAGGCTGTAGTCAGCTTTACATGGTGTGATTTTGAATAGATCGATCTATTTTATGTTGCCAATGGAAGCCTGTGTAAAATGTTCAAGTTACACGTACAGGAGTGTCTCCCACTATGAGGTCTACTTTGCCAGAGAAATTAACGGTACCGAAAATTCAGCATGCTGGGACCTCCCTAATTCATGCCTGTTTTTCTTTTTTATGTACATGCATGCCATAAATCTCCTAATTACATGTATGAGGCCTTGGGGTTATGTTAATTTGTACCTGTCAGTCTGGGGAGTGGAGGTGTTAGTTTGTGGTGTGGTCTTATGAGCAAGATATCTGAAAAACTATTGAGGGTAGATATCAAAGTTGGTACGCTCTTTCTTACCACTGTTGTCATGATTTGATTAAATTTTGAATAACATTGGTTTTGTTGTGTTTTATTTTTTTTATTTATTTATATTTTATTTTTATTCCATTTTTCTCCACACACCACAGATTTGTTGATTGCATTGGACAGCAAGATATATACATGTAGGAGTGGTCGTTTGATGATAAAAGCTGTAGCATGATTAGTTGGGTGTGATGGTCTTCTCAAGGGTAGTGCTCAGTACAGGAAATGATCTAAAATTTCGGCCCTGAAACATTCATGCATACTTCAAGGCAAATAACTATCCAAAAACATTACCTGTAGTCTTTGTGCTGAAAGTTCTATATTCTTTGTGGGATATCACGCTGCCTTCCCGACAAACCTGAAAACATCTTTATGACATCAGTAGAGCTCTCAGAACAGGTAACAAAAAAAAAAAAAAAATTAGCGACTTAGTCATGGGCAAAAGTTCAGTACAAAATACAAAATTTGTCTGAAACTCAGTTTTCTGATATTTCTGGTTCTGGTTAATAGATCACACTCGATACCTAACGGTGTCCTTGTCAGGCTGCTTGTTCGCAGACTTGCAGTTACCTGCACCATCCTGGGTGCCATGATTGCCCACATTACGGTAGTGCTGGGTACTTGGCCTCTTATCTACTGCTGCACCCTCACTCAAGGTTCCTCTGCTGAGCTAATCAACACGCAGCTTGCATCGGGTTCCCACGGTCTGATTTCCCTGTCTGGGCCACGTAAACAGGTGGGAGAGACAACTCAGGCTCTAGCTAGAAGGCAGCCATTAGAGAAACATTCAGTTGGAATTGCTTACAGGAGAAATTGACTTGTCTTGCAGTGCTGGGAAGAGATGATTACACATGTGATAAAAACTTTGCCTGGTGGAGAACCTGTTGTTTTTTATGGATGCTCTTTTTGGCCATTTATTATCCACTTGTGTCAGCTCTGTGTTTATCCACACTCTACTGACTTCAGCTTGGTAAAAAAGCAAAATAGCTGAAAGGAAGGTTTCAGATATAGTTGCAGAAGAAAACTGAAAGCTTCATATAGTTACACAAGAAATTTTAAGGGTTCAGATACAGTAGTTACTGAAGGACACTGATGGTTTCAAAGAGTTACTGAAGGAAATTTAAGCTTTCGGACAGTTGTTGATTGAAGGTTGAGAAAGTTGTGCCTTCAGAAAGAAATTGATGCTGCATCAGATTCCTGTAGGGCATTGAAATTTCAGAAAGTTACTGAAGGAATTGGAAATTACAGCTTTCAGAAATATTTCAGAAAGATGCTGCAGGGGATAGAAGCTTTGGACATTTTCCGAAAGGAGATCGAAGCTTACATGAAATAGTGATAGAAAGCGAAGACTTCAGAGCGTCACTGAAGGAATTTTAAATCTGCTATGAAACTCATAATATACATCTCTGAAGAGAAGAAAAGCATAGTGATGTCAGCTGTAGCCTAAGTGATTGGGATACGCAGGTTTCTATCTGTTGAAATCTTTCTGTACATATACTTTGGTGACATCTATTTGTGTGAAGTGGTAACATTGGTCTTTTTAGAATATTATACATGTTCTAAGTAGATATTAATTATTAATGGTCGCCTACCAGTACATGTATGTCAAGATCAACATTTCATATGTCACAAATCAGTTTTCCACATCTTGAAAAAAAATATCAGCCAGTCTCATTGGACTGAAACTTAATATGTGGCTGTAACTGGGAGACTTACAGGTTAAGTTTGAATTTCGACAAAATCAGGTTTTTGGACTTCAAAATGGGGTTTTGGACTTTCATTTTGAAATGCTTGATTATTTTGAAATGAAACTTGGTATATGGCTTCTCCAACACAAGTTACAGATTAAGTTTGAGTTCCAGGTGCTTTGATAAAAAAAAAAAAACAACACAGTGATTAGTTGGTCATGTATCCAGCACTCTGAGACCAACAGATTAATAATCATTTGGAGGTCGCGTGTTCAAGCCTGGCTCTTGTTGACTGTCTGGTACCCATCAAATATTCAGCAGTGTCCTCTGAGCACTCTGGTGTCCTTCGAGCAGTCTGGTTTCCTCCAAGCATGCCGGTTTCCCCGATGCTTACACCTGACCTGACCACTACCCAAGTAAGTAATAAATAAACTAATATTAAACATTTACTTGTACCATTTTGTTGTCAGCACTTCCTTCCAATCTCGGATGATTACCACAAGGAGAATGCTCAGCTGGCGGGCTCTGCATTTAGCACATACACCCCCGTCCATTCCCGCAGCATGGAACGTCCTAACTGATGACTGGCTGATGACCAGTACAGGGCCAGGAGTGATGGGTAAGTCCAAGGCTTGTGGATCAATCCAGAATCACAGATCAATGCAAACAGTCCAAAGGCATATGTGCAGACAGATCTTGTGTGTCCATCTTGCTGTGGGTCATTTGATCATTGGCTAATGATTCCGCAGACACACCTGGATGATACATAATGGATCATTTTAGTGACACTGAGCTTTCTACTGTGGGATCGACAGGGTGATGTGGCAATGAGTGGACCATGTATGTCATAATTTAAACCATAGCACGCTATGTCACACAGCAAAACGCTTCTGATGCAGAAGTCTGAATTCGCAGTGGCGACACCTGTTGGGCAATATTCTGCCGATCTTTCACTCCTGAGTCTGAAAGGCTGTTGGTGAATCATGAGAATACTGTTTGTTTTGTTTTTATCTTCCCCATGAAAGTCAACGATTGTTGCATCTGTGCTCTGGTCAGAGGGCATGTTTAGGAAGCAGGGATTTCAGAGTGGACCATTTGACACTGTGGCTTAACTTCACAGGTTTTTTGACTTTACAGGTTTTGGATAGACAATGTGTGCTTGTTTAGCCTGATACGTTCAACAGATGAACACGGGAGACAGTGACTCATTTCATTCTACACACATTTTTCTTTGGACCAAGTCTATGGTTTGTGATGTTGTTATGAAGGCACCTGAAACATTTTTGTCAATGGACATGCACCGTCGTGTAATTATGTCAGATCTCGTAGCTGATTGGATGGACGGCCATCAGGAAATGAACCAATGAAACACTCTCAAGGGAAATAGCTAAAATTTGCTTGTATACATGACTGTGTGTCCACTTGTTAATCCCCTCGATTTACAAAGAGGGTGACAAAATTTGTACGGAATGAAGTTTGGGCATGACAGTGCGACAGTTTCGAGTTTGGACTCTTTTTATCGCTAAACTTAAGAAAAGCCCTTCTCTACCACAAGACTCCACAGAAATGTTAGGCAGCTATTTCTGATGACATTTACAATAACATGAGTGTCGAAAAAATCGTCACAAAAATTTATTCAGACTGGACGAACTGATTGAAAATTGAAGACATGGAGGTTTGTGAACTTAAATAGTTGCTAAAGGAAAGAAATGTCATTTGTACTTCCTGAACATGGTGAAATAGGTGATCAGTAAAGTCATCAAAACATTTTTGATAAGACACATGATGCAGTAGAACTCTTTTTACTTTTAGCGACAAAAGAGTTCAAACTCGAAACACCCCTGTTGATGATTTATGATTCTTGATTTGTTGTCATGTTGTTGAGTTTTTTTGTCTTCTTTGTATGAAAGGATTCTGTCCTGGTGATATTTTACCTTGTGTATTTAATTGAAACGGAAATAATTTTGGTGAAAATGCTGAACGGAGCCTTATAGTGTTTTACTTCATTCAAATTCATTTTGATCTCTAAGACATAACAGCTTTTGTTTTAAAGCAACCATGTTGGATTAACATGTTTCACCACTTGATTGATAAATCTGTTTTAATCTTGTTTTGGTGCATATGCTTGTAAATTATACTTTTTGATTCCGTGTGTCTTTAACAGTGTTCGACTTTCCTTTCTTTGTAAATAATCCCTTGGGTTAAGTAACTACCGATTTCCTTTCCTTTTTTCATGAAAGCAGTTTCCCCAATTGTTTAGTTTTTAACTTATAACAAACTTTTGGCAGTGTTGTACATGTATTTAATTCACCTCTCATTAAACACTGGCAAAGTAAAGCAGTGTGATGAATTTTTCTTCCATTGGCAGCAACTTTGTAACAACTTTGAGCAACAACACATTTTAACCAAACTGTACTTTGATGCATTGTAACATTTAATCATCTACTACTTTGTTTGATAATGTCATCATCATATCACTGAAATTTGAGAAGTTGCATGCATGGACTGTCTTGTAACATTTTGTTAAAAATACATTTTTTTATAACAAAATTGGGAATGTTAGAAATGTTGCTAGGACATTTGCAAGAATGTGACAAGACTGATGTCACTTGACCAGTCATATGAATGTATATTTCATATTTCATCCATGTCTGGTTCACCCAACCAATCAGATTTGAGTTTTCTCCATATTCCTTCTATGATTGGTCAACCAAAGCCAGTCACACCTGACCAATGATGTGGGAGTTTTCTGTATATTCCTTCCTTGATTGGTCAGCTAAAACCAGTATCAGCAGCCTTTCTGAATACTAATCGTAACTGAATTTATACAATATTTTGTATAATAGCATAAAGTTATGCAGTTTTTGGCCTGTAATTTGTTATCATGCACTAAAGACTACTGGATATTTCATGTGAATTTTAGATGTATAAGTGATAATTGTTTTTGAATTAATTTTTTTCCCCTTTTTTGATGGCCATTTTTGGAGACGGAATGTGCCTCACAGTGACATACTGTAGTATCATATCAGTGTGTTCACTGGCATGATGTTGTAGTCTTTATTTAGCAATGCATGTAGCAGTGACAGATTCTCCCAGGAAGAACTATCTCAGCATAGAAACTTACTAAATCATATTTCCATTATAAAATAAATGATGTTGCCTAGGAAAAAAAAAAAGGACTATAAAAGCAGTTTAGAGACAGTGGCAAAAATTGATTTTCAGATGCGTTAAACATTGTGACTGGAGTTATCACAACAAAAGTTAGTTTTATGCTTGATCACATGTATATAAAAATTTATTTCTCATGTTTTTTTGTTCTTTTTTTTGTGCAGAAAAGGATAGACTATTGTAACAAAAATGTGTATATGTCTTGTTTTATCGCTGATAGTAATTAACATAACTTGTAATTTGACCACATGGATTATGATTGATTTCACTGATCTCCTGAAAGTTCTGGTTGAGCACAATTCAGGATTGAGTTTACATAGAGATAATTCCCATGCGAAACTTCAATTTTGACGCAAGATTTTCATTAAAAAAGTTCTTCATTATGCAGTTTTAAGTTTACGTTCATAATAATTTCCGTATCAACTAGAAATCCAGCCAAAGGCTATTTAAACATGTTTACACTTTTTTTAAGAATGTTGTTGTATTTTTATTGTGTTACTGATTTCGTTGTGAGGATGATCTACTAACATAAATTTTATGCTGGCAATTCTGGCGTTAATTTCAACACTTTTAAGATTTGGCTTCGTATTGTTAGGATGTGGAATTTGTCATCTACTGGGTTGGATACATGTCAAGTGATTCCCGCTTGCTCTGCTCAGTTTTCAGTCAGGAGAGATATTTTTGCATATACATGTGTATCAGCATGTGTAAACAACAAATTAGTTCAAGTTTCAGTTTGCTGGCATTATCATGAGAAATGTGACCAAAGTTGATGGCTAAAATGACTGATTGTATAGTGGAATACTTTGGAGTTGCATGGTTATAGTATCGAAAAAAGATGGCTGAAATATCTGTAATTTTGTAGTAGAATGTGTGAAGTTACATGGTTACAGTACTGAAATTAGATGGCTGAAGTGACTGTAATTATTGTGGAAGACTGTGACATAGTTACATAGTTCCAGTACCCCAACTAGATCGCTAAAATGACTAATCATAGTTCAGTGACCTAACAGTACCTGCAGCTTTTTTTGCAGCCTTGGACTTGCTGTTTATGAAGTGCATGTCAGAATGCAGATCGTTGTTAATTTGCTGGATGTGACTTTTTCATAAGAAGTTAAGGTCCTGTTTGCTCGTTTGTTCATTCGCACTGACGACAGCCTTTTTTGCTGGAGACTTCCTGATTATCATCTTTGACATTGTCATCATTGTCCATTTGATTTGGGGTTTTTGGCCTTCGTCGGCCCACGTTATTATGACCGTATCGCTGTAGCGCTAGAACTCTGTGTGTCTTGTCCAACCATCCTCCATGTGTATAAAATGCTAGCCATACATGTATTTAAGAGATTGATACCTGGCTTCACTGCGGCAACTCGATGAATATCTGGCGTGTCATTTGTGCGTTGTATGATTTTTGTTCTACGTATGTAATACATGTGTTTGTGTATTGAATTTGTGTCTGGTATCGAATTGCATGAGTATATATTCTGTCGTAAAACATACTCTTTTTCTGTCTGTTATTTTCTTCTTCTCGTTCTGGCGTGTAGAATCACCATCACTTATAATTTTGTGGAATTTTTCACCTTTCACTCAACCTGCTGATGAAGAATATGAAAAATCTTATAAAGTTATGTTATTTTACACATTAAATCACATATAACTACACATGAATTTTCACCAACTAGTCACAATTCTCTAGTGCAGCCTGAGTTTTTAAAGCAAGGTGATTTTAGTTGGTGAAAAATTCAATAAAACTACGTAGGCGATTTACTGTGTTGATGAGAGCAAGAGGATTTGTACATCCAGACATTGTTAGATTCTACTCTTCCTGACCACCAGTAAATGGCTGGCTATGTAATGTTCAAGGTCAGTTGTGCTGTGGATCGCTCCTTGTGGTTTTAGCCGGTTGTTTATCTGTTCACTCCAACAGTAATTCAGAGGGGTATTTTATCTCTTATAAAAGATATTGCTTATGTCGTCACATACATCACTGCCTGTGAGCCTGTGTATTTCCCTCGTTTCAGAGAGTTTGACTGCAGTTACTCTGTGGTAATATTTAATATTATATTAGCAAATTAGTATCTGATATACGCAACAATAAATAAAGAGATACGTAAGCATTTTTCCCCTGTGGTTGATTTAGATGTATAGGAAATCAAGACCTGTGCAAAATAAATAATTGTGATGCTTTTGCTAAATAAATTTGTTGAGTGTTTATCTACCTATGTGAATTCCCTTAGCCTATAGGACTGATTGATGTGTCTTGTACATGTTAGTTTGTCAGTAAATGATGACAGACTCAGTGTACCAGTGTTGAATCACTGGAAAGGCAGCAGTTTACTCAAGGCACCACAGTTTCTGGATGCTGTTTCCACAACCATAAAACAGGCCACTGCGAGTTGTAAGACTGGCCGAGGGGGTTAGCACGCTAGCGCCTCTCACCAATGCAATTGCTGTGAGTTCAAGGCCATCTCATATTGGCTTCCTCTTCGATCATACGTGGTAAGGTTCATCACCAACCTGCAGATGGCTGTGGATTTTCGTCGGGTCCTGCCTGGTTTCCTCCCACCATAATGTTGGTCGCCATCAGGTTTGAAATATTCTTGAGTATGGTGTAAAACACCAATCGAATAAATAGGTATATGGCTGAAATATACTCATACTCGAATTGGTTGTGAAATAAAACAAAAACAGAAAACTGTGAGACAGATTTTATAACCAAGACAGGTCAGCAACTAGCAACTGATATAATTTTGGTGCATCGATTCAGAAATTTATTTCAAAGGGATTTCTTGTGGCTGAGAAGAGTAAAGGGAGATAATTCCAGGATCATTTATCCTTGAGAGCCCGTCACATGGTTTCATACGATCCTGTGTAACCTGGGCGAGAGCCATTTCCAGGAAAAATACAAAGACTGACACTTTGTGAGATAACAATTGTGTATTTGGACTTCTAAATATATATTTACAAGGGTATGAGGCACAAAGAATGAACAAATACTTGACAAATAGTTTCTGCAATCCAAGGGAAAAAGTAACTATTCAATTTTGTTATTTCAGGAAGCAGTAAACATACCTGTGTAAAATTAATACACAGAGACTGTGTTTCAGTGTGGATATAAATTTGGGATCTCACACGGACAAAATGGCTAAGGTTAAATATTTTAAGAACATTTTGTACTGACGACACTAACCTGATGTGTACACATGTATAAGCAGGTCATTTTTCTCACACCCAATATAATTTATATATTGAATAAATTATTCCATTAGCACAAAAATTTCCCCAAATATCACAATTCAGACATCCTGTCCTTTCCTTGACATCTCACAGTGTTCATACTGTAACCTTGCCAATCAACACTGTATGGTCTGATTTATGTTCTGTGACGTTCTAAGTACAATACTGATATGGAATTGTAGAACTATAACCCTGACATTCACTAACGTTCCTGACATTCTCAAATACATGTATTCCTCCTGAAACAGAGTGCAATGCTGTGCAACTAACTGTGAAAACTGGAATGTGTCAGTTGTAACTCTGGCAAACAGGAATGTTTCAACTGTACTGGTAACAAACTCTATTACCTCCCAAAATTTACAATGCTCTTGGCAATTTGTAATATTGGAAATCTATACCATACACTTTGAATCAAAAAAGCATGTAAAATAGTTAAGAAAATTAAAGTATCCTGAAAAAATACAGACGCTTCAGATTCATGGAGACATGATGACATTTTGTAATGATGGCGAACTTCAATACTCCTCTCTCTGAAAAGGAAAACAAGAAAACAATGCTGATGGGTCTGATGACTATTAAATTTGAATACTGACTTGGCTTTCGCCTCTATGTCCACAACGTCACGAGGGTTTCTCTTTGTAATAGATGAGATAATTCATCTGGTTGATGTTTCTCAAAGCGGTCGTGATGTTAGGCCGATCACAAGTACAAAGGCGGCGTATGCCGTCAGTATGGCCAATTCCACAGAGACATTTCTGATTGGTCAGAATTTTGAGATACGATTTTAGAGCTTATTTCGGGGCATTAAAGATTTAATTTTTAACCGTGTCATAAATGTTATCTTATGATAAAAGTGCCAAAACTAAAAACTCGATATTGTTATCAAGTTTTAAATTTTGGCCTAAGTCAGAAAGAGCTTTGTGGAATCTTTCCAAGATGTTGACATTTAAATGTATTGTGTTGCCTCAAGGGAATGGCATGCCAAAGACACCAGACATGATTCCAGATAGTTATCAAATTTTACCCAGTAGAGTGACTTATTATTTATTCAGTGAAGCTCTTACAACAAAGCAATAACTACCAGGTATTGCTCAGATCGGGCATGATCATAGGATGCCAGGTGCCACAAGCCATCAATCAGAGATAAAGGCCTTACCTAGACGACTTCTTCGGCAGGTAACTTTACGACAGTCCGTTTCTGGAGAGTGCCCGTGGAGTGGTCAAACTTGGCCAGCGGTCCCCCGGTCAGCTGAGGTGGTGTGCTGTCCACTTTCACATGACGCCCACTAAATGCCTGAGGGAGAAGGCACAAAACTTACATGAGGGACAAAACTTACATGAGCACAAAACTTTCATCAGGTCAAAACTTACACGAGGACAAAACTTTCATGAGGTCAAAACTTACATCAGGACAAAACTTGCATGAGCACAAAATTTACGTGTGGACAAAAACACAGTCTTACTAAAATGCATGGAGAGAGACATAGGTACAAAGCTTCCAAGAGTACAAAAAAAAGACATTGTATGCTTGTCATTGTATAACCCAGCCTGAACAAATTGCATGGGGGAAGAAGTTGGTACAAGTTGATACATCGAACTTACTGTGGTTTTAAGATTCTGTATATCTGTACTGTGGAAGGCTTCACTGGAAAGACAAACATTTGCAAATTATTTATGGACTTATTTGTTTGTTGATAAACATGATGCTGAAGAATTTGTCACTTATACGATGGTGGTTTTATGGATCAAACATAGCAAATTATAACAGCTATATGAAATCATAGTTATACCTGCCCTTTGTGATAAGTGCAAAATTTCATTATTTTTCTTTTTAATTTTCTTTAACTTACATCGTTATTATTTGATGGCAAAATTAGGAAGAAAATTTGGTCAAGTTAAACTGACATCAAATACGCTAAAATAGGAGGTCACTGATGCAAACCAAGCTTGAGCTGTGAATGCGGTCCCACCCATCCATTTCTCAGTACAGGAGTGAACTAGACTTTCTGGCATATTTGTACAAATGACTGACATATTAAGTTGCAGCTTACGTGTCTCTGTACTTGGGCTGTATTCTAGACGCTTCAACAGACAACTCCTGTCTCTCCTTTGCCGCCTGAAAGGTAACAATTATACCTGTTTTATATTCAACAGCAAATTACATGTATCTAGATAACAAATGTTTATACATTTAGTATCATTCACTTCCACCTTATATTGTATACTCATCCAATTATCTACCCAACAGGTGGTTTCCACGCTTTTTGGCCAAAACGCAGACGAAAAATGAAAAGTCAATTAGGAATTTTCTTTTGCCAGGTCCACCACACCACTGATGGCAAACTAAAGACATAACGGAGCCCTTCATCTTGTTTTTTAGAGTTACACTATTTGTGTACTGCGTTACGCTTATAAGTGGTTTTACAGGATTATGACTCAAACGTCTTTTCCCTCAGACTCTGCCTGTTTCCTCCCGCAGTAAGGCTGGTCGCCATTGTGTAATTGAAATATTCAGCATACAGAATAAAAAACCCAATCAAATAAATAAATAAATAAACCAAACGTCTTAAAGCCAACTATTTTTTTAAAGTGCAGAAAACTTCAAACGGTGTTGTTTGGCCAAAACTTGAATATTATACAATGCAAACAATGCTTAATTTGGCTACCCAAGGCAAATATATTCTTTTACATGTTATGTATCATTCCATCACTCAAATATACTGTTTTACTGAAATGAAACCTTTACATCAAGAGAATAACTTCATGAAAATAAAACACTTCGCTTTTCCCAATAATGCCCTATATAACAATCATGTTGACAGCCAGCCAGGAGTGCAGAAGTGTTCTAAACTCTCAATTTTCCGAAAATATGCCCTAAAATCATTCAAGTCAACATGGCAGAGATAGGAGATGCATTCCTAAATAGATCAAAATTCTTCAGGTTAAATAACTGACCAAACTGTAAATTTCAAGCTAATACATTTTTAATAATAGATGACTAAATGTTACCAAAAGACTAATCCATCCCAAATAATCCGTCACAGAAAATGACCGTGCTATTTTTATTCTGTTTTTCAAGCAGAATATTTTGACATTTGCTTGAGGCTGATATTCTGTGAGGCACTCACCTTCAGAACCGTATAGTTGGATGTCCTGGCAATGAATTCTGTGAAATCACTCAGGGCTTTTTCCTTCTGTCTGTGATTTTCTCGAATCTGAAAATAATCAAAATATAAATAAGTAACATAAATAAATACGTAAACACAAAATATGCAGCCAAAAAAGAAAAAAAATCACATTAAGAACAGTGTTTATACTCACTGTATTTAAACGGAAAATCAAGGATTTAAAAGATGTATGATGTAAATAATGTTATAAGACAGTAATTGGAAACAGTAACACTATGTCTTGTTAGTCAAGTTATTATGAGATACATCGCAGTCTGATGTGCTTAGTGTTATGTTTTCAGAGTAATCCCCCTTACCTCAGCATAGAACTCCTGCTCCTCAATGATGTCCTGATTGGACTGAGCTTGGAGAAGCTCCTCCTGTGTGCTGGCAACGATCTGAGCCCGGTCCTCAACTGCGCGTGAAATCGCCTCCAGCGCCTCTTGGTCGGGCGTCACAGGGCGTACGTTCTCAACTTCCAGCTCCTCGATCACCTCTGTCAGAACCTCACCCATCTGTGGGTATAGAGTCAACATTTAGTCACCATAGGGCCCATAAAACATGGCTTCCTCATTGACAACTGTCTTCTGACTCATAACCGGATTTAACTTTAAATCAAATTTTCAATTTTGTACTGACCCAGCCCATAAAAAAAACTAGGAACTCCAATTAGGAACCCATTTTAGTAAGAGGGTGTACTGCTATGCCAAAGGTAACTACCTTGGCGACGTATCTCTACAATATGTGATGTCATGGCACTTAAGTCTCATATAACTTACATCCTGTTTGTAAAACAAGCCCCTGAACTGTATTTCACCTCAACTCTAGCTCTTTTCAAGTGACAATTTTTGCTTGATTCTGATTGATTTCTTACAGTACATTAAATATCGACTAAATCCACTGCTGTTAGACTTAAACTGTAGACAACTGAATTGGCTTCTAGGTTTTGCTAAAAGCTTAAATATATAGCATGACACGATACTGGCATTAGCTGGTACACTTTTGAGCTAGGGACAATATTCATACAATATCTCTGAATTCCATGGACCAATTCCACAAAGGGATTTTGGACTGAAGTCAAAATTTGACTCAAAATATAAATCGTGACAGGTTTGTTTTGAGGACCAAAATTTTAGCAACTTGAAGACAAAAAGTATGCTATGATATGCCTGAAACACAGTCAATGTTGATCTGACACCAACTGGAGACTAATGGTATGCTACGATACGACTGAAACACAGTCAATGTTGATCTGACACCAACTGGAGACTAATAGTATGCTACGATACGACTGAAACACAGTCAATGTTGATCTGACACCAACTGGAGACTAAAAGTATGCTACGATACGACTGAAACACAGTCAATGTTGATCTGACACCAACTGGAGACTAAAAGTATGCTACGATACGACTGAAACACAGTCAATGTTGATCTGACACTAACTGGAGACTAAAAGTATGGTACGATATGACTGAAACACTGTCAATGTCGATCTGACACCAACTGGAGACTAAAAGTATGGTACGATATGACTGAAACACAGTCAATGTGGAGTTGACACCAACTGGAGACTAAAAGTATGCTACGATATGACTGAAACACTGTCAATGTGGAGTTGACACCAACTGGAGACTAAAAGTATGCTACGATATGACTGAAACACAGTCAATGTGGAGTTGACACCAACTGGAGACTAAAAGTATGATACGATATGACTGAAACACTGTCAATGTCGATCTGACACCAACTGGAGACTAAAAGTATGCTACGATATGACTGAAACACAGTCAATGTGGAGTTGACACCAACTGGAGACTAAAGCATGCTACGATATGACTGAAACACAGTCAATGTGGAGTTGACACCAACTGGAGACTAAAAGTATGGTACGATATGACTGAAACACTGTCAATGTCGATCTGACACCAACTGGAGACTAAAAGTATGCTACGATATGACTGAAACACTGTCAATGTCGATCTGACACCAACTGGAGACTAAAAGTATGCTACGATATGACTGAAACACAGTCAATGTGGAGTTGACACCAACTGGAGACTAAAAGTATGCTACGATATGACAGAAACACTGTCAATGTCGATCTGACACCAACTGGAGACTAAAAGTATGCTACGATGTGACTGAAACACAGTCAATATGGAGTTGACACCAACTGGAGACTAAAAGTATGGTACAATATGACTGAAACACTGTCAATGTCGATCTGACACCAACTGGAGACTAAAAGTATGGTACGATATGACTGAAACACTGTCAATGTGGAGTTAAACTCCAATCATTCATTCTCAAATAATCAGGCTTTGTGAAAAAAAAGCTGTCTGAAGTCAAAATTGCCTTTGTAGCCTTCGCTTCAGTTCATCACATTTTGAGCATTATTTCAGTCATATGTCGACTGTCAATGTCTCCTTGTAGCAGATCGGGCCCAATGGCGACATATACACTGTGCTGCCTTACAAACTCCATGCCGAAGACACCAGACACAATGTCCCCAATTATAATGAGACTGGCCCACCAGTGCTTGGTCTATTCCTCTTATGCCGAGCATCAAAAAAGGGCCAAGAATACAATATTACAATCTACTGTGTGACTCGATTCAGGATTGAACCTGGATTTACCATTTACGAGGCAGCACCGTAGCCAGCCAGTCCATGAAGGATTTATACATAAAAGCATGAGTCAGTTCAGTTGATAAAAATAATAAAAATTAGTACGCTGATAGGTTGCATCAATGTGTCACTTCAGTACTTGGGGGGTGGGAGAGCAGAAAACTAGAGGAATACTATAAAGTACGTGCAATGCTATATCACACACTATCTTACACAAACAGCATTAAAGCAAGGCTTACACTTGGAATGAAAAGTATTATTGCTACATTTTCCTTTAAAGTCAGTGCTATGAAATAACCAGGTTGCTAGAATATGAAGAATTTCATGACACCTGTTCTCTTCATGCAGTAACTAAATTGAAATCTGGAGAGAAAAAAAATGTCCTAAACAATTTACACAAAATTTGTGGAAAATCAAGGGATTGCTCAATGAGAGTGCTAGACAGCTTCAAATTGAAGTTGACCATGTAGGAGGTAAGCTACAAGACTTCTCTCTCTTACAAAGAAGCATGTTAATTTTATTCGTGGAAGAGTTATCTTCCCTGAATGTGACTTCACTATAGGTTATCTCCCCCTGGGTGTTCCTATATGCAGGCTATCTGCTCTGGTTCCTCTGGCTATTGCTCTGCTTCCACAGCCTATTGCACTGAATTGTGAAAATACATCATGCAGTTTAATATATCTAACCAACACAGCAGGGATCAAACTGACTGACTCTTAATCTATGAATATTATTGTATAACAGCAGAGAATCCAGCCTTACCTTAAACTCCATGTATTTTTCAATGATCGTCAGTGTGACATGATCAGTGACATCCAGTCCTGGCAAATCTGTAAATCCTGAAAACACCAAAAGTCACATTCTCGAATTGCAGCTGTTTATGAAACAAATCATGTCAACTTGTATTTGAGCAGTGTTATCTGTGCAGTTGAAATCCTTGGGTCAAATTTATAACAGTCGTCAGTATTTTCTATTAATCCGCCCTGAACTCTTCACACAGATATGATAGATCAAAGAAACTGTTTGGAAACAGTTTGTTTTTTTTCCCCTAAAAGTTTTAAAACTACACCCAGCTCTAATATGCCTCGGGGTTGTTCCAGATGACGGGCCAGGAAAGAATACATGTTTTACCTTCTGCAATTTACAATTTCATAGAGGGTGGTGGGACAAATCCTCTACCCTGTGAAAATTTATGACAACATTTATTTATTGTGGGTTGGGAATGTTTCTAAAGCTTCTGTACAATCAAACCTTTGTGAAAATCAGAGCTTAGATAAGACCTGTATTCCTTTCAAAAATGTTCCAAGTTACAGTGTCAAGGCCTGAAGAATCCAGATCGCATTTGTGATTTAATTTTTCTAATTTCTCAATAACCTAAAATTCTGTCCATGATTTTCCTGATTCGGAGATTTCTTTTGACATTAAAAAAGTGTTTTGACTTTTGTCTTGGAGGTAGGCTGATATCCTACTGGAAGTTTCAATACCAAATGTAATATTTTATGACAACCGTTTGCCTCTAAAAATGCACTTTTTGGGATGTCAACAGCCTTGGTATTGATTAAATGCCAGCAGCCTTGGTATTGATTAAAATACAAGTGATTGTTCAACTTCAACTGTTAAGTGAAGCTGTCGTTCAAACATTGCGTTGACACAAATTTACCACAAAAAGAGGCATAATGCATTTTGGATAGGATACCGCCCTGTTTTAGGGACAAACAACTGAGAGAAATTTTCTGTAGATGTAGCAGTAACATCAAAATGTTTACAGACGGATGTCTAGACTGATGCCATACCTTTTTACAGTGTACAACCCACGATACAGGCATATAACAAAGATACAGGAAAACATAGTTTTGAATTATCATGCAAGTCTGTTGTGTATGTCTTCTGGCTGCCTTAGTGTGCTGACCATCAAGCTACATGCAATGTTTTCATCGCTACTTTAAGCCACTGCCTGTCAATTCTTCTTCTGGCAATAACTGCATTATTGCATACAATTGCATTTCACAATGACATAGAGGATAATGCACAATGAAGCGTCAAGTGGGTTATCATTTCTACCTTTCACAATAACAGTGTTTATGGTATGCAACCTTCACTGTCCAATATTCTATTTATTATTTATAGTTTAACAGCATCATGATTCTTGTATATTTAAAGAAGCTTTAAGCAACTTTTTAGCCTAAGACTTCAAAGACACATCAATAGCATGATGCAGTGTACATGATGTCTTGTAGGAATGTAACAATTCACTAAACTTATACTATGATGTCATCCAGCTGAGCTCAGATTGGAATATTATTTAACAAAATGTTCCTTTTTTGATGTCATGGCATCTGGCTGTGAAATAGCAAAATGCAATACCAGAAGTGATATTCCACTGAGTTAAATATTACTAGGTATCTCACTGATATAATAATTCATGATGCTGCTTCACTGAAGCACCACGTTTTGACACGGTAAAATACTACCCAACCTATTCCCAGTATGTTACAGAGTTCCCTGCTCCTGCTGGCTGCTTACCCAGTTTACAGAAGAGAGAGTAGAGTTTGGCCCTCATGTTCTCTGAGACATCCACGATGGCCTGACTGGGGCAGAGGGCAGAGAGTGGCGTGACTCCGAGCTCATCCTGTAGGCCTGTCCTTAATGGATTGTGAAGGTCTGTCAATGGTAAGACACAACAATGAAGTGAACATGGGAACGACAGCAAGATATTTATGCCATTACATAATCATCTGACTGGAAACTAATTGTGTCTTCAAGGATATTTGACTTTCCTGTAAATAAGAATGTTCATTCCCCATACCTTTTCCCCTACAAAACTCCGTTAATTCACAGTGCATTTTGATTTTCATTCCACTCCCAAATTATGTCACACTACCCACCATTTTCCCACCACCCTACTTTGACCTCTCAAATGCCCCTTTCTGATAACCTGCTCTATTGGCCTTATTTATTTCTGCTATATTATTACAATACAAATGTGTTTTTCGTCAACAAATATAAATCAAACTATTAGATGACTATATAACTTAGGGGTAGCCTAAGTTCTCTTCTTCACCTTCATCCCACATCAAAACCACACACCCCTTCTTCCCAGCTCTTCCCACATCCAACCCCCACAACCACATTCCACTGCTCCCAAGCATCATTTGACTGACCTGCCAAAGCCCCTGTGGGTTCCCGCTTCACTCCCATCTCTTGCTCCTCTTCCCGCCACATCTGGCAGAAGAGGTGGGCAGCTGAGGTGTTTTTCTTTCCCCTCCAGGTCATTATGTGATGTACAGTCTTTGGGTTCTCACACAAGTCCAACAAACACCCCACAATAAGGTTGTGCATGTTTTTAGGACAATACTGACACCAAGAAAAAATAATAACAATAATCCCATTTTTCAGCTAAATACAACAATTCATCATGACAACATAAATCAAAGTCCTGCATTAAACACAGAATTAACGTAAAGAAGACAACAATTACGTTTACAGGAGCAGTATATAAACCCACAATCCTCCAGCAGGCACCTGACAAACCTCCTGATTTACAGCTGCAGGCCAATCAGATTCAAGCAAGGTTCAAAATTTGTGACCTTATTGGTGACTTAGTTCATTACAAAATGACCCCCAAATTTCTACTATATAAATAAATGCTTCAAATTAAAACCCAGTATACCATCTATTAACACAGAACTGTAAAATAACCCATTGTAACAGGCTTACAGAGCTAGGCTTGTGCCAAAGCTTTCACTTGCATTTTAAAGAATGGGTAAAGTAATAAAGCCAGAGGTAGTCAGGCCTGTTTTCCTGAAGCAAATTTGCATGTTATTAGAACTTATTTCATAAGTCTCAAGAACCATATGGAAACAAAATATTTCTGTTGTTTCCACTGACCTTTCCCCACCCATAACAGATGTGTAGCCTTAAATGATGGTGCAGTTTCAAACACATTTGACGTCACACATGGGATTTTCATATCACATCAGGCAAAGAGTAGATAAACTGCTGAAGGATTTGTGTTTGAGGACACTTTCAGTTACCTGCATTGAGAAGTTACTCATTGATAAAATATCCATTGCTATGTACCTTATGAATCTTGGATTTTATTCTCTTCCATAAGTGTCTCATATGAGAATAAAAATTCAGTTCACTTCGTCTTGAAACTGAATCAGGACTTCACGATTCAATATGACCAAATATTAAAGGAGTAATTAAATTTTTTTTTAGGCATTTAGTCCCTGCAACTGAGTACCGAAATAGGACACCATTTTGTGTAACATTACCTGTAAAAGGTCAATCAGCAAGAAGACACCTTCCTTCTCCAGCAGGTAATCCTCAGTGATATAGCACCCCACAACTGCACACCTGAGGTAATGAGATAATCACAGGTAGCACAGGTGAGTTTACAGGTAAGATATACATGTAGCAGTGGGTTTATGAAATATATGATAAGTCTATTGTCAGTTACAGGTCCACTGGATAGAAACAAACTACCTTCTGATTTGCATAAGTTGTATACTCTCAAAATCTGTTGAAATCAACAATTAAGCCAAAGTTTAATCTTACACAATCATCAACACAATATGAATATCATTAATGATGTACATTCTGATTACTACTTGTGTAGGCATACTATATATGTACAAGTTTCTAAAAACGCTGATGCTTTTCTATGTAAATTATAGAGAGATTTCACATCCATAATCAGGTTAATCATGTCAGTTGTTCTTCATCAAGCATAAATATGCTAATAAAAAGGTTTAAAGAATACAGCAAACTGGTATCACCTTTCCTGATTATCTCCCTTAGATCTACATTGCCCTGTAACTTGCAGCTGTACTGGTGTGGTACAGAAAAATGATCAGAAGTGTTGCCTTACCAGATACAGTCTACAGTGGCCAGCAGCAGACGGTGATGCCCCAGTCCCCCTGACACCAGCCTGGGATCTGTCCTCAGATAGGCCACACACACGTCCACCCCCTCAGTCCCGAACAGTTCCTGTTACACAACCGTACACTGAGTTAACATACCCACAAACAGGGCCCACAAGTTTTTCGTAACTTTATCGCCTTAAATAATACCACTTTATGGTGATATAACCTAAACATAACATCAGTGACAAAACCTTTACAAGAAGTCAGATTTATGAAATTTTGTAAAACTGGGTCCGTGTGTACACAAGTTGGCATACAGGAAACTGGTTACTACTTACAATTTGTCACAAATGAAAAGAAATAGATATACGTTGCTGACATGCTTCCAATAGTAAAATTTACAAGGGAATTCTTTTTATACTAAGCTTGAGAATTTTTCACGTATATGATGGCTGTCAGGTTTTTTGGGTAGAGGAACTTGGAGTGCCCTGGGTAAACCATCAACCTTAGAGAAGTTACTGACAGAGAGATGTGCTCATCATATTGGTGAAAGGCAAATGGTCTTTCACAAATAATAGACTGTACAAATGGCCACAAAGCACTGCCTTACAGCTTACAATCTCCAAGGCTGAACGCAGAGTAAGCCCATTGGATACACAAAGTGCCTGTCCTTGCCTGAAACTAAACCATCTTTTATTTCACGGCTGCATGTAGACTTTTACACAAATCTTTAACTGTATAAGTGTAAGCACTGTATTATTCAACCTAATGGACACAACATGTCTCTGCAATAGCCACAACATTGTGGTCATTCAGTTCTGTGGTTGTGGTCATCTGTAAGCAGGCTTCAGCAGTATAAAGGTAGTTATGTACAAAGTTCATGCACTTAACCTTTCTCCACCGACCACAACCGTGGTTGACAGCAAAGAAATCACATACTGCTGATTTCATTTACTTATTCATGCCATACTGTATGACGGTGTTGAGATTAATGAGAGAAGTACAAAACCAAAAACCTTGGCCAGGTATCTGACAAACCACCTGACTTAAAGTCACATTCGAAGCCAAAAGAGCAGATTCCAAAGATTGACCTCATTGGTTGAGTGTCTGACAATCATACCAAGCCAGAACTAAACTTGTTTAATTCTGCAAAGGGCCCGATGGCAAGACAAGCATTCTCTTTTAGCTGTCAAACGAATAGCTATACATGTATTTTGAACTACAACAGAACAAAAATGGCAACAATTTTGTTCAAAATGAATCAAACCTGACCCAAAACTCACCCAAACTACAGAAATGTGAATATGTTCCTGGTCTCTAAGGCCTAACTTGTCATGGTTGTACCACATATAAAGTTTCAATTCAATACGACGAACAGCCTTAAAAAACTGTTCAAAACTAAAAGCCAGAGGACAAAATGGAGTTTTGTCCCATGTAGACAAAATGGCCAAAGGTGAAACTGCTCCATAAATCTGTCATGGTGAAACCTTGTACCAAGTTTCATTTCAATGGGCTGAACTGTTTTCAAAATAAACTCTGCAAAACTATTTTGTAGCTGGTTAACACACGGAGTAGCCTACAAACCTGGATAGTCTAATAATCAAAATCTGAAGCTGAACACAGTCTTTCTGTTGAGTTACAATGTTCAGCAAAGTAGAATAATGATTTATGTACCCTAATTCTTCAACCTTTTCAACAATGGATGCAATATTTCATCATCTTCTTTGCAAACTGGAGGGTCTAGAGAAATACTTCTCATTCTCTTATGAAGCTTATGCCCCTGGTGACAGAAAAAAAATCATTTTTGGTTTCATTTCTAACTGTATTCATAAACTACCCATTAAAAACTGCTTCAGTGATTGGAAAGTTTGATGATTTAGAATGTTCAAAACTGACCTTCCTGTGCATGTCGCCATCACAGAGAGAGGAGAGGATGAAGAGCATGTCTGACTGCATCTCCACATCAATGGCATCGTCTTCGTCCTCACTGCTAGTGGCATTTGTCAGTATACCTGCTCGATCAAACAATTCCTATAGTTAATATGGGTTGTCTGTCACAAGTAATGCATTGAGAGAAAACCTGATATTGATGAAGAGACGTAAGTTACACCGTGTTATGTAATAATGCACGAGTAATGTGATACCCAGCGCGTAATATAATAATGCACGAGTAATGTGATACCCAGCATGTAATGTAATAATGCACGACTAATGTGATACCCAGCATGTAATATAATAATGCACGAGTAATGTGATACCCAGCACGTAATGTAATAATGCACGAGTAATGTGATACCCAGCACGTAATGTAATAATGCAGGAGTAATGTGATACCCAGCACGTAATGTAAAAATAATAATCTCTGCATTATATAAGACAGGCATGTAAAGTACAATCAGGCAGACAAATAAAACAGTACAGTAACTGTAACCTAGACACTGTCGGGGATAAGGCTAAAGTAATGTTGAAAACGACTGTTGGAAAGCAACTTAGCGTAGGCCTGAGGATTCCATCCGGCACTGCCTCATGTCTTATTTGAAATAAGATACACACAGACTCCCTCAAGCACTTGAATAAGCACAGAATAATGCATACCTATACCTGTTGTTATGTACGTTATTACATTACACTGAAAGTTTTATTACAATACCTGGGGACTGGCTTTATTACAGAACACAGGAAATTTTATTACATTACACGGTTGGTGTAACATTACCAGTGTATTATTACATAACACTGTGTAACAGATGTACTTAGGATTCTTCATAGGCCACTGAAACTTAACACGGGTCACATTAACCTTTCTCCAAAGAGCAGATTTCCATAGACAGCACAGGATACATGTTTTTGAAATACTTGTTTACATCCCAGTTACGATGTACTATGCACATAAAAAAATAATACTTTGGACCTGCTGTTTTTATTTATCTTCTCCCTTTTTTTTCTTTTGTCCTTTCTCTTCTTTTTATGTGTGCATTTCTTTTCTATTGTTTTAACTACATGTATTATATATTTGTGTAATTGTACATGAGATTTCTTCCATGATGATTGCGAATATTACCGGGCCTTGGGGGCAGTTTCATGAAGTATACTTAGTGTCAAGCAGAACTTTGCCAAGTGTACTTTATATCTGTATGACATATGTTGCCATGGCATTTAAGGCTTACTTAGGTTTAGTATGCCTCATGAAACTGTCTCCTGTGTCCCGAGAGGCTCAAGGTGGACCTGTTTAGGCACAAAATGAGTTTCTCTTATCCTCTTGAAATAAAGCTTTATCATTATCATGAGAACAGTGATTTTGGGTCAAAAAATATATCTAGCCATATAATACCCTTTAAAATATAAACTGATGACGAAGACGTTGTGCATATTAGGCAATAAAACTCTGTCTGTCAGTTACCTGATATTTGGTTGATTGCCCCCTGGTCCACCAGATCCTGCAGCACTCTCTCCTCTCCTGTGGATACCACGCTCCTTAGCAACCTCACACAGTATCTCATCTGAGCCCTTTTGTTGCCACGGCCACCGCTTCCATGGAAACTGTTGCCATGGCCACCAAACTCATCTGGATAAGATCAAGAACTGGAGTCAGTTTAGCAAATAAGCAAGGAGTTGTTTGACATGATATTGCCACAATTTTTATAAAATTAATTTTCACTTTAAACCCCCGCTCTCCAACCCTCCATCCCTCACTCCCTGTCCATAATAGCTCTCACCTGGACTAACACGCCACTCTAGCAGCAACAGCAGACGTTTGTTGCCGTGAAAGGTCATGTAATCCTCCAGCATCTACTGCTCCAACAGGACACACATTCAACTTCCCCCAGCACCCTCACACCTTAGTCCTTACCTGGACTAACACACCACTCTAGGAGCAGCAGCAGACGTGTGCTGCCCTGACAGGTCATGTAATCCTCCAGCATCAGGGGACACAGACTGCTCCGACAGGACACACACTCAACGTCCCACCTGCACCCCACACCCCCACCTTAGTCCTTACCTGGACTAACACACCACTCTAGGAGCAGTAGAAGACGTGTGCTACCCTGACAGTTCATGTAATCCTCCAGCATCAGGGGACACAGGCTGCTCAAACAGGACACACACTCAACCTCCCGCCTCCCCTCCCACACCCCCACCTGAGTTCTTACCTGGACTAACACACCACTCTAGGAGCAGTAGCAGACGTGTGCTGCCCTGACAGGTCATGTAATCCTCCAGCATCAGGGGACACAGACTGCTCAAACAGGACACACACTCAACCTCCCACCTCCCCTCCCACACCCTCACCTGAGTTCTTACCTGGACTAACACACCACTCTAGGAGCAGTAGCAGACGTGTGCTGCCCTGACAGGTCATGTAATCCTCCAGCATCAGGGGACACAGACTGCTCAAACAGCCCAAGCTCTCCAGCTGAAGCTCCTCAAACTGAGCCGGGGTCCACTCTCGGGGTCCTGTCTGGACCTCGTTACCCCGCACGTAGGAGAAGAGTGCCAGCATCAGGCGACCTTCTGACAGGATCTGAGGGGAACAAAACAGATACAGATATAAACACAGTTTCTCTGACAAAATCACTGGCTTAGGCATGCATCTAAGGCACGGCTCTTGCTTCAGACAACAGACCCTTGAACACTGAGGTCAGGAGTTCAAATCAAACTAAACACCAATCAAATAAATAAATGAAAAAATATATCAAATCAAATTCTTGCAAGCCAGGTGACACTCTATGTCAAGATATTTTGTCTTGTGTCTGGAAAGGAGGGCTCTGTGGGCATTCCATTCCAACGAATGAGGTACCAGTGTCTGAGCATATCACACAATGTCTGGGTACAGTGTACATACATATGAACATATATGAAATTTCTAGAAAATGTTTTCTGCCAGTTATCCCTTCCACTACATGTATATATGGCGAACTGAGATCAACACGGGTTTGTACATGTACATGTAGCTTCATCATAATGCAATTCACTTCTGCTGTTGTGGTGATCACAGAACTCAGGCCTGCAGGTTTCCCCCACCCACAAACTCAACCACCACTGTTGTTACACAAGTGAAATATTTTATTTTTAAATATTTTTACAGCCTAAAACATATCATCCGACATATCAAATACAGTAACGTTGAACTTGATATGTTTGATATTTCATGTCATATACCTCTTCAATTAAAAAATGAGGAGTAAGTGAATGGATAGGATTTCTGATTATGTCATTGATAACAAGTATAATCTATTCATTATTTCTTCGATCATTTTTTACTTATTTATTTCACACCAGTTACAATACATGCTGTCCTAATACTTACTGGCAGGATAGCTGGGTCCTGACTCAGCATGGTTAAGAGGTTAAATAGCAATTTCTTTAGTTCAAAATCCTCATGGGTCTGAGACAACTTCAGGTGCTTCACCAGGACATGATTGCTCTTTACTGCAAGGCAAATGTTATTATATTCACTTATTTACTTGATTAGTTGGCTTAGTTGGTTGCTTCATACCATACCGAACAAATTTTACACATATATGAAGTCATTCTTTTCTTTGTTATCGTTTGTAAGACAGAATGACCTACAGGAAAAATAAAAATGTCAGAACTATACACAACTTTTGAATTTCTTTCAGCTATTTGGCACTAAAATGTACTTATATGGATACATTTTTATGTAATGTACAATCTCCAGCTTGCCATCATTCAATACTAACTTTAAAATGAGATGTTTCTACCTTCCTGAAATGTAGCAAAGAGCACAAGCTGTTTGGCGAAGCCAGTTTCTATGAATGGAGCCTGGGGACAGATGGAGGCGACAAGGGAGGCAATCACGAGCAGATCATTGCGGAGCTGGCGGTCATAATGGCTGTAACCCTGGGTAAGCTGGTAGATATACGCGTCACGTAACTGGCTGTGAGAACAAGGGTATAGGAAAGAGCATTTTAGTTCGTATTCAACAGGAACATGACAGAAAGGGGTACATTCATGCCCCAAGTCAGACAGATTCAAAAGAATCCAAGATTTAATAACTTATTTGTTTAGTTATTTGATTGTTGTTTAATGCCAAGAGTTTTTCACAATTTAATTTTGTCACCCTTTTTGGGTCCCATAATTTGGGCTAAAGTTGAGATATTGTGACATCAATAGCCTAATCAAGCAGTTATTGCAGGATATTTATTAATATACATGATATTATTTTTCTTATATGACATATTATGTTAACACATTTTCTATATTAAATTAATCAAAATTAAATCATATTCTAAATTTCAAATTTTTTCCTCCTTAATTCCGGCCTGTTTCATCCTTGGTTCCAATTTTGGCAAACAAATCCATCTTTGGATCCATCATATTTTCTCCATTTCCCAAGAATAGCTAGATACTGACTCTCAGAATATATATATTTTGCCCAAAATCTCCACTATAGTCTCTGTAAGCCAGCAAAAATTAAAAAGTTTTGTGAAAACAGATCCAGCTTAAGGCTTTAAAAGTGATGGGCTGACAAAGATCCTCATGGCTGTATGTACCCGGGTGCGTGTGCCATGCATGTTACTGTGCAGAATCCAAAACAAAACGTGTGTTTTTACAAGCTCTGACCTGACACACTCGAGGTTGTTAAGCTGTTCAGCGACCCTGTCCCTGTCTCCGTGGGTCAGCAGATTCCAGAGGATGTCCACTGACCGGAACAGAAGCTGACCGGTGGGGTCTGATGTGTCCATCAGACGGTTACAGATCCTCTGGGCAGCCCCACCATTCAGCATCTCATTGCAGTTCTTTTCTGTTCAGATAACAAATATCAGAGATATTGTCACACTAATATTTTATCATCTAACCCTAACAGTTCGTATCTTAAAGCATAACAAATATCACACATATTATCACTAAAATTTTAACATGCGATTACAATTCCTTTCTTCAAGCATAACAAATATCACTAATCAATATTTTAACATCTATAGTTCCTTTCTGAAAAGCATAACAAATACTCTCATTAATAGTTTAACATCTCACAACAGTTCCTTTTTTAAGCATAACAAACATCACAAACATTATCACTAACATTTTAACATCTCATTACACAGTCCTTCTCTCTGTAGATAAATAAGTACATGTACATGTACCGTACACTTTTAACATTAATTTGCTGACATTCCATCATATTTCTGATTTATTATTTATTCATTTATATGATTTGTTAAATGCCATACATGTTCTAAAGAATTTTTCACTTCTAGAGGAAACTGGTGTGCCTCAGGTAAACCACCAACATTTGGCATGTTACTAACAAACTTTTTCACGTATGAGGTACAGGGTAACCACACCATATTGGTGGGGGATAAGTGGTTTTCAGCACACATCAGAATGTGCATATGGTCACACAAGTATAGTTTACCACTTGTTGTCCCCAATGCCCCACAAACAGTCCGAATGGGGGAATCCTGAAATTGTCAGTTCAGGATCAACCACAGACATCAAACTAATGAAAATGTTACCTGAGTTTTTTGAGAAGTTCTGCAGTACATTCAACACCTGTATCTTCACATCTGTATCATTCTCCAAGAGAGCCAGTGACTAAAACAGAGGAAAAATGCAGGGCTGTTTACACTTTTGAGGGACGTACTTTAAATATAAAGTCGCTTGTCTGCAAATTGTGTCTTATATTTTTTATCTGATTGTGATTGGTGTTTAATGCAGTAGTCCTGAATTTTTCAGACGTGGAGGAAACCAGGATGATTGAAGTGATTCATTGCCCTGACAAAACTCTTGACTTAGACATGTTAGAGCAACAGCTGCAGTGAGATATTGATTCAGATATGCGACGTCATTGATCAAGGGTTTGAAGGTTGCACCTGTTGCTGACAGTGCTTCATCTGAGCCAGTAGGTGGCCCAATAAAGGAGATTTGAGATCGAACTCTTTTATCGCTAAAGGTAAGAAGAGCCCTTCTGTACCATGTGTTAAAAATGTTTGGCAACTATTTCAATTAAAACATAGGTGTCTAAGAAAAGTCTCCAAAAAAGTTACTACGACTAGAGGTATGACAGGGAAAATGGAGGAGCTAGAAGTTTATTAATTTAAGAAGCTCCTAATTGAAGGAGAGGTCATTTGTACCTCCCTAACACAGCAAGACTGGAGATCGCTAAATTAAAATCAACAAATTTGCCTCACATTCTGACAAGTCACATGACACAGTTGAACTCTTTTTACCTTCTACGACAAAAGAGTTCAAATTCAAAACTCCCCTATTGTCTCCTATAAACACATAGATGCTAAATGAAGTTAATTATATGGATTATTCTGTTTAATCAAGAATGGAAAAATGACGGCTGGGTAAAAAAATCTGTATGCTTCATCTAAAACAAAATTAAGCAGTGTTAAATACAAAGTCGGCTATGTTTTCATCTAGCACCAATAATTTGAGAGGGAAGAACTGCTCGTCTTTCCCAAATCTTTCATGTATTGATAATGCAGCTGTATGTACACTTAGAAAATCTCACCTTCACCAAAGTTTCAGCAATGTCACTGTCCTCCACCACTCTCCTGTTGTACTCAAAAGTCGTCCCTTTGTAATCTGGAACCACATTGTATAGAGGGTTTGCATGTGAGCTCATCAAAAATCCATATCTATGGCGACAATACCAAATGTAGTATGTCAGCAATATTGACCATCCTTAAAAATACGTTTGTTGGGCGTCACCCGACTGACCCTTCAAAAAGGGTCTACACAAAAGTTTTTATTCATATGTTGACAAAAGTTTGCTTATTTTTTTTCTCTCCATGTTAATTTCTTTAAAATCCCTATATTTTTCAAAAGTCAAAATAATAACCTGGAATAGTCAGTACAGTATATTCCTTCAATCTGGTGGTCCTATGTAATGCTCTAAAGCACATTTGTGCAGGTCTGTGCTTAGTTTGCAGGCAAAACACGCCTGAGATGGAAGACAGCAAAACTCTGGCACGGCTTCAAGAAATGTGTACAGAAGGATTTAAGGCTCTTCTGAAGCCATTATGAAATATCTGAGTTAATGTGAGAGTCAAGTAGGACAAAATTTTGTATTCTACAATTTACAACCAAATAAAAGGAGATTTAGGTATAGCAAGTGTCATGACAAGAGACAACTGGGCAGCAAATCTGCATATTTACACTGATTAAAGCCAAAACAGAATATTTCCAACTGATAAAACAATAAATATACTGAAGATGAAGTTTTCTTTAATGAAAACTTAGATGCATATGTCTCACAATAGGGCAGCAGCCTACATAAGGTACCTGCAGGAAAACATTAATTGACCATGTCTGAAAGAATCCATCATTCTCGTACTAAAACCTAACCTGACAGTGCTCCCAGTATATATGATTGTATCCAGTCTTGTAGAGTATGTTTGACATCTATTAGCCTATGGTACCAGTATATGACAAGAGTAAAAGACATGAAATGAAGTTATCACGCATTATCAATATGGTACATAAAACCTACCAAATAATGGAAACATCTGACTGCATTTAATTTGGAGAAGAAAAAAAAAAACAGTCAGAGCATTGGTAGATACAGTTTTTAATGGTCCTTTTACTTACCATTACTTCATTTTTTTGAGTCTTTCCCTTTATATGGGGAAGAGTAAAATAGGATCTCAAGTCATTGCTTCATTACAACTAATTACAGCACATTACAACTAATTACAGTACACAATTGTTGCAATATATAGCTCGTTTTTACTAAGACATTGTGCTGCCTTATATGACATCATTATGATGAGTTATGAAGGACAGGAAATCAGATGACTGTGCTCATGACAGATAAATAGCCGTATCAATGCACTCCAAGACTACAATGGACGTAGTATCGCCCAACAGCCAGTCTATATGTAAGATGTTTGAAATAAGTTCTGGATGTTTTATGACAAACTACAGTTGTAGGCCTACTCACTCTGTACTTGTTGTTGTTGCTGTTTCACACAGTAAAAACTGTTGAGTGTTTTGCAGATTTCCAGCCTCACAGCACTACTCGGAACTCTCATCAAGTAACCTGGAGATCAAAAAAAAAAGCCGTCTTCTGAAGTGATGTGGTTGTCATGATCATACAAGCATCCATAATTTTTATTTCATAAATAATAAAAAATAATATATTTGAATTAATGTCCCATATGACACAGTTTTTCTCAGGAAACTAGGAAAAATTTCACATTAAATTCTCTTCTTTCAGTTTACTTACATAACCTAATACAAAAGACATAAACATTAAAGTCATTACAGGTACCAGTATAGCTTTTTAGCTTTCAAAGAATGTCTCACTTGTTTAAATAATAACAGCAAAAAAGTCACATATCACAAGCCATTCACATTTGTGCTCACTACCAGCCCAGCATTTTTATTTAAAAACTTTATGAATAACTTAATGGCAAGTATTTTTATTTACAAAACTAGCTGACCGGTTTGTGAAGGAGAAAACAACACTTGGAATTTATGGATAGTTATTCCCATTCCCATTAAGTTTGATAAAATGTAATCAATGACTAAGTTGATGTCATTATTGTTGCTCTGCTGTACACTAAATCCTTTATTCTTTTATGTAACTTGTCTCTGTGAAGGAAGCTGATTCATTATTCACATTTATGCAGTATATATGGGCAGACTGACCAAGTTGCGAAACGGACTCCTGGAGGATTTGCCTGAAGGCCAGCTGATCTGAGGACTTCTCCTGGAGGAAGGGCAGGCAGCAGACTTTGAGGATGTCACACAGCGAGTCCTCATACATCGGCTGATCCTCAACTCTGTCGGCACACACGTTCAGGATCTTGAACACCTGTACTAAATCCTTCATGGGCTGAGGGGCTTGTTAAGGTATTTCAGGTATGTATGTATGTATGCTAGGGGTATTTTAGTCATATGTTGATCGGGAGACCTTAGAGTATATATATGTAGTGAGTCTTCTTGTGGCAGGGCGAGTCCATGCTGAAGTGGCATGCACTGGAACATCATGCCGAAGACACCAGACATGACACCCCACCCAGTCACCTTATACTGACACCGGGCCAACCAGTCCTGTGTCTTTGCTCTAGCCTCTTAGTGCTAAGTGTCAAGTGAGGCTGCAACCAGAACCGTTTTTAAAGTCTTTGGTATGACCCGACCCAGGATTAATCCCCGATCTCCTGATCTCTAACCACCAGCATTTAAGGTAGATGTGAATGAATGTCTTCAGTGTATCAGACATGCACTACAGGCAAATACATGTCTGATCAGCAAGGGACTGTTAAATCGATCACTATTTTATGGGTGGGAGCTGGCAAATAATTACCATACAGAATGAAAAATCGATGACAAAGCTGACACACTGGACCTCGATCAGTACATGAATTGTTTTATTATATCTTGTGTAAGTTCCTCTTTCCCTCAATGGACAAAACCACATCACATGGGGTTCGGCAATATGTAATGTTGTCGCCAGGGACGTCGGTTGTGTGACAAATGAAATGTAGCACGCTAAACCAGGCTTCATCACATTTATTTTTTGGTAGCAACATGAGTTATTCCCCCTTGAATTCTACTTTCTGACATATTCTGTACATATACATTCTTTCTGCTACAGTGTATAAAGCACAACAGGAACTGACACGCTGTCATGTCTAAGATCACCATACATCATCTGGCACCACATTATGTAACAACTATTGCATATTGCGGAGTGAGACTGCATGGCTTGCCGGCTCACGGCAAATCTGGCAGATCTGCTAAAATTTGAAAAAAAATAAAGCAATGTTCTTCCAAACTTAATCAGGTCATGATTACAGCAGTAAGAATGTGTGTACTGCAGTCGTGAACAGGCTTACTTACCCTACATGACCTTAAAGCTTCACCCATGACTAGGTTGCTCATACTTCCTAATTCTGACAGTTCCATTGACTCTTTATGTGTTCTGCTTTGTATGTTTTAGCAATAAAATAATATTTTAAGACATTATATGCCTCTAAAAATGCACATTATAGGGTGAAATTTTAGGTCATTGTTTTTTGGAGCTACCTTGATCACAGCATACGCCACACACAAACACTACCACATGCTGTCCGTCTCAAGGAGACAGTTGTGAATCAAGATTCAGAATATCTGTTTGAAATGAAGAATGTGTTATAAAGGATACAAATCCCTTGCTGTAATGCCTTATCACTCGCTTCAGTGCATGGATATGTCTGTCATACAGCATTGCCTGAATAAAACAACACAACAGAATGTAACACGGTGCCAGTGTAATTACATCAGTATAAATGTGCATCAGAATGGCACATTTTGGAAACAATACATCGGTTAAAAGTTGAAAGAACAGAAAATGATAAGGATATATTAAGATTTATCAAAGTCTCTTTCCTTAATATATGCAAACTGTAGAATAACTTAACCAAACAATAACTTAAGACCTCCATGATGAAGATGCAAAGGTAAACACCAAACTGTACAAGGCCTGATTATTGTTTTCAATTACAAGACAAGATAGCTGATACTTACAGAATGGGGGTCTGTGAGAAGTTTTACCACTTTATTCAGGTTCACTGGTATAAGTTTTGTTCCCTACAGAAAGAATAAAGTATTAACAATGCTTTCATGTGGCTTCGTACCCAAGTGTCTTCCTCCCAGGTTACCTCGTACCATAGCTAACTCGTATCATATGATATATTACCCTTATTAACAAGGAATTAAATAGCTGGCTTTGTCAGAAGGTTGCTACTAACTTACCTCTTATTTTCTCTATTTAGCGGTGTATACTACAGGTATGTCAAGATTTAAGCAAAATGACATCAAGGCACACATTGGCACATATCCAAAATGGCAGCAGTCGGGCCATACTCGACAGAGCTCAATGGCATAATGCGAAAATGAAGTATTATAACATTGACCGGAATACAGCAGTAAGACGGAATATAATAAGGTGAAATGCATTACTGAAATAGTCAGTAATCTAGTCATCTAGTGTGTTACTCTAATATTCTGACATTCAGCACAACACGAGCGTGGATCTTGCTGAAGGCACTTACCTGGCTTCAAGTTTGGGCGACAGACGCAGGGTTGCGATGAATATCAGCATTTGAAAATACATGTCTAAATTAAATTACATCTAAATGGACTAGCATTTAATTAGTGTACAATAACTGTACAAAGCATATACTTTTACTGCAGTTATGATTACGGTACAAGATAGCTATAGTACGAAGTAACTATAGTGCGAGGTGACCTGGTACACAGCGGTTTGCCTACGAAGTGACCTGATTCCATTAACAAAACATTACTTCAGTTCCTGTAAAATATACTTTACCAATATGATCAGTAGAAATACAACCTAGTGGTTTATCCTCATCTGATTTCTGCAGACAGAGGCACATGTGGCATGCATACATATATCTGTTAAGCAAGGCATTAATACTGATTGCCTCACTACTACGTCCATTTTTGCAAAGTTGACTTTTTGTAACATGTACAATGAAGCAAGTAATTCATCAACCAACACCACTTATAATTTAATAAATATAAATTTAAGGAAAGTTCTGCAAACAGTTTTCCATTCAAAATATAAACAATCACCCTAATGCCAGTTGGGTTAACCAAATTGAATAATTTCTTAAAACACAAAATTTAAGTATTTTTTAACATTAGCCTGAATCATGAATATTCTGCATTCATTTACTTGACTGGTGTTGCTTGTCACACTCAAACATATGACAATGTAGTCTAAGTGACAGCAGCCACCAAGTACCTGATCTAGGCGGCAAATATATGCCTTTTCACACTTTAGCTTTACAACAAAAATCACATAAAACAAGAGAAAACATTTCAAAGAACTGTATACAAATACCCGTAAGGAGAAATTTGCCAAATAAATACTTATACAGACATTAATATTATGAAAGTATCATTTTGTAATACGTAATCAGCAATTTTACCTGAAGAAGACCCAGATCTTCATCATTTATCACATGAGTTACCAAAGGTATTCTAGACTGGGTAAAAGTTTCCATTGTTGGGGCTGTCTGTGCCTGGGTCGCCATGGTCAAGCTCTGTTCAAGTATTCCTTACTAATTCCTAAACTGTCAAAATCTCATATGTTGTTGTTGCGGTTTCGATCGAGTCCTGACTTGGTTCAGCGTGTGATTGCGTAAAACTTAAGCGGGTTTATCAAGTAGACATATTTCCCTATATCTTAAACCACATTTGCTTCTGAGACATATTGTTAGTTCTAAAAACTTCCCAGAAGAAACAGAAGTCGTTACTTCTTCCTCGCGACTTCGACAGCACTCCGAATGACAACAGTCGCCATCTTGACTCGGTAGCCAAGGATACTCTCCAACGGAATGCTGGGAGAGAAGCTGTAATGATTCTCCAAAGCTCGGTTGTATCCTGGTGAATTACTGGGAGTAAAGAGGGTAACTGCCACAATGCGAAACACGGAGAACAAACAATTCTGCTCAGCAACGTCCAGTTTCCGGTTTCACTTGATGCGTTACGTAAACCTGTAAACTGACTGCAGAAGATCATGCTGTGGATCGACTAGAACAACAAATGTGTGGAAATGAAAGACAACCGACGACATAAAAGCGAATGGCAATGGTTTTCGCGAATGAGGAATTGTAATTCAGCAAAATGTGTGACAATATCAACAGCGGTTTGCATGAGTCTGGCAGTGCTTGTCACTCTTCTGGTGACCGCTAATCCGTACCCATCGCACGCGTCATGTAAAATTACATGGTAGGCATGAAATAACCTCCACTGTAGGAAATAGAAAATTAGGAAATCCTATGTTATTTTGACAATATTTTCACCTCACTGTAGACTCAAATAAATGACGGGTGTGGGTGCAAGTAAGATGGCAAATTCAGCCTGGATATTCTTGGCCTGGAATAAGGATTAAGGTTATATAGAGCAGCAACATGGGCCAGGAACATTTAGTTATGCTTTGAAGCACTCGCCATGAAAAAGTAGTGAAAGTTAACAGAGAAAATCAAAGAAAATGAACTGCATCCCATTAAAATTAAATTTAAAGTTCACAATTTTACCCAAAAGTGTCATGGATTCAAATTATGACCATAGTGATGAAGACTGGGCATTTGCATTGGAGAGAGAATTTGAAATTGGTACCACAATTTATAATCCTATATGTGTATCTTTAGCTTTTAATTTATTTTAAGTATGGAATATACAAGAAGGCCAATCTTTAATATTTTTATGTGTAGTTGTTGTGTATTGTAGGAAGTTTACAAATAGCTGTCGTCCAGTATTAGAGGCTATAAAGGCCCAGATAAGAAAATGGGACGGACCGGCCAACTGCGAAGATGGTGGACAAAAGTGTCTTTATCAGGTGATAACAATGAGGGGTGGGGACTGTTTACACCTTGTACGTGGCTAATTGTGCGTAGTATGTGTGGCATACATTGTGGAACATTACAGTGTATCTTAACAAACTTGTAATACCACAGTTGGGCTGGATAAAAGGAAAACACTCTAAAAAGTAATAAAACCTATTGGTCCTCTACAGATGAGGTTGGGAGCCCAGTATGACTTTCACATTAGATGTAGCAGGGGGATGGGTCAAAACCTTGTGGCTGGTGTGCATTTTTGGGGGTGCTTTTGTTCGTATGCATCACTATGGCATGCAAGCTTGTACGTCACCTGTGGGAGAGTTTGTTCCTTTCTTGCCAAAGGTGTGTGGATTATCCCACGGAAACTCTGATTTCCACCACTCATAATACTGACTGCCTTCATATGAGTTAAAAATTGTTGAATGTGTCGTCAGAACATATATCAATCAATCAATCAATCAATCTGTCAGAGATCTAGTTTGGGGTGGAAGGGGGTTTCCATGGCTTCTTTCCATGGCTCTATCTTCTCCACCTGTTACTAATCCTAACCACCAACTACCATATTCCATGTTAACATCTATTTGATATCACCATCCTGGGAATCAGCCATGGTCTAGTTGTTAAAGGCGTTTGTTTTTCTGTCCGCACAACCCAGCCTAGGACATGAAATTTTTGCCTGCCCTCTCTGCTTGTGGGGAAGCAGTCAGTAACACAAGTGTGTCCATTTGCGAAGTCTTACTTGTCTTCCACCAATATGGTGTCCATATCTTACAAACACTTGGAAAAGCCATTTGGTAACTTGAGAAAGGTTGGTGGTTTAAGCCTGGTACTCCGGTTTCCTCTACTCATGAAAATGATTGACATTGTGCGAGTGGGAAGATCTTGAAAACGGCAGTAAGCAACAATCAAATAAATAAACAACTATAGATTGATTTTCTTAAGATGCCTTGATGTTCATGTCTGTTTCAGACTTGCTTAATCTTGACAGAGAAAATGTCATCTGGATATCAGTGTGGTTGAACTTGTTATGAAGTTGTTTCATTTTCAACTCACTGTTTCAGCTTGTAATGGACACGAACAGCAGTATAACAGCTACACACACAACACCTGTTAAACATTATGTAGATGACCTGACTTTCGAAATTGCAAATTCAGAGAAAAGAAGTGGATGTACTGTTGAGGTGAGGGGAGATAACTGGTACTGTGCTAAAGAAGTAAAGAGGTGACAAAGTTGACAGTGTATGATAGGATATGTTGCTCAAGTAGGTGCATTAATGGGTAACTGCTGTAGGTTCCCTGTAGATTAGTTTCTTTCAACACAATGGTTCCTAAGTACAAATTTGTTGTACTCTAGATACTTCTTTTTGTCCCATGTCTCCCCCAAAAGCTAGGGATGTTGTACATCTGTTTGTCTACCAGCCCTGTCATGTTTACATGCACTGGTACAAATATCATATGATTGTGATTAAATGTCTGCTGCATGTTCACCTTTTAGTATCACAGATCAAGTTCGATAAGTCTGATCCGTGGCTAAGTTTTGCATATTTAATGAATCTTGTGATTCTCAGTAGTCTGCGATAACAGCTCCAAATATTGTCTGATTTTAAAAATATTATGTTTCCAGGTTCATTTCATGGTCTATCAGATTAGGTTCGAAAATCAGCGAGATTGCTGCTTAATATTTGCATGTTTAGCATAGGATATTATTCCTCGGCATAAGTTGGGTTGTTCACGATGACAATTGTAGAGAAAGCCTTCGAAGCTCCAGAGAAAGTCTAACAAGGACAGCTGTATCAACAAAAAGCATGTTTAACTTGTCATGACTTCAAAATGAACCTGTGCACAATAATTTTTTTTATTTACCATCCATCTTGAAAATTGAATCATGCCAAGCATAACACCTGCAAAAAGATGTGTATTTTGTTCTCACTTTAGAGCCTTGTTCTGAATTGAATTACCATAGTTTGCCCTTGTATGTCCTGACTTTGTTCATTACAGGGTTTTTCTACATCCCAAGTTTGGTACGCTGTGTTAGATTACGGAACAAACTACTGCAATCTCCACAATCTGGTTACAGGTAAGCTCTGCCAATTAAACATACCATCATTAGTCATAGGCATAAATGGAATAGAGGGCTGGAGTGGCCAAGGGGATAACATACTATCGTAGTGCAATGACCCAGGGGCCTCTTACCAACGCAGCCGCTCTGAATTCAAGTCCAGCTCACGCTGGCTTCCTCTCTGGCTGTACGTGGCCAGCAACCTGCAGATGGTTGTGGCTTTCTCCCAGGCTCTGCATAGTTTTCTCCCACCATAATGATGAACAATTGCCATTGTTCAAGTGAAATATTTATAAATACGGCGTAACTCACCAATGAAATAAATAAATAGATAAATACATCGAAGAACCTTGAGCACTCCTTCGGAAGTCTTGGTGACAAAAACCTGTATGTTATACCTATGTGACCATTTTTGCCATCTACTGGTGATTGAAGACAACTTGCCCAGTGGTTCATGGACATCAAGATGTTAACTACCTTATCACAAATACTGAGATTTTTCAAGGGCATTTTGAGTATTTTTCAGATCTAATAATAGTGCCATAGTGAGTTTTTAAATATTAACCCTATATTGAGTAAGTAGGATGCAAAGAAAATCCATGCAAAATGAACCAATACATGCATGAGCCCCAATACTCTGATAAATTAACTGCAGGACTCAACATAAGGATGTACCAGGGGATTGACTAATCTTTGCCCTGGATTTTCAGCCCAGAGATCAAAATTGTGATCGCCTACACAGGGTCATCTCCAATGTTGATTACCTGAAATATCCTCATTTAGCATCGTCAAGCCTTTGTTACGCGTGTTGTGCAAAGAGTCCTCTGTAATGTGAGGGAGGTCACCCTTTTGAAAGGTATATGAGATTCAAGTACACTACCTCAAGTTTTACTTTCCGGTACAAAGGCAGAGAGCACAAACATTTATCAAACTATAAATTTTCTTATATGTAAGGAAGAAAAATCGTAGAGAATTGTCATATATATGTAATGTTTTCAATAATATGGTTTGTTTGATTTTAACTTTGAATTAGTGTTAATTAAAATATTAATCATCAAATTGCATTTCATATTCTGTGTACTTGTGTATTACGTTGCTCACTGAGTTGACCACATGGCATTAAATGCAACACCCTTCACATTTCGACGGCCGACCGATACATGGTAGACAGATGCATCACACATTTTTTGCATTGCAGTTTAGTTCCATAACTGCTGCTATCAGTGCTCAGAAGGATAAACTTATCCTTCTATGGCAGTATAAATGTTTTTTTGATGAACGGATTCCTCATTTGTCAGGGCCACTTTTACAAATGCCGCTTCTCAGTTTTGACAAATGCAGTAAGGCCCTCCAGTACAGCATTTGGAAGCAGGCGTCCATCACCAAGCCAGAAACCCCTCACCAGACAATCTCCTACCTTGCTATCCCCTATTAATTCTCTTGGCAAGGTATGAGGCAAGTCTGGCGTGGAACTTTCGATAGGGCAAGGGATGTCTGCTGTTCACCGCTGTACCATACCTTTCAATCCATGCACTGCTGATGAAGAACAGTCATTCTCAGATAAATACAAGAAATAGAAAAATGTGGAAATATTTGATACCTTTAGAAAAGAATACACAAGTTTATAATCATATGTGCACTTACCAGAATTGAGTTTTACTGAAATATATTCAGTTTTTCTTAGCTTATAGCACACTTTTGAGTTTTTTCAGCTCCGTATTCAATAACTTAAATCTTTTAACTACCGTTAAGCGGTAGTTAAGGTGGACATCTGTAAACCTCTGTTATCTAAGTAAATGAATAAATAAATACAATACAGTGTCATGATAGCTGGTACATGTATGTGTCTGGGTTTGGCATATAATTTTATAACATTTCCAATATTTTTGTTATCACCTATAATGTCATTTTTTTGCCCTTGCTAATGCCTGCTGATGAACTGTTGTATAGACTAAGAGGGATTATTAGTTGGTGAAAAAATCCATGGAAGATTTATTTAGTTCTGAAGGGTGATTACTCTCAATGACCTTTAATATTTTTGCATCCATGAGACAGTTGTTCTTTTTTCCCCATTCTGAGAAATTTGGGTGAAATTTTAGGTCATTTAGGGTATTGGATGAAAAATTCCATGGAGGTATATGTGACACTGATTGACTGATTACATGAAGATGCTATGCTAGAGAGTTTTGGTCCTAGGTGTGGAAGGAGACATGTATTTCTGCCACAATACTTCACTAATGCTTGTTGAAGAACACTGTAAAACATGTGTGGTAGGTTATTAAATATTTATTATTATTGGGTGAGGTTTTATTGCAGGTGCAGGATTGGATGCCACCCCGGGATACCGCGAGATGACGAAGGACGCCCAGTGCACCCAGTATTCCAGCGCTGATTGTGACAAATACTGAACACATCTTTATTAGCCCTCTACCAGGAGGAGATTATGCATTCATAAATTTATCACACATCTGTCTGCCAGTCCATCCGGAAAAAATTTACCAGACTCTTTTTTATAACAGCTTAATGTATTGAATTGAAACCTGGCATATTGCTTCAAGTTAGACATGAAATTTGAGTTTCGAGCTATTATATCCATTTTCAACAATATTATGACCATTTTTGTTCAGTATTGTATGTAGGTATTATTTCGATGGCTCATAGAAGACCACTTGTTTTCCATCAAGATGATGGTGATGGTGTGCTATTTTGTAGCTCACATGTAGCAAAGTTCATCATTTTCTTGCCAGAGGCTGGAGGTTTACCACTGGCTTTCCAGTTTCCACGAACCATACAAATAACCACTAGCATATAAGTGAAAACTTCTTGGGTATGGCAAAAAAAGAAATAAGAAAAAGTAAAGGAAATCATGTTTAGAAGACATTGAAGCCAGAATTTTATCAGAGCTCTTTGAAATCCATAAAAGTACTTAAAAAATGTTGAAAAGTTTTTCAAGAGGTTGAAAAAGAGTTATTTTTTTTTAAGGAGAAATCCTTGAAGGTTCTTGGCTTTTCAGTGCTAAATATCAAATTATGATACCTCATAGGGTAATTCTTGGTTTCCATTGATCAGTACAATTAGGAATTGTCAATTCTCAACAAATTACATTCAGCTTGTGCTCTTCACTCATTGAACAAACCCTTACCCTCAGCTAAGTGTGCTTCATGAAACTGAATCCAGTGATCTCCATATGACAGTTTCTACTTAAACTGAATGGCCTTCAGGAGGGTGTAAAAACAGCATATATTGGGCCCTTAAAAGTCATTGCAAAACATTTTCTTTCATGTGTGGTAACCCTGATTTATGGTGTTAACCCTGATTTATGGTGCTAACCCTGATTTATGGTGTTGACAAAATCATGAGGCAACAACATAGGATTGGAGTGTATTTGTTTAACAACTCAGGGACTGTAAGCACAGTATTGAAAATAAACTTGAAATTTGAAAGTAAGACCACCTGTTTGCACTGAGCAAAAGTAAGAAAGGGAAAGCTGTTAAAATGTTGGAATTCCTATCAGTTGTTTCACTGCAATGCCTTGTATTGAGATTGGATAGTGACCTATTGAAAGCAGTATAACACATTTAAAGTTCATCTACAGTGTTATTAAGATGGAGGCACCTCCATGGCTGAAGAGGTTAGCACATCAGCGCGGCGCTATGACCCCGTGCCTCTCACCAATGCGGTCGCTGCGAGTTCCAATCCATCTCATGCTCACTTCCTTTCCGATCGTACACGGGAAGGTCCGCCAGAAACCTGCGCACGGTCGTGGATTTTCTCCAGGCTCTGCATACATGTAGTTTTCCCCTACCGTAATGATGGCTGCCATCATTCAGGTGAAATATTTGTGAATACGGCGTAAAACACCAATCAAATAAACAAATAAAATAAACACTAAGATGAAATATCCCTTATATATATATGGCAATATAAGTACTAATGCATATTCATGTGCTTTGGTTTTCTTGACTCTAATTATGACATATTTTCATGTATGTTGTGCTTGTTTTTTTTGTTTCTTTTGATCTGTTTAAGAACAATTCAGCATAGGTCAAATGTTGCGGCAAGTACAGTACATTCTATATAGGCCTATGTACAGGGGTTTTTTGTCTGTCATTTGAGCCATACTTAAAGAGACTATACCAGAGAATTATTCCAAATTTTCGGTTTCATCAATTCAAACCAAACATTCTGTATTGTGCCTCCAGTAGCAGACCTACAACGTTCAGAAATTGTCACCCTCAGTATCTGTGATTTTTTGTTTTTAACCAAGAACAAATGTTCCAAATAGTTTCATTTCAACCAAAGTACAAAACACTGTTGAAGTTTGGCAACAATAATGACATCATATGCTTGTTCTTCAGTGAAAACGGCCCCCACTCAAGTTGAATATTAATGAGTTTATGCATTTAGAAAAAGGTGATTCTTCAACCCAATTTGTCTTCATTGACTTAGACGTATTTAAAATGGCTACTTTATTAGTTCGAGTCATACACAGGTCACAATATAGAAATTCTCCAGTGTAGTCTCTTTGACCTTTGTATTCATAGATTTTGATTTACCAGGTACATGTGATATTTAGCTTGTTTCTCATGTAGACTTGCTGTGATATGGTATATGGAGTTAGAATATGTTTATTGATAAATGCAAAACTGCTGTAGTCTGTCTTCATTATGAAATATTCATGTTTTACATGTATCAGTTTTATACAGAAATAGGCACTATGTTTATGATGGGTATACTTCTGGCTTAAATAACCTTTGAACTTTAAAGATATGTATACATGGATATGTATTTGTATATTTGTATATAGTGTTTTTAGGTGATTGTGTGAAACTCATTGTATAAAGTCACTATTTTCATATTTCTATAAGCAGAGATATGACTTGTATTTCTGTTGTTAATGATATAAATGCAGATTTTAGTGAACTTTTGTTGTTGTGTTTTAAATGCAATCCAGTAGACGTAATGTTTAGACGAAATCTAGGTGTAAGATAAAGTGATGCTTGCTTTGGCGGGCATAATTTAGTTCTGCATCTGAAAATGATGTAAGTGAAACCTGCTTGTGTTTTTATAAAAACAAGTACATTTTGTAGGTAGTTCATTTTGATGAGACACGAGCTGTGGACTTAATCCCATTCTCAGACAGGAAAGTATTTAGACTCCCCTGCTTCAGTTGTTAAGGGGGCCTGGGCAGCAATAAGTGATTGTCGGTGGTCTTTTGTGGCCTCACATGAAGTCCACTTGCTTTCCACCAGTAAAAAGTTTGCCGTGAAAACCCCAAAGGTTTCCTCAATCCAATAAACTGATAGCGATTGTAAAAATGAAAAAGTCTTGAGTATGTCCTTAAACATCAATCGGATAAGTAAATAAATGAATTAATTCGATGAGGTGACCTCCTATCTCCTACTCCTACAAGCCAGGATATGTCCTTTGTCATTATCGTCTGTGTACCTGTAGTTTGTTTGTAGTGTGCCTGTGACTTGCCTGCTGTGTGACTGAAGCATGTCTGTATTGCTTTATCTGTACTTGTAGTATGTCTACTATGCCTGTAGTGTGTCTTTATTGTGCTTATATGTGTCCATTTTTTGTGCCTGTAGTGTGTCCATGGTGTGTGTGTGTGTATTAAGTAACCTTGTAGTGTGTCTTTGGTGTGACTGTGATTTCCCTATAGTGTATCAGTAGTGAAAGTGTGGTATGGCTGCTGTTTGTGCCCAACGTGGATGTTGTGTGTGTAAAGAGAGCCTATAGTGCATGCACCTGTATTTTGTCAATAGTGCACCTGTGTGTCTGTTGAGCACATGGTGTGTCTGTATAGCACATATATATCTGGTAATGCACCTGTATGAATTTTCCTGCTGTGTGTCTGTAGCACATTTGTAATGTGCCTGGAGTACATACTGTGTGCCTGTAACCAGTAATACGCATGTGTGCATGTAATGCACTACACACCAGTAATGCACGTGTGTCTGGGATGCATTACACACCAGTAGTTCAATGTTAGGTGCCTATAGTGCACTGGACATTGACGGTACACATGTTATGTGTCTAGCACACTCCACAACACTAGTGCACATGGTACGTCTAGTGCGTGGCACGCCAGTGGTGAACATCCTGTGCATCTGTAATCCACTAGAGCAGTGTACATGCTGTGTGCTTATAGTGCACATATGGTGTGTCTGCGTAATGCCCCTGTAGTAGACTTGGGCCGTCTCCTATAGAATGGTGATGGACTGGCGAGAAAAGCTTAGGGCTGTCTAATCATCACTGACGAGAATGGTATTTCTTGTCATTCAGCAGAATAAGTATTCTGAGCCTGTTTTCCTCTGTGACTGTTTTGAATCTCGTTTCCCTACTGGCTATTTTGAGTCTGGTTTCCCCTGTAGCTATGCTGAACCCGGTTTCCCCTCCAACTGTTCTGACTCTGCTTCCATCTTTTGGGTTTTTGGGGTTCTTTTTTGGATACTCTGAAGGTGGATTCTGGTCAGGCTATTCTGAACCCGGTTAACCCCTGGCTGTTCCAAGCCTGGTTTACCCTCTGGCTACCCTGAGATTCTTTAGCTATGATGAACCTGGTTATTTTCAGAACCATATTTCTCCTCTGGCTATTCTGAGACTGGATGGCTTTCCCTGTAGCAATATTGATGAGGTATTTTCCTAAACCTGCTTCCCCCCTATAGCTGTTGCGAGAATGGTTTCCATCGTGAAACCTGTGAACCCGATTGTTTCCTGAGGTTGGTCTTCCATGTGACTATTGAGATCCATGTGGTGGTTTTGAGAGTGGTTTCCCTGATTATTGTCTCAGGTGATTTTCCCAGTGCTTATTCTGGGTCGTTATGCTGTGTAAGCGTGCTTACTCTCTTGGCCACGGCCTTAAACTCCCGTATATAATAGTTCATCTTTCGCGCTTGTCTCGTGACAACACCCATAAGTGAGCAGTTACGAGTAAATGGGGCAAAAAGTATTAAATAAATAAACAATAAACGGAAAGAGTGTCAAAATATTTTCAATTTTTTTTCCCCAATACAACATACATGAATCATTTCTACAATTTACATCTTCATCTACAACTTCAGTTTCACTGTCGATGTCTTTGACAAAACCAGAACAAACATCTTGGATTTTCTCTTGACAGAAATGTCTCCATATTTTGCTCTTGCAGAGAAATAATGATTTGCACAAGTAACGCGCAAATCTGCGGTCAACAATATCGGTCTTTAAAGTCAGTTACTAGTGCTGCACTAAAATTTTATCCGCACGCTCCTGCCTTTCCCGAAGGATCATATCCCCGTCAACAGCTGGGTGGTTTATTTAGTGCCAGCTCCGTAGAACATATCCAAAGAGAATCTTTAACATTTCCATGTACAGGTATTCTGCTCACAGTTAATGTTCCCGGAGTACCCGTTCTTTTCCCGGGAAGTGGAGTCTCGAGTCCAGCTGGATGGTTTACTTGGGAAAGTTTTTCGATCACATAAACAAAATCAGTCTAAGATTTCCACATATAGCTATTCTCCTCGCCCAGAGTTAATGCTTACGGAGAACCCGTCTATTTTCCGGATAACCTGTTCTTTTTCCGGGAATTAAATCCCCGACTTCAGTTGGATGGTTTACTTGGGGCCGTTTCTCAAGCACATCGCCAAAGTCAGTCTGAGATTTTCATATACAGCTAATCTGATCACAATTAATGCGTCCGGAAAACCCGTTCATCTTCCGAAAAACCGTCTTTTTTTTTTTGTTTTTTGTTTTTTTTTTGTTTTTTTAGTGGGGGAACCGGCATTTTTTTGTTTTTGTTTTTGTTTTTTTTTTTTTCTTCTGGAATTGGACCCCCGACTTCAGCTGGATGGTTTACTTGGGACCGTCTCCCAGACACCTCTGCATCCAGGCGTCCAGGCACTGCTTCTCCTGTTGGCGTTTGGGGTCCTCCATGGGTGTGCCGGGGATAGACAACTCTGCCCGATACACGTCTGTGAGGTCCGGGGCTTGGCGGGCACCTTTTGCTGCCTTTGGACGTTGTCGGCTGGTTGGGTCGAATTCCTGGTTGTTTTCCTCTAGATGTCTCGGGAATGCTGCTTGAAGCTTCGTCTGTGAGAGGGTGGGAATGTTTCGTGATGCCTTTTTGGCCACGGATCCCTCACTCCAGGCATTGTGAAGAACACTGGGCTTGGGTTTTCGTTTGTCCTCACTGGGTAACATTGACCGGGTTCGGGAGACTGGGACCGGGTTAGCGGCCGAGCACCAAAAATTAGTCAGACTTACGTCATCCTCCAGGTCTTCCATAGATAAGTCATCTTCCGTGCTAATGCCTCCACCAGGGCTTGATGTTCTTGGCCTGTCTTTAAGAGGATTGGGTGTGTTCCCCCGGGCACAGTTGTCCAGGTGTACATCAGGCAGGCATTCGGAAGAGGAAATGCTCTGTACCTCCAGCAGACTGTCTTCCGTCCTGAAGTATAGTGGTGTTTCTTTTCCATCCAGATCGCTCAGGGACCTCCCGAAAGGAACCGGCCCCTTCTCAAAGTCGTTGACGTTTTGTTTCTTGACCTTCTTCTTCCACCATTTTGTGGCAAATTTAATTTCTCGTTTTCTGGTGACAATTTCCTCAGCAGTGGTGGCTACTTTGGACGTTTTACATCCCATGTCGAAAATGACGAATCGACTCAATGTGTACAATGCGTCAGTTCAATCTCAGAGTGATCTGTAGAATTAGTGACGCTGTGTTTGTGACGTCACAATCACCGCGCTCGACGTCGTGTATCATTGTTCGGCACTAAACAGAATCCCACTTCGAAACAGATGTGTTTCTGTACTAAACCTACCAGAAGTTCATCTTTTTGTTGAAATCATTATAACAATACTAGAACATTGTCTCCGTAGGCGTTTTTTGAGGGTCTTAGTGTACGATGTATCGACTTTGATGCGTACTGCTTGTTTCCATGGCGGTGGTGTGCCGGTTACAGTTTGGTGCGCTAAGTGACGTCACAGTGACGACATTCGGTAAACGTCGGTAATCATCGGCTGCATTTGTGTATATTTGAGGAAGACGTGGACTTACATCAGGCGCTCTTTAGCTAGGCCCATATCCTCTTTAGATGTTTTATGTATGCGCACGTTTTCATGCAGCTGTAATCACGGTCTTCCGGAAAGATAACAGACGTATACTTACCGCTTAATTGTACAAAGTATTGTTTTAGTGCGAGTAATGTGTGTTTAATCGGGCTGTAATTTTCCCACCAAAGAGTTTGGTACATGGGCTATAAGCAAACGTCACAGTGACGACGTTCGGTACACGTCGGTGATCACAGCTTGCATTTGTGTATTTGAGAAAGAAGTGGTCTAACATTAGGCGCTCTTTAGCTGTAGCCCTATACCCTCTTTATATGTTTTATGTATGATCGCGTTTACGTGCAGCTGAGATCACATTCTTCCGAAAAGTAAAAGAAACGTATAGTTATCACTTAATTGTGCAAAGTATTGTCTTTGTGTGCGTCACGTCTGTTTGGTCGGGCTGTAATTTTCTCATCAAGTCTTTGGAGGGATGTAAGCCAAGTCACTTTGCAACACCCGGTAAATGTCGTTAATCATTGGCTCTGTGACTTGGAATGTGATCAGCTTCTTCAATGGTTTATTCGGTCGGTCGCCAACTACCGCGTCCGAGCAGTTCCGAGGCCACGAAAGCCCCAAAAGAATTGCAAATGGGCTGTCCTATTACATTATAGGTTTTCCTTCAAAGATATGTATGAAATAGTCATCATGTTCGGCCATTGGAAATAGCTACTGGTATTAGAAATAGGTACTGGTAGTAGAAATTCTGTGATGTTTTTTTTTCACTGAAATTAAGTGACTGTTCAGATATCATGACTTCCCTGAAAAATCCGTTATTTCACACGAAAATTCATATCTATGGGCCCAGGCACGTGCACTGGGCTTCCTAACTCAGTTTATGAATTCATTCAAGTGGAAATGACGAACCAAAGCTATGAATATGCACACGCTACAAGAGATATCATTCAGCCAAAAGGCAAATAAAGATATAGCAGTGACAGTTTCTGTAAACTTTCTAGTACCATTCTCAAACACTCAAGAATACGTGTTTGTTTGCTTGTTTGTTGTTTTGTTTGTTTCTTTGCTTCAAGGGGTTCAATGTCCACCGTTAAGCAATGAGCCATTTACAGGGAAGTAGTACATCAAATGCTTACTTGCATCGATACAGGATCCCACCCAATGTTTAAAAAAGAGTGTGTGTTTTTTTTTTTTTTTGTTTTTTTTTTTCGATGTTGTATGGTGGACATAGTGCAGTTGAAAGTAAACAAAATCACACACGAATTTCTGGATAAAACTGGATGAAGGAGTTAATGAGCCCATGAGAAATAAATGACTGGCCGTTTCTTCTGAGCGAAAGTTATTCTACATAGGCCTGTTATTAGTAGGGCAGAAAGTTTCAACCTCTTGGGCTCTGTCGTGACAGAAACGCGTTATTGGATACAATCATTATACCAACAAAAACACTTATGCCTGCATAGGATAAAAAATTATAAATAAGCACCAAAACTCACAAAAGAGTTTAATATTTACAGCATAACATATTGAATCATTTATATGTTTGTTACAGGTCATTGCGAAGGCTACGTAATATCATTACAATGTCATTGTAATCGGGGCTTTCGTGGCTCAGTTGGTCAGCGCGCTAGCGAAGCGTAATGACTCAGCGTAGCCTCTCACCAATGTGATCGCTGTGAGTTCAAATCCACCCATGCTGGCTTCCTCTCCGGCCAACCGTGGAAAGGTCCGCCAGCAACCTGTATATCGTCGTGGGTTTCTCCGGGGCATAACCCGGTTTCCTCCCACCACAGTGCTGCCAGCTGTCGTATAAGTGAAATATTCTTGAGTGCGGCGTAAAACACCAATCAAGTAAATAAATTGTTACGTATCAGTATTAGTTTTATAAATACATGTATTCATTTTTTTCCCTTATAAAAACTGAGTATTCTAAGAAAGTATCTTTTATGACTGGTTGTCCATCGTGATCTCTGTGCGTGGTTATTATTTCACTAGAACAGATGTAGTTGTCACGTGATCTCACTCTCACTGTTTTGACAAAAACCAGTTAAAACACCTTGAACATGCTCTTTACAGAAATATCTCCACACTTAACTCCTCTGGGGAAATAATGATCCGCACAAGTAAGACGCAAACCTGCGGTCTACAATATCGGCCATCAAAGCCAGTTTGTAATGCTACAGTGAAGTCTTATCTGCAAGCTCGTGATTTGCTCGAAGGATCATATTCCCGTCATAAGCTGGATGGTTTACTTGGTGCCATCTGTCTAAGACTTCTCCAAAACCAATCTCAAACATTTCAATTTACTGGTATTCTGTCCACACTTAATTGTGTCCCCGACATCAGTTGGATGGTTTACTTGGGACCGGTTTTCGAACACATCGCCAAAATCAGTCTAAGACTTCCATTTACAGCTTTTCTGTCCAGAGTTGATGCTTACGCACAAACCGTCGTTTTTTTCCGGAGAACCAGTTCTTAATTTTTTCCGCGAATTGGATCCTCGACTTCAGTTAAATAGTTCCTTTGAGTCCGTCTCCCTAACACCTCTGCATCCAGGCGTCCAAGCACTGCTTCTTCTGTTGGCGTTTGGGGTGTGCCCGGGATAGACAACTCTGCCCGGTACACGTCTGTGAAGTCCGGGAATTGCCGGGCACCTTTTGCTGCCTGGATGTTGTTGGATCGAATTCGCGGTTGTTTGCCTCTGGCACCTGTACATGTCCCGGAAATATAGCCTGAAGCTTCTTCTGTGAGAGTGTGGGAATATTTCGTGATGCCTTTTTGGCCACGAATCCCTCACTCCAATCATTGTGAAGAATAGTTTGGGGTTTTCGTTTGTCCTCACTGGGTAACATTGACCGGGTTCGGAAGCCTGGGAACGGGTTAGCGGCCGGACACCAAACATTAGTCCAGGTCTTCCTTTGATACGTCATCATGCTAGCGTTTCCACCGGGGCTTGATGTTCTTGATCCGTCTTTAAGAGGATTGGGTGTGTTCCCCCGGGTACAGTTGTCCAGGCGTACATCAGGCAGGCATTATGAAGAGGAAATGCTCTGTACTTCCAGGAGACTGTCTTCCGTCCTGAGGCATGGTGGTGTCCAAGGTGTTGAAAGTCCTTGTGAACGGAGCTTGTCAATGTCCTTGACGGTTCGTTTCTTCACTTTCTTCTTCCACCAGGTTGTGACAAACTTAATTTTCCGTTTTCTGGTAGAGATTTCCTCAGCAGTGCTGGCCACTTTGGAGGATTTACAGTGTGTACAGTACATCATTTTACGCTAAGAGTGATCCGCAGAAGTAATGACGCTGTGTTTGTGAAGTCGCGCGACGTCGTGTATCATTGCTCGGCACAAAACAGAATCCCACTTCGAACCATAAGTCTTTTTCTACTACTGCTGAAGTTCATTGTCTGTGTCCGTTTAGCTGAACCTATGACAACAATACCTGAACATCGTCTCCATAGACGTCATCTGAGTGCCACAGTGTACGTTGTATCGAATGTTTTGGGTAAAGCTTGTTTCTGAAACGGTGATGTGCTCATCAAAGTTTGGCGCACTTCACGATGGCGACGTTCGGTAAACGTCGGTAATCATTGGCTGCATTTGTGTATTTGGCGAATATGTGGTCTAATATGAGGCACTCTTCAGCTAGGATTATACTCTGTTCAAATGTTTTGTGTATTATCACGTTTACGTGCAGATGAAATCACATTCTTGCGAAAAATTAACAGACGTATACTTATCGCTTTATTGAGCAAAGTGTTGTCTTTGTGCGCGTGATGCCTGTTTGACCGGGTTGTAATTTTCCCACCAAATCTTTGATGGGATGTAAGAGCAAAATCAATTTGCGACCTTCGGTAAATGTCGTTAAGCATCTTCTTTGTGACTTCAAATGTGTTTAACTACTTCAACGGTTTTATTTCGCCAGCCGTCAGCTAACACGTTCTAGCAGTTCGACGCCACGGAAAATGGGCATTGATGTCCAATTACATTATAGGCTTTCTTTCAAAGATTTGTTTGAATTAGTCATTATGTGCGGCCATTGAAAATAGCCATTGGTAGTAGAAATTCTATATCGCAGGTTTTGATTAAAATCGAATGATTATTTAGATTCCAGAGCTTTATTCGGAAAATCGGTTATTTCAGACGAGAATTCAGACCTATGGGCCTATTCATATGCACGGGATTTCTTAATGTAATGTATGAATTCAGTTTGAGAAAATGATCGACGTAAGTTATGAGAATATCTATGCTGTATATACAAAATATATGACTCGGCAAAAATGCAAATAAACGTATAGTAGTTACAGTTTATGTAAATCATACATAATGTTTTAATATCCCCAAACATGCTCTCAAGAGTATATGTTTGTTCGATCATTTGTTTGCTTGTCTCAGGGTTAACATCCTCGGTTAAGAATTATGTCATTTAAAAGAAAATTCTACATATGAGCAATTGCTTATAGTATCTCACTTTATGTTTAAAAAACGTGCTTTAAAGTTCTTGAGGGTGTATAAAGACATCCTAGTTCTAAGTAAGCACAATCGCGGACGGCCTTGCAAGAATTCCAGGTGAAAGACCGTTTAGGTTTTGTGTCAATGCTATTTCTTTCGCTGTTAAATAGGCTTGTCTCAAAACCTGCGCACATACTTTTACTATGTGGATATTGCATAATATGAAGCAGGGGCCAGTTTCATGAAGCGTACTTAGTGTTAAGTAGCACTGAGTTAAATGTAGGACTACTTCATATCTGTATGACACACACTGCCACGACAGTTCGGGTTTATTTAGCCCCAGACAAAGTCCTCGATTACCCTGAGTGAGTGCTTGGGGTTAAACGTCGTACTTACTAATGTTTCAGTCATATGGCGACTTCGATTACGCTGATTACTCGGCCAAGATGCATGTATATAACGCTCAACAGCCAGGCGGGCCTGCGTGGCTCAGTGGTTTAGCGCGATAGAGTAGCGCAATGACCTAGTAGCCTCTCACCAATGCCGTCACTGTGAGTTCAAGTCCAGCCATACGTCGGAAGATCCGCCATCAAGCTGCGGATGGCCGTGGGTTTCCCCCGGGATCTGCCCGGTTTCCTCCCACCATAATGCTGGCCTCCGTCGTAGAAGTGAAATATTCTTGAGCACGGCGTAAAACCCCAATCAAATAAATACATAAATAAATAAATAAATCAAATCCTGTCAAATCAGACCTGTTTATTACTACCCTCTTTCTTGCTTCATATGATGACCTGTGCCTTTTCCCATCATCCACTTATATGAATAAACTGCTGATTACTTCCCTTCAGACATAAAATAAAAATGAAGAGCTTTTTTTCATTCTGGGAATAGACCAGAGTGCCAGTCACCCTTGTTAGGAGCATCCAATGATGTGATATTTGTCAGACATCTTCCAATTGGAGCTGAATTTACTGACTGAAAGTCTAACTGAGCTGAATTGAGACGGGGTCGAATTTCACCGGTAACGTGTGAACATTTGCAAAGTAAATGGCATCTGATTTTTCTTTCTGCGCCCTAGTTCGCCACGATATGATTGAGATATTACCGATGTGGCCCCACGCCACAACCATTCATTCAGTCTTTGCCCTAGTTATTTACATTGTGTTAAGCTGACAAGGTGTCTTTCACTAAGCAATACGTATATATAGCCTTGAATTTGGACTTCAGATGGTCAGGTTTAATGGGAATGACCTTATTCTGCGAAAAGGGTTTGGATAAACAGATGTTTCAAGCAGATCAGATAAGCACAGCCTTCACTCACAGTACGTTATATATCTTGACCCCATATAGCGTCCATGACTTAGCTGTATTCCCGTCCAAGATGGTATAACCTATATAATCTACATGTGGTACTTCATACATACATATATACCTACAGAATCTGGTTACGTTTTTAATGTAATGGCTCTTTTGTGTTGGTACAGCTTTTTTTCTTTTAATGTACACAAATATAATTTATTATATATGTACGTGATTTAGTGATGTTGCATGTTAAGTCAAGAGGTTTGTCAAGTGCCTGCCGAAGGTCAGTGGTCTATTCCCGACACTCCAATTTCCTTATTGTATATATACCTAACAGCCTACATATATAAGTGAAAAGTTCTTGAGTACGGCTTTAAAAACCACTACATGTATGTAAATAAATAAATTGTGATAATGATGATCCTGAATTATGATTTTTTAGGCAGGAAAAGAAAATTAGTGTTTAAGTTCAAATCAAAGTCCAGAAATAATACCACAGGTTGTGACTAATTCTGACGTCGGTCTTCGTGATCCTTGCGCCTGAATTTCTGTTCGTGTCAAAATATGTGCTTTATAAATGCCGCAAAGAATAACAAAAATTAGGAGATCTTTTTCTTGACCGAATCCCAAATTTATAACTTTATTTGTAAATTTACAGTGTAACTAATGACATGCAGTGCTCTGTTTGGCAATATGTAGACCCACTAACAAGTCATAATATATGGATTTTATTATGTTACATTATGTGTAGGAATGGCGTTCTAGAAAATAGTGCTCAGGAAATAGAAAAGTCAATTCTTCCGTTTTGTACAAACTTGTAATATATCAGGATTGAATCGTTGCTGAGTCCCTTACGGCGTAAAACACCAATCAAACAAACAAATAAAAAAATCGGATCAAGCCAAAAGGGACATGATTTCCCATTATGCATGATTAACACTGGAATACAATGTTTCAAAATTCCCTTGTTCCATTGATCTCTGGGCGTTGTTGGCGTTAAACGGTGAGACAGCACTCTTTCGTGGAGTGATACATGATGTTCGCTGAATACCGTTGGCTTTCCTCCAATGACATATGTCAAAAGTGGATAAGTTCGCCAGTATAAAGGGTTTAATGTGGACCCCCCCTCCGCCCCCCCATAATATACATAAGTCAACTAACCGCCAAAGTATCAGTGAAACATTGCAGAGTGTAACGTTCATTAACTCATATCAGGGCGAGTCAGAAGGCCTGCCAGCAACTTGGAATGGTCGTGGGTTTATCCTCGGTTTCCTCCGACCATAATGTTGGCGGCCTTCGTGTAATTGAAATATTCATGAGTACGGCGTTAAACACCAATCTAACAAATAAAATAAATAAAATATAAGGGCGGTTGTCATTTGTTCGTCGCCTTTAGCCCTGAAAGTGCATGGAGGAAACTTCACCCTGTAACACCACACAAGCAGGTTTACATTGTTCGACATATTTTATACAGCTGGATGTCAGTGTTATCTGATAACGGACAGAGCACGAGGTACATTCTGGGATTGCCCTATAAATACTGGACCCTCTCTCATGAGCGTTTTCTAATCCTGGTCTCTCGAAGCCGTGAAAAAGATTCACCATGAAGTTGTTGTTGTTTACGGCTGTTGTTTTCTCACTGTATGTGGGGACACCTGCGCCTCTCCATGCTTCCTGCAAGGTGACATGGTAAGTATATAGATGTACCCTAAGGACAAACATATTTACAGCGCTGCCTCACCGGAATGCCATGCTGATGACACCCATGGCGACTGAAGTTCTTAACTTATCCTATTACATTCTCCTTAGAGTCAAACGTGTGCCACGACTGAATTTTACCCATGTAATTTTGCTTGCGAATATATTGGCGTCATTCGCATACCGGCCATCAACTAAAGTAATCGCAAGGCTAATTTCCACAATATTGTTCAAGGCAAAACACCGACCCCTCCTGCCACCACCCTAAAACCATATTAAGTAAGGAATTATGACAGATTCATGCAAAGATTTATTTATTTATTTATTTATTTGATTGGTGTTTTATGCTGTGCTCAAGAATATTTCACTTATACGACGGCGGCTAGCATTATGGTGGGAAGAAACTGGACGGAGAAACCTATGACCATCCGCAGGTTGTTGGCTGACCTTCCCACTCACTGCCGGAGAGGAGGCCAGCATGGGCTGGACTCACAGCGACCGCATTGGTTAGAGTCACCTCGGTCCTAATGCCTCGTTGGTGCGTTAATCCTCTCGGCCACGAAGGCCCCTTCATGCAAAGAGAAATACTCGACAGTTTTGAGATTTGATTTGACCACGGCCATCTGCAGGTTTCTGGCGGACCAATGATGACAGAGAGATGCAAACAATGCTCTTCGTAATTGTGGTTGATTTATGTATATATTTCTGTTGCCTCTTGATTGTCTCTAATCATATTCCAACGTGGAGATCTAATTCTAGACTGATCCCCGTGTCACATGTAGCTCTACATCGCGTGAAGTAGGATCGAGAGAAGCATGTTTGAACCTACAGTTATTGAGAGTGGATTGCTCGGCAATATGTGACAAGTCTTCACATGTGAGCAATTGTGCCGCTGCAGTATATCATTTGCTTTTTTACATTGTTAACAATAGCCCACATAAAGTCAACTATTTGATCTCTCTCATATTATTAACAGTAGTCCAAATAAAGCCATCTATTTGCTGTCTCCAGGTACAAAGGGTTTCCCAATTAAGTACAGTCAATCATAAGTCTCTTTCAGAATGGACAGTTGCCAAAATGCAATCAACATTTGCTCTCTCAGGGGATGAAGAGTTTTCCACACGCAGTTGTCTATTTGCTCTCCCACGGTATGAACAGTTGCCCAAAATACATTCAATATTTTCTTTCTCACGGTTTGAACAGTTGTCCACATGCAGTTAACCGTTTCCTTTCTCCTATGAACAGTTGCCCAGACACATTTAACTGTTTGCTCTTTCACGGTATGAGCAGCAGTCCAAATGCAGTCGAACATTTGCTTTCTCACGGTAAGAACAGTTGCCCCAAATGCAGCCAACTGTTTGCTTTCATATCAGGATGTTCAAAACGGACTGTGCGACTGTGAACAAGAAAATTGTGGACCAGATGACCGCTTGGAAGTCGGCAGATAATTGTGCTCATGGAGGAGAGAAATGTCTTTATACCGTAAGGAACAATGTACCGTGAACAAGAGACAGGATTTTATATACCGTAAAAAACCAGTGTTCATATACTTTAAGAAATGGTGTATTATTTAAAACGTGAGAAATGCTATCTTGCTATACAGTAAGACCTAGTATCTGAATACCGTAAGAAAAACTCTTCATTTTAAACTCTAAGTGAACTTTGTTGTTATAAGTTAACCACGGTAGTAAAAGGTTTCACATCTTTCGCGTGAAATGTTTCCTGTCTTCAGTAAACGGTTTCACATGTTACGTAAAATGTTTCACACTCTCAGTTGTTAGATTTGTACCTAGATAAACCTACAGTTACGAAGTCGTGTATATTCATATAATGTAAAATGACCGACGCCCAACGCGTTTAATGGGTGATTAAACTTCAGACAAGCGTGTTTATTAAATCAGGATACACATGTATTTAAGTATTAAGCACAAGAGTCTAAAACGTGTATGTAGGTCCATACTTTATTACGCTATAATTTCCATCTGATGTATAAAAGTGTTTATAAGTTAAACATTGACATTTTCAATGTACAAGTATTTTCCTTGAACTTGTATATATGATATACTTTAGCATGCCTTTCTTTTTCTCCACATTTAGATTGTTAGCCACGATGCCACAACGATTAAGGGCAAACACACCACTCCCGTGAAACACTACGTAGATGATCTGACCTTCAACCTGAAAGCAGAAGGTCCCAGCTGCAGAGTTCAGGTAAATATACAGATGTAAAAGGAAACGGACATATCGTATACAAGACTATACAGGGCCGAACCGCCTCAGTGGCCGGGTGATTAGAGCGTCCGCCTCGGGGTCGGGAGATCCGGGACTCCTTGTCGTTATATGACTTTAAAATTGTTGAGTACGACGTTAAACCCAAGCATACATACATGCATACATACAAACATACCAAAAGCCAAAATATATTTCCGCACTTTGTGTTATTAATAATGGCTCGTCGTAATGAAATGACGCTTGGTACATTTCTTAACCCTGCCAAGTCATATATCAAACCTGAGTATCTATTCGATTAGTCCATTTTCACACAAAAATGTGGCCATTTTATTTATCTCCTGACTGTATACCTCAATACCGGATACCTATACATGTACATATCGTGTATCCTAGCGACGTATTCTTACTTATAGGGCGTAAAAATACCAGTTAAACATTGTGGCAATACTTGTCCCCTTATACTGGTCTGAGAAGAATAATATAGCTGTGATCGACAATCTGCAGGAATAATATTCTTTAGCGCGAGGCTGTCACCATGCATGCAATCAAAAGGAGACACATTTTTCCTTTGGTGGCAATCTAAACCTCCATCAGTTGTATTTCTAAACATAGCCCCAAAAATGACGTAAAACGTATCCTCAGGCGGTTAAATCACTGGATTGTTAGGAATGTCCAACATTTAACCAGTGAGACTGAGTGCTCAAATCTCGATCGGCATCGGCTGCGGCTTAAAGGCAGGCCTATCTTGGAAGGGCAGCGGTTTACTCCAGGAGCACCAGTTTTCTCCACCCCAGCACTTGCGTAATTATCTAAGGGCGAATAGTTCTTGAATGCGGCGACAGATTAACACCATCAAATAAATTTATTTCTTTCATTTTTTTTATCACTTATACGACGACGGCCAGCATTATGGTGAAAGGAAACCGGGCAACACCCAAGGGAAACCCACGACCGTCAGCAGGTTGTCAATTTAAATTACTGAACCCCGTGTATTCGTTTCTAATTTGCTTTTCCTGTGTATTCAGGGTTATTCTACATCGGAAACTTGGTATGCCGTCCTAGACCAGGGAACCAACTACTGTAACCTCAACAACCTCATCACAGGTACATATATGTGAACATGTATAAGTAGGACCACACTGCTCTTCGGCCGGGTGGTTGGCTAAAGATTGGGGTGGTTAGGGGGTTGGGAGTTGGAGGAAGGGGTGGGCGGTGAGAGTGGAGTGGGTGTATGGGCTTGGAGATGTATATGAGCAGAGAGGCTATGTAAAACGCTTTAAAAGTGTCGTGGTTTATTTGACTTTGCACAAATATGTGTTATTTTATTGTAACGGGAACAAAAGTTTACACCGAATCTAATTAGCTATAAAGCAGCAAAGAGCTGTGCATGGGGTTTTGCCTCGGAAGCCTTTGCCACAACCCAGTCGCAACATTAAGTAATGACCTTTGGTATTCCAAACTCAGCACATACATGTAAACTACGGCTTTAATAACTAAATCAGTTCAGGAAAAGTTTGCGTTTTTATTTCAATTGGTCAGTATCAATGGACCTGACAGCCTAGACGAGTTATAAACCAGTAGGATATTTATTTATTTATTTTATTGGAGTTTTACGCTGTACTCAAGAGTATTTCACTTATATGACGTCAGCCAGCATTTATAGTGGGAGGAAACCGGGCAGAGTTTGGAGGGGGAGGGAAATCCACGGCCATCCTCAGGTTGCTGACAGACCTTCCCACGTGCGCCCTCATGAAAAGACGTTGTGGTATTATCTGTAGTTTACGTATGTGAAAGCATGGAGAGAGGAGCGGTACATGCTTCTAATTCCTAAACTGACACTGGTTCCACTGGGACCTGTATCACGAAGTGATTTTGGGCCTTAGTTTAAAATTGTAATCCAAGTTAAATGGTGAAATACATGCATCACATCGGTCAAATTTTGACCACTGATTTTATGCTGTCATAGGGTCATTTCAGCAAAATTTGAGCATCCAGCATCAAATATTTCGTTTTCTAAAAATGACTGAAGTTTTGGACTTCATCCCCAAATCGCTTTGTGAAACAGGCCCCTGTCTTCATTTTTGTTCAGGCCCTTCCCTTATAAATGTGGTCTCATACAGTTAATGATGAACTAACATACGTTGCTTTAAATTGGAATCAAATCAGCAAGACCATGGGCTATAATAATATGCCGAACTATATCATTATTCATGTTTCTAGGCTCTGGTCTGGACAAATCAGAGGGTTACTCTGAAACCACCAATGACAGCGCCTGCACTCAATACAGCTCGGCCAACTGTGAGAAATATTAAACGTCTTGACGTCTTGACGTCTTGAGTTGTGACAATAAATCACATTCTCAGATTTGTACTTCTTTTCTTGGTTCCTTTGTATTGTCCTTTTGTCTATATCGGGAGAAAAAGTTGTTACTTTTTTAAAAGCTTACATGAACAGCCAGATTAAAACCCCAACTAAACTGACAAGAGGCCGGATTTCACGAGTTTCGTGGGACCAGTTGTTCCTCTGTTTTTGCCGCCTATGCTGAAGACTTTTATGCTGTGTTAAAGTTCCAGTGAAATCTATGTGTTATCTTTGGCAAACATATATTTAGTTCTCAGGAGTCACAGTTAGAAGGTCTGCCAGCAGCCTGCGGATGGTCGTGGGAAGGTCTGCCAGCAACCAGCGGATGGTCGTGGGAAGGTCTGCCAGCAACCAGCGGATGGTCGTGGGCTTCCGCCAGGCTCTGCCCGATTTCCGCTCACCATAATGCTGGCCGCCGCCGTATAAGTGAAATATTCTTGAGTACGGCGTAAAACTCAAATCAAATAAATAAATAAATAAATCACAGTTAGAATCACAGTTAAAAAATTAAATCACAAACCGAAAACTGACAAGTTATTTTGTTCGAGTTGAGACCAAGATACTTACGCCTGTGCATTTCCCTCCAGCAGAAGCAAGATCAAATTCACATCAAATTAACGACTTTCTGTCCGATTTCCTCCCACCACAATGCTGGCCGCCGTCGTATAGATGAAATATTCTTGAGTACGGCGTAAAGCACCAATCAAACAAATAAATAAATATACAGGTTTGGAAATAAATTTAGAACTACTGATTGGCTTATACTGAACCGTGGCGGTAAAATAGATTTTACCTCCATGAAAAAACCAACGTGAAAAACTCAATGAACTGATAGGCCTATATATATTGTGTAAACTTATACGTACGATACCTCCATATTTTATCATTCTACCGTTCACTTCGTCCGTCCGACATGGTAAATGTCTGCATGTTAAGGAGGGAGATCATTTAGCTCTCTAAATTATATATGTGCATGTCGGCACAAAACAGGCATCTACGGGCGGAACTTTCCGGTCATCCAACAAAATCGTGTAGACTAACCATGCTCACTGTGGTGCGTCACAATGTCAAGCGCTGACATTTATATGTGATGCGGAATGATTGGGTCGTAAAAGAACGAACACTGCAGATGAGTTATATCGTGGATCTCCGGCGAAAAGAAAACGTATTTTGTCGATAGGTGGCGCCACGGACCTTTCACATGGGGTTGATGTTTACAAGTTACTGGAGGAGCATGTCAGTGCTGTTGCTGTATTTAATTCACGTCGTATTTTGGAAGTTTCCACTTATATGACGATGAGAAGTCTTTGAAGGAACCGGATGGCATTGATGTCGGTGATCCGGTTTGTGCTGGCAAAAACCGGGTGTTGTTGACGGGTTAGTAAGGTTCTGTGCTAAATTGGCCTATATCTCACCCAGATTCAGTCGACCGGTCGTCTGCATCGGGTTTACCTCTCTCACACAGGGCTGTTCAAACACTTGGTTTACCTTGGAAGAATGTAAGTACATTAGTACAGGGATAAATTCCCTCAGAGTTTTTTGTTAAATTTTTTCTAACCACTTTCTGATTGTGGTAACCACAACGAGAAATATCGGAACATTGAGTTTTAGACAAATTTTGTAATGAGTTTTCATGAAATATAATGGTACATAACTGGTAACGAAACACCCAATATTGAGTTCTCTCGTTTGTTCAGAGTGAATTTCTGAAAAGAAATTGGCTAGAAAACCTCTGGTTATGGAAATATATTCCATTAGTTCAGATTTTAAGTTCATTTAAAACACGTATGTCATGTTGTCTGATCTTGATGTAGTCACAATGTTATGTGTACATGTCCATAGGAAGTATCAAGCTTGCGTAGGGAATTCAGTTTACAGAGCCCAGTAACCCCACCCATAAGTTCCATGTAATACACAAGACGAAGTAGTATAACTTGGAACAAAAAAAAAAAAAAGCTTTTAGCAGTTTGTTTTGCCACCATTCGGTTTCCTTTATTCATAATACTGATTAATAACTGATATAATATTATGGGAAAATTTCTTAATTATGGCCTTTAACCAATGCAGTAAATGAATCAATAAATAATTTGTTTGATCAAAATACAATACTTCAACAGATTTCCTGGTGAAGTAATAATGATTACCAGTATGTTATAGTTAGTTGTAGTGTCTTTATGAATGTAATTCTCTTTAGCAGCCAACCTCATGGTATTTAGAACTTGATTGGTTATCAGACAAATTCTTTATTGATAGCAGTCACAATTCGTACATGTATATGATGTGGTAATGCTGTAAAATACCAAAACTTGGTATACTACAGTTAACCAATAAATAAAAGAATTCTTACATGTACCCCCAGTATCCTTAAAATGTTTCTTAATCAAATATTACGTTATGTATTTGTTCAATAGCTACTGCCTTGTTGATTCAGGCCATAAAATTCAGACACGCAACGTTAAGACAGCCACTGGGCTGAAGACAAACATCAAAATGAAACTTTGCAGTTTCTGTTACAGATGTCCAACAGCTCACCTCCACCATCGTACACAGAATCTACTTCTCCCTGCCAGGGACATGACAAGCAGGCCTCAGCTGCTGGATTGGCTGCTCCTCCTGGGGATCACAGCAGCTCCCACCCTCAGGAACAGTATGGTGGACCACAGGGCGGCTACCCTGATTCAGGCTACACCCCACCCCTCAAGGCAGGGGACTATCAGCAGCAGCCAGAGCATGCGCCTCGGCCACAGAAAGTGTAAGTAGTGATGCGAATGATTTTAAATGTGTAACCCCCCTAAAAGTGCATTGTTAGTTGGAAATAAATGTTATACATTATTACTTCCGGTGCCGAAACTTGCATTTTTCCCGTAGGAAATCATCCCACCTTTCAATGGGGGCCTCCCTGGCTTAGTTGGTTAGTGCACTAGTGCAGCGTAATGACCCCAAAGCCTCCCACCAATGCAGTCGCTGTGAGTTCAAGCTCAGCTCCACCTGAACGTGGGAAGGTCTGCCAGCAATCTGGGTGTCGTGGGCTCTGCTCGGTTTCCTCCGACCATAAATCTAGACGCTGTCATATAAGTGAAATTTTCTTGAGTACGGCGTAAAACACCAATCAATCAAATAAATAAAAAAAATAATCCTACCTTTCAAACCTTAAAACACCTTTCTATGATAAGCAGAGCTCTTAGAAAGAGTCAAAGTGTGCAACTTTGTCAACGGCGAAATTTTAGGTTATTTATTGCTTTTCAGTCTTTTGACGTGTGGAGGTACATATGCCTTTTTCCAGATAAATCTGTTGTATTTTTTCAGAACTTCATACTCCTATTTTCATTGTAAATTATATACAACATATATACATTTGTTGCAGAATAATACTGAGTATGAAACATTAATCAGTTGCAAGAAGCCTGGTCTATTAAGTATTCACCGAATGCTTTCAGTAATTCTAAGGTAGATGTCTAGAAGTTTAACTCATATATGTAGACCACAGTTTCTCTTTGCCTGTGTCTGATTGACATGGTGTTTGTTATTTGCAGGATTTATGTGAGCCAGGACAGCAGGGATGCCAAGTGTAGCATCTTGAAGTGCTGTTTATCATGGATATGTACCTGCATGGTGTGCTGCTTTCTCTGCAATGGTGACTCATAAGCCAATGGGAAAGAAGGTTACCTGGGTCTGACTCATAAGCCAGTCACAAGGAAGGTTACATAGATCTGACTGATATGCCAATCAGAGGGAAGGTTACGTGGGTCTGACTGATAAGCCAGTCAGAAGGAAAGTTACCTGGATCTGACTGATAAGCCAATCAGACAGAAGGTTACATGGGTCAGACTGATAAACCGAACAAAAAGAATGAGACACACGTAATCGGAGGACATTTATATCCCGAAGAAATCCTGATTTCAGTGTTCTTGTTTTTTTAACCTTTCTGTAACATTGATATTTTTAGACTTTCATCATTGTTTTGTTTATAGTTTAGTTAACATGCTGTTGTATGTATGCATGTATATACAAAATGATCTCTTCTTCCTTGACTGAGGTGCTCTTTCTTTTTCGAGTCCTGATGTGCTGTTGGATCATTCTTTGGTTTGTACTTTTTGAACTACAGCTCGATTGTACAGATGTTTCAATGCATGTCGTACGTGGTATTATCGATAATCACTGTGATACCAGGCTCCTACCAGGCTCCTCCTACCTTAACTTACTGGCACAGTGGCAGCAGTTCTTCCAGTCAACAGATGGTCACAAACAATTAACTGTCTTTCCTTCCTGGTATTACATATTTATGTCACCTGTTGCATGTCTCTGCTACTCAAGCCTACACCAAGCCTCAGCGAAGCAGGTGTCGGCGACTCTTAACTGTATCAAGAGTAACTGCGCAATACCCCTATCCATCATCACCAGCATACAAAGGGCGCCGCACCAAAACAGTGGTGTTTGTTGAAACAAGTGACATTCAAACTCTGTGAGAACGAAAGTGAAAAATACCACAACTCGCACATCTTATATGCGGAAGGTAATATGAACACTTACCGCATCATTTCTTTTTTTCACGAAGGACCTCTGATATCATGGCTATTTACCTAGCCTTAACACTTTTTTCTGACATTTATTTATTGTGTCCCGCTGCTATTTTTGATTCTTTTATTGCTTTATGTCAAATTTGTATGATTCACAAATACATGTATAATCCATGGTTGATGGTATCCTGAACAGTAGTCTACTACATCAGATGGTTTCACAGAATGTAATCGGAGCTAATTTCTTTTTGCACTCAATTTGTACAAATCAGAAAACTCAATGTTTTTGGTCACCTATGTATCAAAAGCTCAATATATTTCATGAAAACTCGTTACAAAAATTGTCTGAAACTCAATTTTTGGCTGTGGTTACCACAAAGTGAAAGCGGCTAGAAAAATCCCTGATAGTGTAGCTTTATGTATAAACAGGTAGTCTAATTTAACATTGTTCAAAGGTGCTACTTTCCATAACATTGGGACAACATGCAACTTGAAAGGTGACCTGTGTTTTCCATGGACTTTGACATTTTTTCTTTTTTTCAATTTTATTGATTCTGTGCCTGCATTTATACCTGATAAACATTACCTCGCGAGATGCTTGAATGTCAAACTTGTACCAGCTATACACGTGGGCATTGTGAACCCTATTCATTTCTGATGACTTTGGTGATTTTGTTTTCATTGTCATTAAAATCACATGTATTTTGTTAGGATTGTAAACATGATCTCTTTTTAATGATAAGTTTTTAAATGATTTTCATTAAAATTTGTATTACATGCACACCTAGATATGTAGAAAACCCCCTTTTGATATTCATTGACCTTGACTGATATTTTTCTAGGTCGTTGAGCGCGTAGTATTTAGTGTGTTGCACAATGTCATTGTAGTTGATTGCAAGTCATTATCACAGAAGTGTGTTATATACAAATAGTTGAACTGGGAATGTTGTGTTGGATTTTGTTGCAATTTTCTTAAATCAGCCAAGCTGAGTGATATATGGGTATGTCTTTAAGTGCTCTCATTCTCAAGTGCTGTCAGTATCATTCTCCAGAAATCAATCATGATTTGTATATTTGTCCCACAAGATGCCTCATAATGTCATGTATTAAAATTGTGTTCATTAAAGTAATAGGAAGTGACATTGGTGATATTTTAATGTTAGTGCCAAATATCAGAGTGAGATTGCAAAACGGAATCTTAAGTAACAGTTTCACATATGTATTAAGATGTTCTGTTGGTACGAAATATGTACATGGTTTGATACCTGCATGCATTTATGCCATTTTTTTTTTGGTGCCAAAGTTAACTTGATCCCTATTAAACATACTTATTATGGTGTATTTTATAATGAGTGTAGTCACTTTGAATCTCTAAGAACCTGCAAGGAGCAGATTTAACGGTGGAACTCGGATAACACTGTCTCATGAGTATTAATGTCTGATTTTGTCTCTGTGCTGGTTATCCAGTGTAGAATAATTTTTGTCAATGTTTGTCATGACTCTGCCAGTCATGTGACATTATTTTAGCAGTCTTTTGACATTTTGCTGTGTTTTAATGGCCCCCTTTATGCTTCTTACTATAATGTATTGCTTTAATGTGGCAAATTGTTTAGCATATTTTATAGTATTTCATGTCAGTACATCATAGATAGAGAGAATGTTAAAAGGATTTTCAAACGCTTGTTGTTAAAGTAGAGCGATTAACTCTGTATATGAGTGCTGGAATTCCCTTTTGACTGTCTGTGACAGTGGATTGGTGTATTTTTCAGCGGAAAGGTGTAACCTCATATGTTGCAAGGATACACTTTGTGGAATAAGGTCCATTTGCACCACAAGGATGTCTGCTCTCGTTTTCCCATATTACTAGTTTTTGTTGCTTACGTGGTATTTATGGTGCTGCCAAATAGAGGTTGTTAAGATAGCACAAAGCATTGATTGGTTAACCCCCAAGGGACTGATTTGCATACGTATGAATACTGATAGATGTTGTGCAGAAAGTATGAGATCAGGCATTGATATCAGTAATTACCGTATTGAATGTCACCTGAAATATATAGTGGTTTGTATTTGCAGTCTTGCATTCGTACTAGACTATGATATGGGTAATGTACAGTGATATACATTTTTGTGTAGATACTAAGTCATCACTCTGTTGACGGAATTGCAATGCAAGACATGATCCGATGGTTTAATATGTTTTGTTCAATACATATTTAAACTTGTATTTAGTTGTTGATTTGGTTACTCAGTTATTATCCGCCATTGGATTGAACATGTTGAAATTAAGAATTCAGGATATCAGGATGGTCAGTTTTCGAAATCCTATGGAGATTCGAAGCAACCGTAAAAATGGTGTCAGAAGTGGGACCCAAGAGTTTTGCATTTAGGGTGTGAAAGTTGTGCATGGAAGGGAAAATGAAATAGATAAAACTACACTACAGAAATAACATAAACAGATTTAAGGTTACTAAGTACGTATTCTTATGATCTTTTAAGTCGGGACAATCTAGAATGAAAGGAAATATTCCAGCGTAAAACCAAAGCCGGGAAGCATCATCCATCTTTAATGTAAAGACAGCTCATGACTGAGGCACTGCTCATTAAAAAGACTACAAAATTATCTTTTGAATACAAAAAACTAGTTTGAATTTGTATGAATTCAGTACTGAATTGTCTTACTTTAAAGTGTGGGGCATTTTGCTGGCGATTAGGGATCTGTAACCCCCTGCGCTTGTAAAAGAAAAGACAACAAAGAGTATAACCAAAGTTATTTCAAAAGAAGGGGTCCATACAGACAGACCATACAGGGCGTAGCCATTTTTAAGGACATTCTTGGTAACTCTATGAATCACCATTTAATATGTGGATGGGCGTCATCTGTACCTACACTCCATAGTATTGAGGCAAGACATTCCCTTGTGTGCGAAGCACGGCCCCTTTATTACTACAATCGAAGGCCCCCTGGTTGAGACTTTGGGGAATAACCCGAGACGCTTTCCACTTGCACTTTATCTTTGAATTATGCTTTAAAGTGTATCAGAATTGTCTAGTAATGAGAATGAAAACGCCTTATTTATGGCAATATGGTGAAGAAGGACCGGGTGGTGATGTCACAGCGGAAACAGATGCCTTCTCGGGTGGTAGAAATATCTCACCCGCATTGCTTAAAATTGAGATTTTCCCTTCGTGTGCGTTTTTGCTTACTTTGAATTGTGATATTTCGGTTATGCTACATCACAAAAATAAAAAACGACGTTTTTGAACTATGAACAGGATTCTTCATCGACACATATACACTTGGCCCAGTGTTGTCTTTTCTTGTAAGCTTATGAGAGACTGAGCAATCAGACAACCAGGAGATATCAGTTGTTTATAAGCTGTGGCCTAAATGTTCTGAGTTTAATGTCAATATAACATGTAATAACATATGGTGAGCACATCCTTTTAATGTATGTTTCAATCATAACTAGTACAGGTGTGAACAACACTGCTAATTATTTCCAGGCCATTGTGTTATGACGAGCGTAAGTTTGTAGATCACTTCATGTTATTAATTTACATAATCTACTTAACTTTAATCCACCTCAACCCTAACAGCATACAGTGTCAGGTTCCGCGCTTGAAACAATTACCTCACAGCCCAGGTGAAAATGGCCGCGTTGCCTCTTTGGCAAACTAAGAAGAAGAGACAACAAACATATAACCAAAATGATTTCAGTGGAGCGGTCCATACAGGCCTGAAAGGTCGTAGGCATTCTTTTATGACGTACTTCGTAAGTCTATAAATAAGCTTTTAATCTGGAATTACTACTAGATCATAGGATACGCCATTTTAATAGAGAAACCGAAAACAAGATGTCTCGTCATTTGTACCTTTGTCTGACTCTCCCTTGCGTACGCACGGCCTCGCGTCCTTTATTATTACCATCGAAGGCTGCGCATTGTCGCCTCCTGGTTGAGACCTTAAGGAACAACCCCAAACGTGTTCTACTACCAAAATGGCTTTAACGTATGTGAGAATTGTCACGTAATCAGAAGGACAGCAGCTGATTTAACTCTACTTCTATATAGCAAAAGGGTAAACTAAGACCATGTGACGCGACAGCGGAAACATATACCTTCTCGGATGGTAGAAATATCTCGCCCTTGATTGGTTAAAATTTAGAACATGGCGACCCGTTCGATTTTTCCCCCGTGGGTGGTTTTGCTTACTTTGAACTGCGATGTCGCGGTTATCCTACATCACAAAAATAAAATGTAACGTTTTTGAACTATGAATGGGATTCTTTAACCACACATGTATATACATTTGGACTGCTGTTGTGTTTTCTTTTAACTTAGAACATGGGCTGTCTTTCACCTGTCTTTCGGTGGTTTCAGCCAACTTTCAGCGTTGCATTCCAAACCAAGTTGTCACAAGCTGCGCTTCATGCTCGCATTGAAATTAATGAAACATGTGTAAATGGGAAGTGTGCCGTGGCGATGTAGGGCTTTGTAATTATGATATATACATTTAATACATATTGAAGATCGAAATACAGAACACAAGGGCTGATAAGACGGAGGGAAAGAAACATACAGGCCGATTTTGTGAAATATCAACCTGTATACCCTCTATGTTTTAAAACACCTCGGGCTTTACCCGGTTTCCTACCACCATATAATGCTGGGGTCGTTTCCTGAATATAATATACGTCAAAACGTTTGGAAGATACGTACACCTTGCATGGAATGTACAGAACACGCGGGCGCATGGAAAAGCAGACCGGCGGGAAAAAAGCAAATGTACCAGCAGATTTCGTAAAATATGTCTAGAAAAGGTATAGACGACGACAATGAACAATGCGAACATGTGTAGGCTAGGCCAAGAACAAATTGCGCTGTCAGGCAAAAATACTGAGGTGTCAAGCAAGCGGTGCATCAGCACATGACGGCGTCCAAGAAAAACAGCTCACCCGTGAGTTTATTTAAGCCTGTCACAGGTGTGTACGGACGTACATACCTTTACTACATCTACGCCGGGTGCCACTTTATATAACAGTGTGAACAGGGGCTGCTGAATACATATACGTGGCTTTACATAAGACTGGATTTTGAATCACATACTTATAGCGTGAACCAAAAAAGGGACTAGTCTGGACACGCCATATACGGTACCGATCAGTGATGAATCGAAAGGATGTGCTGACAGCTAGCTCCCGGAAGTACGTGTAGTGCTAGGTCAGCGTATTTTGGTCAGAAGCATAATTGCATTCAGCCAAATGTGAGTGCCTCTCCGTTATCTATCCGGTATTCCGCTACACGCGTTCACGGATTGGTTCTGTACATACTTACACAAGGCATCTGGAGTATTTGTACATACTGAAACATGGACCCTAAAGCGCCACTGGTGAGTATATCTATGTTTGTTTAAAGAGACCATGGAGGTACCGCAATGAAGAGATTTCATCGGAAATTTTCTTGCCAAAAAATCGATCAGCTCAAATTCAGTCAAAGTTTTGCTATCATTTTAGAACAACCCAAATTATCACCTTTCACAAAATATCAACCTCGCCTATGCACGTGTTACTGTTGAAAATCAGTAACAAAGTTGGTAAAATTTATAATGCGAGTCGCTTTATTTTAACTTGTTACAAATATAACTATCATACTAACCCTATAGTACGGCTATGTTCCAGCCTGATGTATTCTGAAAGGTAATAATTTGAGCTTTTCTTCGTAAATAGAGAAACTTTGATTTGTTTGTCGAACGTGGACTTTTTGGTGAAAAATCTCCGGTATAGCCTCTGAATAAATGTATTCTGAATAGTCTTTTGTAGTATAGGTACCACAAGTTTGGAGAATGCCCATGTTGTAGGCATGCATATAACCGTGGTTTAAATACATGAAGTACAATCCTTACCGGGTTCCGGCCGCACTCATTCCACTAACCATGCATATGCTTCGTTCAGAGGGAATGGTTAATGAATATACATGCATTGCACCAGGTGGAGATGAAAAATAAAAAATACGTTTGGTGTTGAGTGAGTGACTGGTATATATAGTCGCACGGAGCCAGTGCCTTATATATTCATGTCTACAGGCATCTGAGCTATCTAGCACACAAAATATATTATGAATACATGTAAGTGTAAGAAGCTGACATGACTTTGGAGGGGGGAGGGGGGGGGGGCGACCACCACAGCTAACTTTAGGCGAAGGTCCAGGGGTCGCCTAGATTCCGGAAGCCCCGCGCGCCCAGATGCCCGGAGACGCACTCTGATCAATATTAACTTTTTTTGACTTGGCTCCTTTAAGATATCCTGTACCTAATTTTCACTGTCAAGTGTTATATGCTACCTTAACAGATATATATGCTGAAATGTTGATTTATATCAGTGGTAATTGTGCGGTATATAATAAATAAAAGTGAGACCATGTCTTTGTTCTATCATTAGACTATCCTTAGAAATAAGGTATATGTGCAATGCCTATGGAAGAATGTCATAGGTCACACTTAACACCTTGGTATAAAGACATCACTATATTTCTGGGACGTGTACGATCGAGTTTGGTCTGTAAAAGTACATGGTTGATTTATGGTGACATCTTGTGTTGACATTCAGAATTATCAAACTGAACGAAAAATCTTGGATACAATGCACCTATGTGTTGACCGTGTGTGTCACAATGTCACGTGATGAGATTTGTATGTGACGTCAAGTTGGCATGACAAGGAATTCCATAAATAGATCCGTCAATGGGCCGGAAATATCCGAATATAGCCGATGAGTATTTTCGTGTATCTCCGGGAGCTAAAAACGTGGCTTGTCGGTAGGTGGCGCCAGGTGACTCTCACATGAGAACGTTGTTGTTGACGACTTTCTGAGAAATAGGGTGTCATTTCTGAACGTGGTCTTCAGCTGTGACAGCAAAATCCTGAGGATACTTTCGATTGATATTTAAGCTTACGTTTCCTTGGAACATCTGAAGAAAATAGAGGATCTTCGTTGAGAGAACGTCACAGATCGCGTGCTTTCTGACGTTTGTTCGCGTCATCTCATCTGATTCAGCGATTGTTGATTTGAGGTGTTTTTTTTCTTCACCGGGTTAGTTCCTGGTTTTTAGCTGGCCGCCGAGTCATACAGTCGTCAGCATTAGATAAAGTCGGAGATTTCGATTTCAAACACATATCGTAAGTACCTGTGTACAGGGATACGTCCGTTGAGGTATATATGAAGTCATCTCAAAAGTTCAGCGTTGAGAAACGTCTGGTAATATAAATGTCTTGAAGGTTGATTGATTGTGGTTTATTTACTGCTCATCGGGTACGTTGTACTCTATCAGTTTGAGATACTTTTTAGCTAGTGGAAAATTCATCAAGAAAGAGTACATCGTGGTATCACAGTCTTGTGAACGGTACTAAATAGCTTTATGAAAATACAATATTTCAACCAATATTTTCTGGGGCCTGTTTTACAAACAGGCTGTAAGTTGGGTCAGTTGTAATGTGACGATGACGACACATACGGTTGAGATACGTCGCCATAATGTTTGGCTAAATGTTACAATATCTTCAAGAAAGGGAGTCAAGTTAAGATACTTGTATAATTGTTTGGGCCTAATGTTCATTGTCGTCATATCATGTACGCACATCCGTACATCACGTGGACAAGTTCATTAGTAACTTGCCAATGTTCAGGTGTTTATTCCAGGTGCTCCAGTTTCCTTCACCATTAAAACTGCTTGCCATTGCTAAGTGAAAAATTCATGAATTTGACATTAAACCACATTTAGGAAACCTCTGTGGCTGAGGAGGTTAGTGCGCTAGTGTAGTGTAATGATCCAGTTGCCTCTGACCAGTGCGATGGCTGTAAGTTCAACTCCAGCTCTCCGGCCGTACATGGGATGGTCTACCATCAACTTGTGGATGGTCAGCAACTCTGCCTGGTTTACTCCCACCAGAATGCTGGCTGCCATCTTACAAGTGAAATGTTCTTGTGTATGGTGTAAAACAACAATCAAATTAATTAATAAATAAATAAACCATGTTCAAATACATGAATAATTAAGCTTGCACTGCCTGTTGCAGATGTCTAACTTTGGGAACGCGTCTGCCCCACCCCCTTACTCAGCATCCGCGCCTCCCTCTCAGGGATACGGAGGAGGCTACCCCTACGGTCAGCAGCCTCCACCTGCAGGGTTTGCCTCTCAACCTGGAGACTACAATCCACAATACAGTGGACCTCATGGTGGCTACCCCCAGGGTGGCTACCCCCAGGGTGGCTATCCCCAAGGCGGCTACCCGCAAGGTGGCAATCCCCAAGGTGGTTACCCCCAGTCAGGGTATGCCCCACCCCCACAGGCAGGGTACTACCAGCAACAGCCTGTGTATGGTGCCCAGCCCCAGAGAGTGTGAGTAAATGAATTCTTGTAAACATACATGCAACACAAGTTCTGTATATCACCCAGAGTTTAGCTTTTTTGAGTTGACAAGTTTTGCTTCATTTTAATTGATTCATTTACCTTATAGGGTCATTTAAGAGTGTGTTGTGAAGTTTGATTAATTTCTTATCAGAAAGAAGAACTTAAGGCCTCTGAAACTTCATTTTTAGAACACAAACTCTAGGTGAAATACAGTATTTCTTAGACACTTGCATGTAGCCTTTTCGAATATACTGTAAATCTTCAACCTTTTCAATCATTAAAGCAGTTTTAAAGGGTAATTTATGCATACAGCTACTGTAAAAATAAAGTCAGAAATGATTGTTTGTGTCACCATAGGTATAAGCTTTGTGAAATTATACTCTACACCATACAGTTCTCAAAGAAAATACTGAAATGTTGCTTTCAGCAGTGGTTGAAAAGGTCGAAGAATTAGGGTACAGTAATATTTATTCTTCTTTGCTGAACATTGTAACTACACATAAAGGCTCGATTCAGCTTTAGATTCAGCTAGTAAGGCAGACTTGACAAAATGAAGCCATGTCTTATAGTACATGTACATGTGTTGTGAAAATTTCAGCTTAATGGTGACAGTTTCCTTTTACATGTATCAGTGTCAATTTCAGCTTAACTGTGACAAAAAAAAGTAAGTTGCTTGAAAATTTTAATGTGTTCTTCTTTTGGAAACTTATGATAAATGTACATGTACATGTATTGTATACGGAGGATTGGAATGGCTGTGAAACTCACCTCAGTGAGTGCATGTAGGTGTTTTTTATGTCACTGAATGGTGAGCAGTGACAAAATGTGACAGATTTCATTAAGCTACTTCAAAGGTTATTGCACAGTTGGTTAGCACGCTGGCGTAGCATAATGACCTAGGAACCTCCCACCAATGCGGTCGCCGTGAGTTGAAGTCCAGCTCATGCTGGCTTCCTCTCTGGCCGTACATTGGAAGGTCTGCTAGCAACCTGGGCATGGTCATGGATTTCCATGGGCTCTACTCGGTTTCCTCCTACTATGGTGCTGGTTGACATCGAACAAGTGAAATATTCTTGAATGCGGCATAAAACACCAATAAAAATAAATAAGTAAATAAATCTAATGTTATTACAAGATGTATTTAATACAGTTGTTCTTGGATTAAAAGAAGAAAAAAAGAGAAGAAAATTGCATGAATGTGATTGATCCATCTAATAGGACCACTAAGAGTTTTTTTTTTTTTTAACAATTTATTTGATTTAAATAAAAATGTTATATTTATATAAAAAAAAAAATGTTAAGGTGTTGTCATCAAAAGTGTCATTTTAAGGCATTGTACTTGCTTCTGAAAGTACATATTTACATACTAAACTTACAGTTTATGTGAAATACAGTATATAATGTTTGACTGAATTTTGGGGGGGGGGGGGTTTGAGTAACACTCCAGAAGTACCAAGTTAAGAAATTTACTGTACTTTGCAAGTTTTCTTGAAATTAGGCGCAGCAGATTTTTGTCTGAGATGTCTCAATTTGTCTGTGTCTCTCTGTCTGACTGGCTTGTGATGTTTCCTTTATTTGGCAGGGTGTATGTGGAGGACCAGCGTAGAAAGAATGACAAATCTGATGCCGCTGAGTGCTGTTTGCTAGGAATGTGCTCAGCCCTGCTCTGCTGCTGTATCTTTGACTGATAAGCCAATCAGAAAGAAGGTTTCAAACATTATCACGGTGGTATAAATATTCATAGGAAATCCCGATTTTGTTGATTTCTGCTATAGTTTGATATTTAAAGACATTTTTATCTGCATTACCAGGTTATGATGTAGACAAGTTTTTCCGATAAACCACCATATCATGTATGCACTACTGTTGCTGTACAACAGAATTGTTAAATTTGTGTTTGTTTTTTCCTTTCATAAACTTCTCTAAGAAAACTGTTTTTTGGGGGACAATGTTTTATTTCTTGCCCATCGGTTTCTGTAGAAATGAAATAATCTCTGATCTGATAAAAAGCTGAATCTTCTGTTTTTTCTCACATTTATATTATATATTCCTGTTATTTCCTTTGCTTTCTTTATTTTGTATTAAAACCACTTGTAGAATGTTTTGTAAATAATGTACATCAAAACACAACATGTACAAATTTAAATGATCTGTTTTCAGTTTAATTCATAAGTTTTAGGCAAAATTCTTCCCAAACCAGTGGATAATGTGATGGAATTTCTTTGAAATGTGCATCAGTGGTTTGTATTATATTCAACAGTACTGCTTGTAGCACGGGGAATGACCTAAAATTTTGCCCCAGACTAACACCAAGACTAAGTTGCTCATTAGTCAGTATATTCGGCCTGATTCAGAGAGGTCCGATGATGGTAGAAAAGTGTTCTGAGGTTTGTTTGGAAGGTAGGATAGCATCCTACTAGAAAATTCAAGTTTCAACACCGGTAGGAATATTTGGTGATGTTTTTTTTTTGTCTAAAAAATAAAAATCCACTTTTTGGAGGCAAAAGTTTATGTCATTGACCTAATTTTTTCCAAAAAAGTATGGGTAATGTTATTATGCTGTCGCTAACTGTTCTTGTATAAAGATGTCTTTGTATCATATAATACGTGTATATATGGTTTAGTTTTTGTACTGTTAGTTCATGCGTTGCACATACAAATGATTTCTAGGTGCTTGCACGCAAGTTCTTCCCTGCGTTCCTATAGCCAGAGCTTGCCACCGGGTTGGAATTAGCACGTAAATAGCATCTAACTGACAGATGTAACTGACATGCACCCTGGCAGATGTAAGTGACACGCACATTGGCAGATGTAACTGATAATATGTGTGTATGGTAGTTTGGGGCATGCAGTTTCACAAAACAGTGATAAATGTCCTGCTAGAAACATCTGAGCCAGGAGTTGCCAGCAAAATCTGAAACTGCAAGTATAACATGGTACACTTTTTCCCAAATTGCAATTTTGCATTTTTGACTGCAGCAGAAACTTCTCTTTTTAACTGGCCCCAAATGCCAGATGTGTGACAGACATAATCAGTTATAAGCGATTGTGTATCAGATGTAACAGATAACCCCAGTGGTTTGACAGAGGTGACTGACACATTTTAGCAGATGACTTTAAGATGGGTTCACCTAGTGTAATTGGTGATTGAGTTGATATGTAACTGGTACACATTCTAAAACAGACAAATCTTGATTGAAATTTTCTATTCAGAATATAAAACATTGTTAAAAGGTGCTACTTTGCGTAATTTCCCTCCAATACAGGTATGCCTTTTTTGTTGTTTATTTTTGAGATAAAGGTGTGCCATGTAAACAGTTTATCCCAAGTTAGGAAACAAGAAAAATAAAAAAATTTGGCGATCTTTCGATTTTGTTTAATGCCAAACTGAGTACATTGTAATTATGTGTAGATATTTGAATGTTTTGAAAAGATCTCATTCCCACATTTGTCTACAGAAATTAACCACAGTGTGTTATGTGCCGTGTGTCTTTGTCTTCATACTCTCCCAAGCTGACAGTTTATATGTCAAACTGTGCCATTTTTTGTCCATTAAAAGATGTATTCAGACATGTACCAAAATTTCAGGTATTTGAACCAGAGCTGTTACATTCTTATGTAACATTTGAGTGTATATAATGACTTTCTGTTTTGTCAGGCACAAAATAAAATATACTACTAAACCACCCATCAAGTGTGTTGATGTGCTGTTGTATTGTGGAGGTATTTCGAGAAGACTTTGTAACATGCTTGAGGCTATGTGAACAATTCATGAAATTTAATTTATTGCAGAACTTAGTAAAAACTGATTCAAGGGATGGTAATAACATTGAATGTCTGTTGACTTATAATATATATGCACTATCTGATTAATATGCACAATGTTTAGTTGAATTGAATTCAAATGAATTGTCCGTCGCTAAAGTATGACAAATTTGAAGACAACAGTAATACAGCAATAAGAAGCAGGAGTTTACACTTGAAACGATACAAACACAAATGTTGCAGTAGTTCTTCCCAGTGTGGACGTGAAAGTATTGTCACAATTCTCTGTAATGATTTCTGATTTCTAGTGTCATGACTGGAAGTTAGAATTATTACTTTTAGCTGCTTTGAGTGCGTATTGTAAGTTATTTTAAGGATGGTTTCTTACCATTTGTAAAAGATTTCGTAGTGGTTATGCTTGTTTATCAATACATGTAGTTTTGTTGTTATCTGTGGACTGAGTAAGAAATTTGCTTCCTTGTATAATGGTAGTGAGAATCATAATGAGGATTTAGAAACATTGTAATGTGGGGGTAATTCCTGAAATAGCAAACCACTCTAGTACATGGTGTAATGATCCTCACAGAGGTATGAACCTCTCAGTAGAGTACTATTCACAGTGGAGTACTTTTTTTAGTGGAATGATCCTTATTGAGAAATGATCCCCTGGGATCCTCTCAGTGGAGTACTTTTATTAGTGGAATGATCCTCATGGAGAATGATCCTCTGAGTAGAGTTACTATTCAAAGTGGAATACTTCTCTTAGTGGAACAAGCCTTATTTAGAAATGATCCCCTGGGGGAATGATCCTCTCAGTAGAGTACTTTTATTAGTGGAATGATCTTCATTGAGGAATGATCCCCTGAGTAGAGTAATATTCACAGTGGAGTACTTCTCTGAGTGGAATGAGTCTTATTGAGAAATGATCCCCTGGGGAAATGATCCTCATGGAGGAATGATCCTCTGAGTAGAGTACTATTCACAGTGGAATTCTTTTCTTAGTGGAATGATCCTTATGGATTCAGTGATTCTGACAGTGGAATAATTCTGTCTGTAGAATAATCCCCAGAGTTCTGGTTTCACACTTAGATCTGTCAGTGAAGTGGCTTACATGTAGCAAGTTTTCCCTATACGGATGTGTTATTATCAAAGGATAACCTATGGCCTCAACCTTTTGGCTGGCAAGGTATGGCTGACAGCTAAGGCATTAAGCCTTGAACCTTTTGGCGTGTGTATGTAGGAACACCTTGTTTATACCCACGTGATAAAACCACACATTTTGCGAAGCCCTAAAGTTGGTCAGTCAAGCCATTGTAGCTTTGTCTTCAAAACTGAACACTCTACATGTATAAAGCTGAATTCAAAACTGACCTTTTATGTTCCAAAAATGTTGACGGATTGAGGTGTAGGCTGTAATGTTGTAAGGTGAATTACACCATTGAAGAGTTTTCAAGATATCTGTTGGTGTGAATGGCGATTTTCTGGTGTTACGTCTCATTCCATATAACAAATGTCGTTTTCAGGTTTGAAATCCACTACTGTAATTCTTCAACCTTTTCACGTTTGCAAAGCGATTATTCAAGCATATTGTGAAGGCATTATTCTGTGTTGACTGATAAAATTATACTTTGTGTGAAGCCCTGAAGTTGGTCAGTCAAACCAATGTAGCTTTGTCTCCAAAGTCAAATTACAAGTATGCATATGTTACACTGAAAGTTGATCTTTCATACGCGAAAGGTTGAGGAATTAGGATACTGACATCCAACTTCTTGGTAGTTTGCTTTTGGTGAAATTTAAGAGTTGTTAAAAAGTATATTTCTTCTTGCAATAGGTGCATGTAAGTGGATAAGTTATTTACTGTTGGGCTTTGCGGCTGTCAGGAGCAAAATTTTGTACAGTTTATCTGTATAGTCAGCATTGTTGCGAACATTCTAACAATTTACACTCTGGTTATTACTTCACTTGTGTTGTCTAAAGCATTTATGTACATAAATACAACATTATCTTCACCTGAAAGCAAATGTGTTTGTGGTGTTTGTTAGTAGAGATATTCACGTTTTACAAAGAGATTCCTGGCTATAGATTTTGAAGACTGTAATACAGCACAATTTCAGCCCATAGACAACTCGTAAAACCTGTCTGCCTTGAACGAAGGGGTTCAACCCGTGCACTCCTTTGTTTTCCTTTGTTTCAACGGCGTGTTCTCTGTGATGTGAATCCTTTTGAGCGTTCAGTTTTTAATATTTAACTTTTGGACTTTGCGAAACATACCCGAGTCAGTTTCAGAACCAGTGGCTGACTAGTAAAATGGTGGTCAGACCTCCAACAACTGAGTTGGGTGATTAAGAAATGGCACTTCGACCTGGGGAAGTATTATGGCAACTTTTTGTCAGCATTGATTTGAATGGTGTAAAGTAGGGTGGTCATGAATTTTCCACTCGTGTAATGCCGGTCAGATTATTTTGGGTGTAAGAAAAGGGAGTGCTTGTAGTAAACCATTGCCCGTTGGCAGGCACCTGGGAAACCTAAATAAGAGCTTAAGCCAGGAGAGCTGAATTTGAACCTGAGACCTCATCAACAAATGGCCCAGCAGTCACAGTGAGCTAAGGCCTTGAAATGACTCAGCCAGGGAGGTGTCTTGGCTTTGCTTTAGTGATCCAAGGCAAGACTAATTTCATTTTGTGTTTTACAGGTTAGCTGACACTAGAAAATCAAAAAAGGCAAATAAAGTAGAACTGAAATCCACTTTTTTCTTTTGTCTAATCTTGATGTTTATATGAATATGGTTTCTGCAAAGGCATTCCAATCATATCCTGACAGATAAATATGCTGTGGCAGTCCATATTTCCCACAAATAAGACATTTTAAAAATTTATTTTGATACCCTTGCAGGACATTGCAAAAAAGATTCATTCTGGTCATAAAAGAATTTGAACTGGTGTGGCCTAAAAATCTATAAACTATTTGTCAGGCTCTAGGAAACCCATTTCTGAGGTTTAGCTTTATATTAGATACATAAATTAATGTGCTGATGAAAATAGGTCTATATAATGTTTCCTATCAAGGCGCCAATTTCAGAGCAAAACTGGATAGCTGGCAAACTGATCTGAGCTACAAGTAAAAGGGTGAACACCGCAGAGATGAAATTTTACCCAGTTTATCTGGAATGTAAGATTTTGCTTTCACTGAACAGTAGTCTCATTTCTTGGGAATAAATGATTATGGCTTAAAGACATTTCTGGGGAAATCATCTGGTTACCATCGTTGACTTCAAATTTCATCCATGACTAAGTTGCTCATTTTACCGGATTTGGAGAGTTTTATTGATGGTAGAAAGGTGTTTTGAGGTTTGACTGGAAGGTACATGTAGGATGATATCCCACCGGACAAATAAAAGCTTCAGCATCATAAGAAATGTTGTGCATGTATGACTTTTACGGTGAAATTTTTAGGTCCAACACAGTATATAAAGCATATCAAAATTTGCATATAATCAAAAGTGACCTGTCTGAAGTTTTCGGTTCTCTCCTTTCATCTTGAACGCAGGAACTGCATGTGGGTGGTGGATATGGGTGATATGCCCATGATCACTAAAATACGTCCAGAGAGTGTGCTTGGATTTGAGCTCATCACCCTGTATTTGGACATATCTAAGCTTCTCTACAGGTCACAGGCTGGAGATTGTGCAATCTGGAACATTTACAATACCCCGGCCAATTAACATTACAATATTTTCATCAACTCAATAGTTCATTTAGTGCATTATTGTTTTAATTCCACACTCAAGAATTTTTCACTTACAATGGTGGTCGTCCTTACTGCTTGAGAAAACCAGATGGCCTCAATTAATCCACTGAGCTTTGGCAAGTTACCAACGAACTTTTCCACAAGTGACATAATGATGTGTGTGCAAGTTACAGGACCCATTGGTGGTAGACACATGGTCTTCAACAAACAAGACTGCCTAAATGTTCCCTGGGACCTTCTCTTCAGACTGCCTAAATGTCCCCCTGGACCTCATCAGACTGCCTAAATGTTCCCTGGGACCTCCTCTTCAGACTGCCTAAATGTTCCCTGGCACCTCCTCTTCAGACGGCCTAAATGTCCCCCTGGACCTCGTCAGACTGCCTAAATGTTCCCTGGCACCTCCTCTTCAGACTACCTAAATGTTCCCTGGCACCGCCTCTTCAGACGGCCTAAATGTTCCCTGGGACCTCCTCTTCAGACTACCTAAATGTTCCATGGAACCTCCTCTTCAGACTGCCTAAATGTCCCCCTGGACCTCGTCAGGCTGCCTAAATGTTCCCTGGGACCTCCTCTTCAGACTGCCTAAATGTCCCCCTGGACCTCGTCAGGCTGCCTAAATGTTCCCTGGGACCTCCTCTTCAGACTACCTAAATGTTCCCTGGGACCTCCTCTTCAGACTGCCTAAATGTTCCCCTCCTCCTCAGCCCATTGTCACAAAGGTCACATTAAGCCACAGCAGGGGAATACGTGAATTTTCTGTCCAATGGCCCAAAGTTGCCCAGTGCCTGTGGATTTATTTATTTATTTGATTGGTTTTTTACGACATACTCCAGAGTATTTCACTTACACGACTGCTGCCAGCATTATGGTTTATGGAAAACGGGCAGAGTGGGGGAAACCCATGACCATCCGCTGACTGCTGGTGAACCTTCCCACATACGACCGGAGAGGAAGCCAGCGTGAGCTGAGCTTGAACTCACAGCCATAGCAGTGGTGAGAGGCACCTGGATCATTACACTGTACTAGCACGCTAACCCCTTCGGCCAAAGAGACCCGCTCCTGTGGATTCAGGATTTGAAGAAAGGATAACCAAGTGAATGGGTTGGGGCTCAAGTCAAATTTCCTCTCCAAGGCTGAGACTCGAAAAAGGCTTCTTATTTATTTGACTGGAGCTTTATGCCAAGAATATTTCACTTATACGATAATTAGCATTACGGTGGGAGGAAGCCTGGCAGAGCGCGGGAGAAACCCCCGATTACGGGCAGATTGCTGGCAGATCTCACGTAAGACCAGAGAGGAAGCCAATAAAGACACAGAACAAACAACATGTAGGCAGGCAGATTAAGTAGGGCATCTCATGGCACTTTATACTGTTATACAATGTAATAGGAACAAAACATGGTTACGTGTGCATATCATAACACAGATACTCCAGAATCCCTTGGGTTTTTTTTTTTATCAAATTCACATGCTATTTACTCATTGGCCAAATGTATCTATCACCACCTGGCATATGATTGGTCATTGACTTGAGTATATTTACAGATATCAGTTGCTATGCCCATATATGGACAACATGTACCATGTACATGCCAACTGTTGCCAGGATCAAACAGGAAAGGGGCGGAGCTAAAAGGGGGAAAGTCTCCATGGTAACCCCTTCGCGTGATCACAGCGGAACTCGACATGACATACAGTATTTAATACAGTTTATACACACTGGCTGCATTTTCCATGCAGTGTCATAATTTAACAATACGTGAACTTTTAAGTATACAGCTGATTGGTGGTTCAAGATTTTATTTTAAATCTTAAGGAAAAAAACCCCCAAACCCCAAAAAACCACTTTCTTCCCATTACGGACATGATTATTTCACTGTTAAGTTTAACAGGAACCCTTTCGACTACGCTTACAAATTTTTCCGCAATAATCAGATTCTTCCCAACTCTCAGATGCCTGGGGCTGCCTCTGTCAGGCTTCCATGAAGTCTGAAATGAAGTCCTCAAGACAAGAAATCATCCAATGAACTTGGAGCTTACAACTCTCACTGAAGTCAGAATACATCAGTAAAACAGAGCTGTGAATTCTAAAATGTGCTAGTTAATCGCTTATGGGAAGCCTTACCCTCCCGTCAGATAATGTTCAAAAAATGCAGAGGCTATGTAAAACATGTGGGAGGGAGAAATAAAGTACTTAAGACATAATAAATAAAGGGAAATAAGCGAAGAACTTTTTGACATTTATCCACATACTAAGTTTTCATAATGGAAATGTATACAATTAGAATGCCATGTCCCCGACAAATTTGTATTTCTACACCCTGTAAACAAGCGATGCATTTATTCCAAACAAAAAACAACAACCAAACAAAGATATTTATCAAGTTTCAAAAAGAAGGTACAGGTGGTTATTGCTATTAATTTAGATTCTTCATGCAGAATTTACATGCATCCGTAAAATTCTTTTAAATTTTATTTTTTCTCTTTCTCTCAGTGAGTCAACCATACATGTAAATGTAATGTGACGAAAAATTCTTCTATTTGATGTAGCTAACGGCAAATGTACTTTTGCAACAGCTTGCTCTAGTATGGACAAAGTAACAAGATGACAAAGTACCGAGTTTGTTGCCCTGCAGTGTGCAATTTTAGCATAGAGATTCCGGGACTGAGCCCCACCGGTATTTATAATCATCTACATGTACACCCACAGTTGATTGATTGTTGTTAATAAACTCCACAGTCAAGAATTTTTCATTTCCTGTATGTGTCCTAAATATTCGTCCACGAAAGTGCATTTTGGAGGTTATTCCTTTTGAAACCAAAACTTTAAGAGATCTTTCTACGATGATGCTGTTTCATCCTAACATCCAAACAAACTGCTCTGTAAGATCCACAGAACTCACAGAATCAGATACACTGAGTAACCGGAAAAGTCATGGACAAAATTTAGGTCAAATACAGTATGTGACGGCAGTCAGTTTTATGGGTGGAGGAAACCTACATAATCAGAGTACACCACTGACTTTCGGCAAGTTAGTGATAAATTTTCCCATGTTTTGCCAGACTTGCAAGCCATCTTGATGGAAGACAAGTGGTGAATGAATGTAAGAAGGCGCATATAGCGCTACGAGTGGCGTCGACTGCTTACTGTCTCAACCGCCCTCTACTACCTCTGGCTGCACAAACTTGAACACTTCAGCACAGACTTTAAGCTTGGTCTGTATCACGTACTCAGCTTTCTTGATATGTCATGTATAGAGGTGAAACGAGAAAAACTTCTCAATAGCTACGGCGTACCCCAGAAATCAGCTGCGTCATCCTGCAGAAATGGCTGCTTTGTTCCGCAAATAGTCCACATAACCAATCAGACTATCCGTGATGTGAACGGGTCATGTCACTGGATAGGATGTCGAATATCCAAATAACCACCAAACCAAGCAACTTGTAGAGCTGTTCCTCACGGGTCAAAAAAACAAAACAAAACAAAAAGAAACCCCAACTAGCTTTCCCAAAACCAAAGAAGCTTAGCCTAGTGAAATGACCCAGTGACCACAGAGTTTCTGACCAAAAAAACCCAAAAACAATCAGGACTTTTTTTTAAAGAAACATGTAGATAATACTGCTTAAAGGCAAGGGCCTCTTGAAAATGAGCTTATGGTGAATGAAAAGACCATTAAAACCTGTATCTGAAAATATTTTCACTTAATTTTTTAGGGTTTTTTTTTTCACCAAAATAAACACAGTCAAATGTTTTGATTGTACCGTGGGTTTTATGGACCATATTGATGATGTGGTTCACAAGTGACATCACGCAGACATTTCCAAGGCCCTAACGCAGAAATCTACTGTTAGATTAGTGTTTTCATACAGAAGCAAACATTTTAGGAGTACTATTCACAAGAACTTTATTCAGAGCTGAGCAAAAAGATGTACACAAACTTGTGTGACGTCACTGGTGAACCACATTATCAATACAGTCCATAAAACCCACCATACCATCAAAACAAACGACCGTGCTCATTTTGGTGAAAAAAAATCTAAAAAATTCAGTGAAGGTATTTTCAGATACAGTTTTAAATGGTATTTTCACTTACCATAACTTCATTTTCATAAGGTCTTTCCCTTTAGAAAAAAAAGCCTTCTCCAATAATTTAAAATACTGTCAAGTGGGTGTCTGTATAGTCGGAGTAAGAGTCAGGCGGTTGAAGTACATGATTAGCACAGTCGCCTCTAGGCATGTGAAGGCGAAGGACTTAAGCTCAGGCATGAGGAGACAAGGCAGCGTGAAGCGTATCAGCTGGACAGGCGCTGAACCGTACGTCCTTATGGTAGGGCAATAGCGAAACGGCAGCGGTGTTTGTCCGAAGTGTCAAGGTGCAAAAACCATCACAATCTTGATCATGTTCTCTTGGGATGAAAAATGTCCAATGTTCACATGCTGGTGAACAACTTGACGTAAAGCTTAAACAAAGGGCAATACATGTAAGTACATATCACTGTTTGACGGAATCTTGTAATATTTCTGGTCGGCAGACTCACAAAATGACACTGCAAGAACATGACACAGCGTATCTGTTAAGTGTGTGTATGCTTGTGTGCGTTGTCACAAATTTCCTTGAAAAGAAAAATGCTTTTTTGTTTTGCCATGTCCCTGGCAAAAACATTTTTTGTTCCAACATTTATCGAGCAACAACAATGTAATGTTTCACCATGTTTCTGGCAACAGCTTTTGATGAGTTTCACCAGGTTTCTGGCAATAGCATTTCATGAGTTTCAGCATGTTTCTGGCAACATTTCATGAGTTTCAGCATGTTTCTGGCAACAGCATTTCATGAGTTTCACCATGTTTCTGGCAACAACGATTTTTTTGTTTCACCAGATGATAAAATATGAAGCTCTGGAGTATTTTTTGTCACAAAACTTTTTATCACGGTATCTCCATGTATGAGTCAGGTCATACCCTACTTTGGAGGTAAGTATAGCCCTTCCTCCTGCCATCCCTGACACTGGTTTCATTGGTACAAGTTTCACATCATATACTGTTCTTTGCCCCTGTGAATACATTCACATCTTCCTAAAGTGGTTTGTAGTAGCCACACAACAAAGCAGAACCTCCACAATGTCCCCAACATCGGTGCTTGATTTGGACTTCGTTTTACACCAGTGCATCCTTCAACCGAACTGTGCAGGAATATTGAATTCTCTCGGAAAAAAAACAACTCTGTACTGCTTCTGGTGTGGTGTGAACTTTGCATTGTCGATGTGCTCAGCTGAATTATGCATGAATAATGAATTCTCTTGAACCAAAACATTTGTATTGCTTCTGGCTTGGAGAGAACCTCATGCTGTTGACATGTTCAGCCAAACCTAGCAAAACTTTGTACTGCTCCTGGTGTGGTCTGAACCTCACACTGTTGATGTGTTAAGCTAAACCGTGCAGGAATACTGAATCCTCTTGAACCAAAACTTTCTAGTGCTCCTAGCTTGGTAAGAACCTCACAGTATCGCAAGGTTCAGCTCAAACTGTGGCGGAATACTGAATCCTCTTGAACCATGGACATTCCATGGTTGTCAGTTGTTACACAGTGGTTGCAAATAGCATGGTTCATCAAAAAAAGCTGTGGGAATTCATCCTCTTATCCACCTGTCTCTCTTACACAGAACGATGATATGGTAGGACATCACGGATCATGATCACACCCAAAATTCATCACTCATTCCCTTGCACTCCCGTCGCAGTGACAAGTCTGTTCCTGAATGTCTAAATCAATGCGTCACTAGGAGTGTTTTTCTCCGAATGAGAAAGATGGCTGGTTGAAAGTCAGTACGTGCTGGGACCCAGACGTACTACTGCTACTACTACCCTCACTCAATGACCTGCAACAACAAGGATTCCATCAGATCCACAAATACAATGATATTTTAATAATTAACAGGTACATTTATCTGCAAGCCAATTTACCTGTTTACACTCCCTTTTGATCCTAATGCCAGCGATTCTAAATAAAATAATATGAACGGTACTTACAGGCTCCAATGTATACAATTTTATTTATTTTGAATAAAGTTGCTAATTATTTGCTAAAGATCCTGGCATGAGGAACAAAAGCTACTGTAAACATTTCAAACTGTGTGGTGTTTACTTCTTCATTCACTATTATTAAAGCCACATATACATGTACTATGAGTCAAAACAGCAACATACATGTAACAATATTTTAATACCACAACAATGAACGTAAACAAAGACATGAAGCTGTAATCAAAACCCTTTGGCTCTTCAGTGCATCACAAGGCCACTCACACTTGATTCCTTACTTCCTGGTCACCACCTCCATGTCATTTTAGCCCCTACCTCCGGCCTTGTAACTCATTCTTTTTTTTTTGTCCAGAAATTGTAAAAAAGATGGGATAATCATAAAATTTTGCCGAGTAATGATAATGAAAACTGTAAATAGTTGTGTCGCCAGGACCAGTTTTCGAAAATAGTATGACTGGAAACAAGAGATCAAGTGTCATTGGCCCGAGGTCTGCATACATTATTATCTAGCTTGCACTGTTGGACATACTCTATTCACAAGTGCTGCAGTGTTGGATATACCCCATTCACAAGTGTTGCAGTGTTGGACATACCCCATTCACAAGTGTTGCAGTGTTGGACATACCCCATTCACAAGTGTTGCAGTGTTGGACATACCCCATTCACCAGTATTGCAGTGTTGGACATACCCCATTCACAAGTGTTGCAGTGTTGGACATACCCCATTCACAAGTGTTGCAGTGTTGGACATACCCCATTCACCAGTGTTGCAGTGTTGGACATACCCCATTCACAAGTGTTGCAGTGTTGGACATACCCCATTCACAAGTGTTGCAGTGTTGGACATACCCCATTCACAAGTGTTGCAGTGTTGGACATACTCTATTCACAAGTGTTGCAGTGTTGGACATACCCCATTCACAAGTGTTGCAGAGTTGCACATACCCCATTCACAAGTGTTGCAGTGTTGGACATACCCCATTCACAAGTGTTGCAGTGTTGGACATACTCTATTCACAAGTGTTGCACATACCCCATTCACAAGTGTTGCAGTGTTGGACATACTCTATTCACAAGTGTTGCAGTGTTGGATACACCCCATTCACAAGTGTTGCAGTGTTGGACATACCCCATTCACAAGTGTTGCAGTGTTGGACATACTCTATTCACAAGTGTTGCAGTGTTGGACATACCCCAGTCACAAGTGTTGCAGTGTTGGACATACCCCATTCACAAGTGTTGCAGTGTTGGACATACCCCATTCACAAGTGTTGCAGTGTTGGACATACCCCATTCACAAGTGTTGCAGTGTTGGATATACCCCACTCACAAGTGTTGCAGTGTTGGACACACCTCATTCACAAGTGTTGCAGTGTTGGACACACCCCATTCACAAGTGTTGCAGTGTTGGACATACCCCATTCACAAGTGCTACCACTAGTCTTGCCATGACACGGCTGACATATTGCCATACTCATTCACTCATTCAGAAGAGCTACAAAGCCGAACTTCCTCTGACTACACTGGTTGCCAAGTGAAGCGAGACTAAAAGCTAAATAAAAACTTATTTTTGCCCCAGTGTACGTGAAGAATACCTGAGACAGTCATTAAATGAAATAAAATGAACATCATACAAAGTTGCAAAAAGAGCAAAATACAACAGTACTGCGACACCTGAACAGAATTTTATCTTTCCGCATCCGAATTTGATTAAAACGGATCAAAGTGAATTGCTTCCCCTAATTTTTAGCAGTCCCATGCCTGTACCGTCTGTAAGTATCAGCATCATTGTGCTATATTTCCTTTTTTTTCAAGATTGTCAATGTGCGAATGTGTCTTCAGTTTTTGATAACTTACCCGCTTATGGTGATAAAGCTGACCCTCACACCACTGATACTTACTGGATGTACACGGTGGGAACTAGCCTAGAAAATCAGACAAATCCTGATCACTTTAGCTTTAACACCTCCACTTTATTAGATTCTCTCCATTCCTTTCATTAGAATGACTCTCTGGTGTTGAGTTCGTTAATACAAAATTATTGCCAATTAAGGCTATGCATCACAAAACACAGAAATGGCAAAAGGGAGAGAACTGGGCAAGTCTCTCGACCAGACGACAAAAATATGTATACACAACATCAACATGTTACTGAACGAAAAGGAAAATTGCGACTGATGCTGAATTACAAGACACGGTGACATACAACGAGCACATAAAGTTACTTGGATTTAACCCTGGGCAGGTTTGATCACTGAGGCAAAACACAGATACACATACTCACATGGATTTAACTGGATATTCTTAAGGGCAGACAAACGAGCACAGACAGACACTAAGTGGGATTTTAATTGCTCGAGGACAGCCAGCCACTAACTTACCTGGATTTCAACTGGGCAGCCTTGAGGGAAGACACAAACTTACCTGGATTTCAACTGGGCAGCCTTGAGGGAAGACACAAACTTACCTGGATTTCAACTGGGCAGCCTTGAGGGAAGACACAAACTTACCTGGATTTCAACTGGGCACCCTTGAGGGAAGACACAAACTTACCTGGATTTCAACCGGGCACCCTTGAGGGAAGACACAAACTTACCTGGATTTCAACTGGGCACCCTTGATGGAAGACACAAACTTACCTGGATTTCAACCGGGCACCCTTGAGGGAAGACACAAACTTACCTGGATTTCAACTGGGCAGCCTTGAGGGAAGACACAAACTTACCTGGATTTCAACCGGGCACCCTTGAGGGAAGACACAAACTTACCTGGATTTCAACTGGGCAGGCTTGAGGGAAGACACAAACTTACCTGGATTTCAACTGGGAAGCCTTGAGGGCAGACACACACAGACTTACTTGGATTCTGAATGGGCAGGCTTGAGGACAAACACAGCCACTAACTTACTTGGAATTCAACTGGGCAGGCTTGAGGGAAGAGACAAACTTACTTGTATTTCAACTGGGCAGGCTTGAGGACAGACACACTAACTTACTTGGATTTGAACTGGGCAGGCTTGAGGATAGACACAGGCACTACGTTACATGGATTTGAACTGGGCAGGCTTGAGGACGAACAGACATAGACAACAACTTACTTGAGTTTCAACTGGACAGGCTTGAGGACAGACACACTAACTTACTTGGATTTCAACTGGGCAGGCTTGAGGTAATCCTCTTGTGACAAATGAGGAACATCAGGCCTCAATTCCTTCTTATACTGAAGACAACGCCGGATAAATTGCTGCAAACAGAGAAAAATGGAATGCTCATTTGTGCATTTACCCTACATGCATATGGAGTGAGAGCCTGACCCACTTTGGAAGTAGCCAATGAAGCTAACTTCTACTGATGCAAATTGGACTGAACACACATTACTTGTATCGCACTGTTTAATCAACATATACAATGCGACAAATTCCCCCAATATGGAACATATATACATGTCATTAACATTTCATCATCATTCCAAAATGCATTCTACATCTAAATACAAATCCACGTGTCCAGTTGATACACAATAGCCAAGATGCTATACATCAGGCATTAAAGTTTCTACACTGTCCTCCTTACCTTTGCCTCGTTAGTGACAACCGGCCGCGGCGGGAACTCTACCTCTGTGGCTTTAAGAATTGTGTTTTCTTCTAGAATAGCAGCTTGAGACAGATTGTGGCCAAATGGCTGCGTAAGAAAAGAAACAAAACTATACTTACAAGTCTTGTTTACTTCTTTATGCATTTCAAATTTGGAAATGGTTACCTTTTAAATTTAATTGGTTAATTTAAATTTCAAAGCATTTGCCCAAAGTTTTCATACAAATAACTTCAAAACAAACAGGTCTGTGATCACTGTGAGTTCAAGCCCAGCTCATTTCATGCTCGCTTCCTCTCTGGCTGTACAATGGAAGGTCTACCAGCAACCTGGGCATGGTCTCGAGTCTCCCCCAAGACTCTGCTTGGGTTCCTCTGACCATAATGCTGTCATATAAGTGTGCGACCTTGATCGATAATATTTTCACCAAGTTTCCCGAAAAGCATCTCTTTTCTACTAAGTGATATAAGTGACCATTTTTCATCGATTCATATTTTTAGGAAAAATATTCAACCATCACCAAATGACGGCAAAATAAAATATCCTACATTGACCCAAAATCAAATTCAAGCATTTTCTGAAGTAATTAAAAATACTCAATTGGATGAGATCTATGAGAAGGAAAATACCAACGAAGCACTTTCAGCATTCCACTTGGTATTTACTAAAATCTATGATAAGCATTTTCCTCTTATATCATTGCGCTTACTAGAAAACAGAGTGAAAAAACCATGGATTACTCATGGCACTATCCACTCAATATATACTGAAAATCACCTCTATCGTGAATAACTACTCGATCTCAATAAACGAAATCACTCTCGAACTTTTAGAAACGATCTCAATGATCTAATACCGAGATCAAGAAAAGAACACTATGAGCAAAAATTCAATAAGGTAAATAACGACATACAAGGTACATGGAAAGTTTTAAACAAACTCAAAATAAATGACATATAGCTTACATAACAACAAATTTACTGATGAACAACATAACCTCTTAGATGATCAATCCATAGCAACTAAGATTAACAACACTATTGTTTCAACACTATTGCATCACATCTTAAAGAAACTATTCTCGAAACCATGACATCTCCTCTTGATTTTCTGCAATAAGGAACTGACGCACATTTTAAACGATCACCAGTTACACCGAGTTAAATGTGTTATCCATGAACTACGATCCTCTGCCCCAGGTATTGATGACGTATGCATGTCTGAACTACGATCCTCTGCCGCAGGTATTGATGACGTATGCATGTCTGAACTACGATCTTCTGCCCCAGGTATTGATGACGTATGCATGTCTGAACTACGATCCTCTGCCCCAGGTATTGATGATATATGTATGTCTGAACTAAGATCTTCTGCCCCAGGTATTGATGACATATGCATGTCTGAGTGGAGATCAATCTCAAACTATATCTCAGTGCCTTTTTCTCACATGATTAATCTTTCCTTCAGAACTGGCACTGCCTCAACAATGTTAAAAATAGGCAAAGTAACGCCAATCTTTAAATCAGGTGATAAAACTTATTATGCCAACTATGGGCCGATTTCGGAACTATCTGCTATCCGCAAGATTATGGAAAAATTAGTGGCTCTTTAACTAGTTAATTTTCTTGACAAAAATACCATAATAACAAATACTCAGTATGTATGTCAATCCACCTATTCTACTTTACACGCGCCAATGCCCCACATAAAAAACCAGTTTCGGCTAAGGAACAGCACAGATTCATCCTAGTTACTTTCATCGACCTGTCCAAAGCTTTCAACACAGTAGATCATAATATATTGCTACAAAAACGATATCATTATGGTTGCCGGGACATAACAAATGACTGGTTCAAGAGTTATCTGTCCAACAGGTCACAATGTGTTTCCTATAAAGAGGCCAATTCGCCTATGTCCCAAATCGAATGTGGAGTGAACCGGGACTCAATATTAGGACACCTGCTCTTTTCAGTCTATAGAAATGACATTATGAACTCCTCCCCCCTCCTCAACTTCATTCTTTTTGCCCATGACACCTGCCTTCATCTTTCCAATCTTAACATTGAGGAACTTATTGATACCATATCAGGTGGGCTGGAGTCAGTTCAACACTGGTTTGATGCCAAGAAGCCATCACTGAATATTAATAAATCTAAATGCATAATCATCACGTCCTTTATATATCCCAAATGTAAACATAGACAGCTTCAAGTTTCTTGGCATTGTCTTCAGTCAGAATCTGTCATGGAATAGGAATTGTAAAGCATGTGAAGAAGTTAATACACAAAAAACCCCTCCTGATACTGTATTTCTCCTCATTCTACTGTTTCCTATGCAAATGTAGTCTGAGTACCTATTTTGTACCTCCAGGACCCACCAAAATTCCTAGCATGTTGTACAGAAGCGGGCAATTTGCACTATTACTTCATTGCATAGACCTCCACATACCCTGCTCTTATTTCAGCAACTAAAAATCCTTGACACATTTCAACTCAACACCTTCTCTTGCCTCCAAATCGTCTATTAGTTTGTATACAGTCCTTTCAGCGTTCCAACAACATTTCAAACCATTTTCAAAATGCTGTCTGATGTACACCATTACTCTACACAAAACCAAAGACTAAATCTCCATAGCCCATTTACAAGAACTAACTTCTTTATATTCGATCCATTCGAAAGGTCCTCGAGAATGGAACGAACTCCTCCAATATCTTCAAACTATCAACTCTCTCCTCTATTAAAAATATATTAAAGGATCACCTCATGAATAATCTGGGTATCTGAAGTCTAGAAACCAACTAACTCCTGAGTTATCACCATTAGCCAGTTTTGTATGTTGTTACCTTGGTGTGTGTGTGTGTATATATAGTTCTTTTTATTGTAAACCTACTTACTGTATATATATATATTTAACTCTAACGGGACAGGGCAGGTCCCCCGGGACTTTATTCCCACCCCACAGTCTTTGAACAAATTGTTCAAATCATCAATATTTACTATTATCTTCTATTTCATATCTTTGTATACATTTTGTACTCTGTTGTTGGAGGTGAATAAAACAAACAAACAAGTGAAATATTCTGTAGTATGGCATAAAACCCCAATCACATAACTAAATAAATATAAAAATAAATGAATTAAAGTGGGATCTAACGCATGATGGCACAAGAAAATGTCCAACCCTATTACACTGTGTACTCACCTTCTTGCCGTATAAGCACTGATAAAATATAACTCCTACAGACCAGACATCCACCTTGGAAGATATTTTAGGGGGAGCCTTTCCTACCACAAAACACTCGGGAGGCAAGTACCTGAGGAGAATGTAGGGGAAAGAAACTTGTTACTGTGGACACAGAGCACAGGGTGGATATTTCTCTGCAAGATGAGATGGGATACCATAAAACACTGCAGTAAGTGAGAGGTGAATTCTTTGAGCACTGTGGGTTATCCTTTTCACAATGCTTATGGTACAGGTATTTAAATTTTGCAGCACATTAGTCCACATACATTACACTGTTACCTAAAAACTATGAGATTAGTTGCAGGTTAAATGATTTATTTATTTATTTATTTAATTGGTGTTTTACGTTGTTTTCAAGGACATTTCAATTATACAACGGCGGCCAGCATTACGGTGGAAGGAAACCAGGCAGAGCCCCGGGGAAATCCACGACCATCTGCTGGTTCCTGGCAGATCTTCCCACGTACGGCAGGAGAGGAAGCCAGCATGAGCTGGACTTGAACTCACAGCGACCACATTGGTGGAAGGCTTTGGGTCATTGCGCTGCGCTAGCACGCTAACTGACTGAGCCACAGAGGCCCCCTGTAGGTTAAATTGTCATTTTGTCAAGTGGAGATTATAAGTAAATATTTCCACCTGCCTCATGTACATGTTAGACAAAGATCGCCATTTGTTTCAAATACATCCATCCGACAAAAGCACGCATTAAAATCAAACTGGTTATTGTCAAAGTAAGTCATGAAAATTGGACCCCAGATAATTCAAAGTAGCATTTAAAAAGTTCCATCTACATTTTGGACCCAGATCGGATCCCAAGTTCAATAACTGTACATGGCCATACTATAAAAAAAATCACTACACTACAGCTAAACACACTCTGCAGTGAAATATAAAACACCATAAGCCATGAATTGACATCACACTTTACTATTTATCCATCAGTGAAATCCCAAGACATTCTTCACTGGTAAATGTGATATTTAACTGCAGCTGAATACCACTTCTGTTATTACATTTTGATACTTCACACCCAAATGACATGATATTACACATGACATCATGTGCACGTCACACATACAGCAAAGGCTTATAGCTAAAAATGTTGTTTAAAACTGCTTTAAATACACAAAATCATGATATTGTTAGAGCATAAATAATAAACAGAATATTGCACATTAAAGGCTGAATACCATCAATATTGTTCTCGTATAAGGTGTGGGTTTATGGTATTTAATTTTGACTGTGCAATATCCTCTATGTATTTCACCATAAGTCCATCTTTTCTTTTTTAATGACACATTTTGCTTCATTTTGATTGATTAATCCACCTTACAGGGTGCCCTCAGGAGATTTTTTGTGAATTCTGATAAACTTAGCAGCAGAAAAAATGGAGCGTAAGCATAAAAAAAGGTCACTTTCAGGCTACTACATTCTTCTCAAAAAGCAGTGGTATGGGTCAATCTTCAGATGCAATGCAGTAGAGGAACAGCTTTTTCGTTAAATCTGAAGAATGCCTTATTATAAATACATTTTAAGAAGCACATGACAGCCTGAAGTGAAAGTGTGTGCATCAAAGCTTCACTCTTAGCTTCCATGTACTTCTGAAAATGTATTTTTATGGAGCAAAACTTCGGGTGGACTACAACAGACAGTAACTGCCACCAGAGTGCTGTGAGAGTGGACCATACCAGTAAGTGCCAGCCCCCTGGGATGTCAGATCCATGCCCATCTCCGGGCTGTAGTTCTCATCATCCATGATCTTACTCAGCCCGAAGTCCGTGATCTTGATCTCCCCGCTCACACTGCCACTCCCCAGCAGAATGTTACCTGGACGAACACAAAACGGCCCAGGGTGAAGTGATGCTATTGATTCATTTAATTGGTGTATGCTATGCTCAAGAAAGCTATGTTCATTACCTATCGGTGCTTTGTGTAATGGGATGTACTGAGTACACCATAGAGATGTGTTGTACAAGCAATGTAATGTCATTATCTGTTGGCACTATGCATTATAGAATGTAGGGTGGGATAAGAACTGATTACAACAAAGGGGTGTATCACACAGGCAACATGTTGTCATGTGTGTTCTATGTATTATGGGATAAGGTGTGCGGATAAGAGCTGATCACAATACAGGAGTGCACTGTACAGGCAACGTGATGTCATTTTCTGTTGGCCCTATGCATTATGCGATAGGGGTGGCAGCTGATTACAGCATGGGAGTACGTCGTAAAGACAACTTGATGCTGTTATCTGTAACATCACACAGTTTATATGGATAACAGCTTCTGATTTATTATACCGTAACGTTTTGATGTACATTGTAACCAACATCACAACCACAAAACTGATGGAAGCCATTGTGATCCAGAAGACTAAACCACAGATCAATAGAGAACAAGGATTTTTAATCCCAAAAGCCTTCGCTGATCTCATGACTGACATACCCTGTTAGTTACTTCAGAAACATCTTGCTCTTCATAAATATCTTGTTCATTAGAATCATATCACAAAAGTTGTCTTTACCCTGTATATCTGTATTATCATATTGTATGTACGTTTGTGCAGGTGCTACATCAGGCAACTAGTATAATTTTTAATATGTTTTCATTCATGACTAGCCACATGTATATACACACATATTATTATTATTGTCACAATTATTGTTTTCTCAACACCCACCTCATAGTATATAAGTTATCATTTTGGTTTTATCTTCATTCGCTTGACAACGATCTTAGAATGTATCTCAAATGTTATGGTATAATACATCAGAAGTTGTTATCCATATAAACTAAGTGATGTCACTGTCAATGTGTGTGTGCTATGCATTATGGGATATGAGGCTGGGGTAAGAGTTGATCACAATATGGGAGTGCATCTTACAGTCAACATGATGTCATTATCTGCTTTCCCTATGCATTATATGGTGTGGTAGCTGATCACAGCATGGGAATGCGTCATAAAGGCAACATGATATTGCTTTGTGTGTATCCTATGCATCAGAGGATATGAGTCGGGTTGGAGTAGATTATCCATCTTGACACCTTAATAAGAAAGCTAAAAAGCTTTTTGGCCTTCAATACGTTGAAACACACACTGAACTCTACATTAAAGATGAAAGAAATGCAATTGTACCAGGTATCCTTTAAGTCTGGTTTTCATGCCGAATCACAGCTACTACACAGCTCTAAGGCCCAGACAGCGATGTGTAGTGAGGGCTTGTTTACCTGGCTTCAGGTCGTAATGTATGACAGGGGGCTTGATCTCGTTCAGGTAGCGGAGAGCACTGACTGTTTGTATAACAATAGATCTGGCCTCCTTCTCTGGAATGCTCTTATTTTGTTTCAGATAAAAGTCTAGATCATTTCCATCACAGTATTCCAACACAGTACAAAATCTGAAAACAACAAAGAAGACAGACCAATAACAAAATGACCTGATGTTTTATAACAAATCTCAAATAATGACAACTTTGGGGGTAAGTTCTACATTTTTTGTGGCTTTGGTTGGTTTGGATGTAACTTGGCTTTCTACAATATTTTCAACATATCCCAGTTTCTTCCTGAAGCAGGCCAATCGAAAACAACGAGCAGAATACCGCTGTTTCACTTGCTGAACTCAGCAGACATGAAATGTCCATTCAGCAACAGTGCACTATAATGGCCTATCACCAAGCTTCATACCAAATGCATGAAACGCCTGGACTGCCAACTACTCTCATTCTTCATATTTTCAGAAACATACTGTATCTTAGTAGTGCTGGAAACAAAAACCTACATTTCTCTCAAAAGTATTTGGAAAAGGAAAGACAGGTCGTTCCTTTGACGACTAGCCATGTGAGGACAGAAACTGTGTATTCTTATCTTGCAATCATAAGGTATACTTTCTAAACAAAGCTGAGCACATATCCTACGAAACAAGGTTCAAAGTCAAATGCCAGAGAGTAGAATAGAGAATACTAAAGTAGAGAATAATCCCACAAAAGTTGATTTTACCAAAACAGGTAAGTAAAAACGTATACTCACGAGTTATTGTCTATTTCAAAGACATCGTAAAGTTTCACAATCCGAGGATGATGAAGACTTTTGTGAATGTTATATTCCCTAAGAGCATGTCTGCAACATAAACAAACAATGTCACCACGTCTGCATGAGAAATAGGCAATGCTATCACGTGTGTGTAAGAGAAACAAGCAATGTTATCACGTGTCTGCAAGAGAAACAAGCAATGTTATCACGTGTCTGCAAGAGAAACAACTGATGTTATCACGCGACGAGAACAGAAACTATTAATGATACCACACGTCAGTCAGACATAATGGGACTGCAAAACGGGACTGAAACCGCAGCAATTCATGAATTACGGTACAATTACTCGAAAGGAAATATCTGTAGCAATACAGCCCTCCGCTTCACAAGTGACAAATGGCCAATGAGTGATTATTTTACAGATTACTGAATAACAAAACATTTTGAGGAACCATCCCCCTGCACATCTCCATTTCACATCTCTGAGGAATAATGTCATCTTTTCATCTTATTAGCATTAACCCTCCATGCAAGGTGCAAGGAACAGATACAGCTGGTGCTAACTGGCTTTCAAAACAAACAAATATGACTATCAATACAGGGATATGATACAAATGAGCAGACAGAAAATGCTGATGTGATTTATTCTACTCTTTTTGACAGATGCAAAAGACTTAAAATTCTGCTCCCCAAAAGCTCAATATCAAAGGAAAAAAATGTCACAAAATACTATTTCTGGTGTTCAAACTGGCATTTTTCCAGTATTTATTTATTTTATTGGTGTTTTATGCTGTACCCATGAATATTTCACTTATATGACGGCTGCCAGCATTATGGTGGAAGGAAACCGAGCAGAGCCCGGGAAAACCACTGACCATCCGCTGGTTGCTGGCAGACCTTCCCACGTACGGCTGGGAGAGCAACCCAGCAAGAGCTGGACCTGAACTCACAGCGACCGCATTAGTGGGAGGCTTCGGGGTCATTGCGCTGCGCTAGCGCGCTAACCGACTGAGTCACAGGGGCCATCCATTTTCTCAGTAGGATATCATCCGATCAAACCTCAGGCCGAGCCACGCAGGCCACCCATTTTTCCAGCTGGATATCACCCAACCAAACCTCAAACTCAGCCACGGAGGCCACCCATTTTTCCAGTAGGATATTATCCTACCAAACCTCACACTGAGTCACGGAGGCCACCCATTTTTCCAGTACGATATCATCGTACCAAACCTAGCACACTAACCGACTGAGCCTCGGAGGCCACCCATTTTTCCAGTAGGATATTATCCTACCAAACCTCAAACTCAGCCACGGAGGCCACCCATTTTTCCAGTAGGATATTATCCTCCCAAACCTCACACTGAGCCACGGAGGCCACCCATTTTTCCAGTACGATATCATCGTACCAAACCTAGCATGCTAACCGACTGAGCCACGGAGACCACCCATTTTTCCAGTAGGATATTATCCTACCAAACCTCAGACTGAGCCATAAAGGCCACCCATTTTTCCTGCAGGATATCATCCTACCAAACCTCAGACCAATGAAACTCTCAAACCCAAGAAAAAATACCAAATTATGAATGAAAGTGAAGGCCATTTAAGCTTTTAAAACTTTTACAGCATGCAGAGCTGGTGGCATTTATTTATTTGATCGGTGTTATACATGTACGCCATACTCAAGAATACTTCACTCACATAGCAGCTGTCACAACAGAGGAGTTTCGAGTTCAAACTCTTTTGTCGTAGAAGGTAAAAAGAGTTCAACTGTGTCATGTGACTTATCAAAAATGTCAGGCAATTTTACTGATTTTAATTGATGGATCACCTGTCTTGTCGTGTTAGGTAGGTACAAATGACCTCTCCTTCAATCAGGAGCTTCTTAAATTCAAAAACTTCCAGTTCCTCAATTTTCACCTACGTCTAGTCTAAGTAACTTTTTTTGAAACTTTTCTTAGATGCCCATGTTATAGTAAATGTAATCAGAAAAAGTTGCCTAACATGTTTGACAGGTCACATGGTACAGTAGGGCTTTTCTTACCTTTAGTGAAAAAAGAGTTCGATCTCGAAACTCCCCTATTATTGCTGGAGGAAACAAGGCAAAGCCCGGTGGAGGGCTCGGGTGAAACAAGCATCCACAGGTGGCTGGCAGACATTCCCACACACAACTGGAGTGGAAGAACTCCCGGTGATCGAATTGATGAGAGGCTCCTGGGTCAAAGTTCAGCACTAGCATACTAACAGCTAGGCCACAACGGCCCCTGGCTAATAACATCAGGCCTGCAAATAGCCTGACATTTTTGAAAACACACCTTTGGTGAAAGTGGACCAAAATGGTCACACCATTTCATCCAGAGTGGTGTTTGCAAAAATGTCAGGTAGTTATTTGCAGGCTTGTAACATGATGTGTGCTGATGTAAAACTTACTTGATATAATTAGCCTTTTTATCATCCTTCCAGTCCTTATTGAGCTGATGGATCTTGCAGGCCACGTACCTCTGTTCCTTTATATCAAAACCCTGCATCGAACAACAACACAATAAGTATATAGCTGATTTAACACTGATTAATTTATCTGATTGCTGCTTGATGCCATACTCGATAATTTTTCATTCACTGTAAACCTTCAAACTTTTCAATCATTAAAGTAGTTTCTAAAGGGTAGTTTATCTAAACAGTTATTGTAATGACGAAGAAAACAATGACTTGCTTGTCACAAGGTTCATAAAACAATGAGAATTATTGCTCTGGACCCTACAGTTTTCTAAGATTTTAAAATACTGCTTTCAGAGGAGGTTGAAAAGGTTGAAGAATGAGGGTAAATACCATCAGGCAGGCAGTCAGTCTTACGGGAGGAAAAACTAGGGCCCACAGGGAAACAATTGACCTTTGGAAAGGTACTGTGGAACATTTCCACATGTGAAGTACAGACATGTACGCAGTCCATATTGGTGGAAGACAAGAGGAGATCAACAAACATTATCCAGTCGCAGCTTTATACTGAAGTGTAGATAAACAAGGAGAGCTGGCAGTAAGCTCACTTAAACATTCCATTTTATCACTGGTGTTAAAAGTGACGCTCTGGTCAGAATACAAAATACATAGAAATATTCAAGTTATATCAAGAAAATCCTGCAAAACAAACCTAACACCATGGCTCAAAGGGATTTTTGATGAATAACACTATTTAACCCATACAATTCAAGATTCCTTAAAAAACAAAATCTGAGGCTGTGTCCGTAAATTTTCCTGATGTGACAAGACAAAATTCTTCATATGATGTTGTATCAGGCAGATGTGACGTGGAATGTGGCAATTATGCAGGGATGACGTCAAGAGTATTTGAAGGGGTAGCGTAATTTGCGGATACACTTCAGCCATTAGTGATGTCATGTGTTCGTGTGTGACGTCACACCAGGCAAAGTGAAAAGTGCAGAACAATTTTGCTTCTGTATTCTCTGACGAAGCATACAATATCAGTGCAATGCTTCCACGTATTTACGAAAGTTTTTCAGACTTTCTAAATCTTTATCATTTCACTTTGCTTTCATCAAAAAAGAGTTTTCACAACAGAGCAGCTCTTTAAATGCCATCCACTTATAACAATGCAGTATTTCAAGGTTCTTTGATGTCACATGGAAACACAAATGAATAAGACATCCGCACCAGTAATAATCAATATCCCCATCATTTGCTAGACATTATTTCTGCGGCTTTCTCTGCGTCATCGCCCAGCAAAACAGGACAAGGTGTCACTCGTCTACTAAACCAAGCCTCATCAGTAGAACAAGATCTTCAGGATAAGGCACCTGTTAGTAGCAAGGATTGGCTCTTAAAACCTGGCTATTAAAAACTTAATAACCCGTGGTGCCACTTACCTTATGTACCTCACTGAATCCCCCTTTCCCTAATAACTTCAGCAGAAGATACCTCTCGTTTAAAATTTGATGATCTTTAAACCTGATAATCAGAAAAAATGAATACCATTTTGATATGCTTACAACATACACATCTTCTCCTGAGCAGATAATCTCTTTATTTTTTAGTGATATCAAGTATTGCAACACAAAGAAGCAGTTTTTTCTCCAGTAGAAACTAACAGCAAGCAAGGGAATAAATTTCAGACTATCATCATTTTAGCTGCTGTAAACGCTGAGTAAAAATGCAGTTATTTAGCTCTAAATTTTTCCCACACAAGAAAAGAAAATTTCAAACAAAAAATGCATAATTGTTTCTTTCATAATTTACCACGCGTGGCTGCTATCATAATATGGTCAGGTATTTGAAAATTTTGGAACGTGATTTTCTTTATGGAATTGAGTCTAAATGAAGACTCCAGACTTACCTAGAGTTATCCTCATTGTGAATTCGCTTAAGTTCTCTTATGTGTAAATTCCTCTCTCTCTCCAGCTTTTCTAATTCTAATTGCAAATCAGCATCCTCTTTCTTTAGGGACGCTTGTCGTAACTTGAGGATATCGTCCTGTTCATAATACTCGACCACTGACATACTGAAACAAACGCCGGAGCATTTATGTGTGGCCAGTGATTTGTCTGTGCCTGTTAGTAACTTTATGGAAACAGATACATACAGATTTGAATTAATGATGTTTTTTTTTTTTTTTTTTGAACTGCAGCCATACTCTGTTTTTTCACTTATGTGAGGACAGTTTTATGGGTGGAAAAAACCACTGACATTTGGCAAGTTAATTACAAACATTTCCATGTGTAACAAACAGATATGCACACCATAGTGGTGCAATACAGGTGGCTTTCAATGAACATAAGACAGCGCAAGGGTTGTATGAATGTCATTATTTATTTGATTGGTGTTTTACGTTGTACTCTAGAATATGGATGAATGTCGTCAACTGCTTGTTGTCAATACAGTGCCATGAAAAGTGAGAACAACAGAATGTATAAATAACCTCCAAGGCCACGGATATACCCGTACCTCATATCCCCATACCTCATATCCCAGCGGCTGAAAGACAATTAGCTGTTAACAATCAGCCACGCATTGCTCTCTGGATTACACTGAAATTTTGGGACCCATTTACTTCATTTATTTACATTACATTTACAATTTATTTTCTACTGGTAACCTGGATACAGATCCGGATGCTTTAATTTTTCAAATGATTCTTCACCACAGACAGAAAGGAAACAAAATGCATATTTTTCTTCTACCTTGTAATACTGCCTATCACATACATCATTGTCCATGTGATTATCATGTGGCTGCCACACCTATCAGTTCAGGTCTTACTGTAAATCTGCAACCTTTTCAACCACTAAAGCACTTTTTCCAACGGAATTTATGCATGGAATTATTACGAAAATGACGCTAAAAATTATTTATCTGTGTGATTAAAGATGCGAGCTTAATAAAACTATGCAAAGTAATTCTCTACACCCATAGTTCTGTCTGAATGTTTCAAAATATTGGTTGCAGAGGTGGTTGGAAATACTGGAAGAATTAGGATAATCTTCAAATTCTCTGTCAAAACCCAATATTGAACCCATCTCTCTTAGCTGGGATTCTCAACCCATTCTCCCTACACCTTTCCAATAGACACTGATTGTCAGGCTTCCAGCATTTTCCAGGCAGCACTTACTGTTTATCTAAGGGTTTGGCAAAGCCATCATTTTTGGTATTTTTCTGTACAGCAGAGTTTGTTGGGGGTTTCCGCTTCGTCAGTAATTTCCTCTGCCTTTCTAAGTCTTCTCTTTCTGTAGCTATTCGTTCTTGTTGCCTGTGAACAGAAAATGCAAGTACAAAATTAATTACATCTGATGATATTAACAAACAGATCAAAATAATGCTAAATCAAGATAACATCAATATAAATGCTAAAAATCTTTTAATTACCTACCACTAACATGACTAATATGCAAGAAATCATATCACGTTTCCTGCCTATTTAAAACTGAGAGATACAGCCAGAAACTTTACTGTACTTTTAGTTGATAATGTGCACAAGAATTTCAAGCAAATTAAGGGAACTTCACAGGACGGTTTGGCTTACCTTTAGTTGTTTTTGATTTTCCTGATCGTAATGCCAACCACATGACACTGGACTACTGCTGAAGACTGGTTATTTAGCAAATTACTGATAAATTAAAATTTTGACAAAGCCATATTTGTCCAGTAAATATTTGCTCAAGAAGAAAAAAATACTGAGTCTAGAACTGTCAGAATAAAATGTGCTGCTGATGATAACTGTCACATCAGAGTGTCACATGTACAAGAGGTCATATTCAGTATAAGCAAGACAGTTGTTTTGAGTATGCATGACTGGAATTTCTTTGCTGTGTGAAAAACAAATCCACATGCCTGTGTCAGAGCATTGAACCTTCTGCAGTAACACAGAATCCAGTCCATTTCTGCCATTTTATGATAGTATTTCTCACATCTGGGACTTTACTTGGGCTGTAGGGCAGTTTCAAGCCGAAAACTTAGTGAACTGTACACAAAAAAAATTAGAACTCAGAAGAATTCAGGGTTGTCGCCCAAGTTGCACAGTTGACAACTATGAGCTTCTGTTTATCCCACGTTTGCCCCGTTCTGCACATGTACCAAGTGCTGCACCACTTGAAACAGCTATCTGGCTTATCATCATCAACCTCTCTGGTTACCTCATGAGGTCCGTGAACGCCCACCCGTCCACCCAGTTCTCCACGAAGGTTGCCCCTTGCCTCTGGGTCACAAACTGACCCAAGCGTAACCGGTTCTCCATGCATTTCTGCCGCGTCGTCTTCTTCTCAATATTACTCTGAAAGCAGACCACCAGGGGTAAGGGTAAGCCTAGAATGTTTCCATGGGAGCTCATATTGGAGCAAAAGGCCCAAAGAGCCCACATGAGGATGAGCTAGAATGTTACAAATGTTCTTATTTTAATAAATTCACTGCTGAAATATATCACTTGAAGAGGCAATACCAGAGACTTTGACAAGAAATCCATATTCATTAATTAAATTTTTGGGTATTAACCAAGAATAACTGAAATCATTGCCCTTCAGAAGGTGTCAGATTCGTACAGTTATTGGGTACCAAATCATGCTTCTGTTCAGAGCAAACACATTTACAGGTGAAAGAAACTCTTACTCACCTTTTCTATTAACAATGATTTGTTAACTTCTGTACATTTATCTATGTTCTCCTTTTGTTTTTCTATAAGTTTTTGTTGGGCTGTCAACTGTCGTTGCAGTTCGTCACATTGCTGAAATTAGGAAAATCAAACAAGTTTGATCAAAATTGAATGCTCTACAAATGTGAAAAAAAAATAAAAAAGGGCTTACCCTGATCATCAGCAAACAAAAAGGTTACATATGCGAGGTGCGTATGTCAAGAGGAGATAACTTTAAAGTTTAAAAGTAACATTTCCATGTTTTGGTTACAGTTATCTCCCTGTGTTTCTTTCACAGGTTATTAACAGGGATATCAAATTTAAAGCGAAAGTCAAACTAGGAAAACTTGGATCTGATATCAAGCAATGTGATTCTCCAGCAGACGACATCTTACCCTGACTAGCTCATCTATTTTATGGTCTTTCTGCTCCAGCGCCGTCACAGATTTACATTCCAAGGACACAATGTCGGACATTCCCAGGTCCGTCTGAAACACACCATTGTCAACATATACATGATGATACTAGTAAGTCACATCCCATTCCTGACTAGTTTATTTATCTGATTGTTGATTATGACAATTCTTGAACATTGATCACTGGTGGAAGACTAGTGGCTAGTGGGTGAGTGCTTGGAGTTTAACGTTGTACTTAACAATGTTTCAGTCATGTGAGGAGGAGGAGTCCTTCTGGTGTGTGCATGTAGTGTGTTTTCACAGGCTTCAAAGGCACCGAGGTGACAGACAGAAACTTCTTGGGGAGCCAAGTTTAGCTCTTAATACTACCAAGGCAGGACAAATCATGACAAAATGAAACTGGTGTGACTGAATGTGACCTTCAGAATCTGAAGAATTACCAATACAATGTATGATTGTCTGCTTGGAGTTTGATGTCTCTCGCAATATTACATGCATTTTAGGTCATTTCACATCTATCATTGTGTCCATATTTCAGATTATGAGAGACAGCAAACAGCATCAAATCCACATAGGGTACAACGGTACACATAGTTTCAGACAACTTATTTAAGCCGACAAGAGATTGTGACCAGATACATGAAGCATACTGGAGAGATTTTACTCCAGGCCTCACCAGGAATCCTCACAACAACAACAGTACACAAGTATGCAGGGCACAGTATCATGCACAGTCTTACCTGTGTCATCTTGCAGGGCTGGTATAACGCTCTGGCTGGAAACCCATCAGAGCTGTTCTGTGGGGATGAAGCACTCTGAAATGAACACAAACAATCAGTCACTCATAATAACTTATTTATTCAATTATATGAAGGGCTATTGAGTTACCCTCTTTAAACAATGTTTCATTCATTCATTCAGGGTGATTACAGGTCACACCAGCACTCAAGAATTTCTCACTTATAATATGGTGGTTAGTTTTATGGTGGAGGAAACCAGAGTGCCCATCATACACAACCCGGCTACCTTTGGCAAGTTACAGACAAAGTTGCCCACATGTGAGGTGCTAATTACATGCCCTTTATCAGCAGAAGACAAGTGGTCCCTTACAAACATAAGACTTTAACAAACAGCTGTTTGAGGTATCGTTGACCACTTTTCATCACCATGGCACCATCTGTAGCGCGTGCAGGGAAATCTACAAATTCCCTGTCCAAGGTCGGGTTTGAGCCCATGCCTTGTGTACCCTAGTGACTGAAAGGCAAGCCGGCCTTGGTCGTAACACTACTACACTATACAAACTGGTGTCATACAGAATTCTGCAGAACAGCTTTGAACACAAAGCAACTAAATTAATGAATTAACTTCCACAGGTTGACACAGTCAGTCAGCAAGACAGCTGGTCTACTCTGAGATGCTGTCACAAATCTTCAACTGCAAACATCAGGTGGCGCTTTCCCAGTCACCAAGTCCTCTTCTCATTTCAAACCCAGTTCACCTCCCAGCGGTTGATTTTGGGCTTTTTCTTAAATATTTTATTTATTTATTTATTTGACGAAGGTTATGTGACTCAATTATTTGAAGAATATTTCACTTAAACAATGCCAGATAGAGATTTATGGTTTACGACAATCGCTTCACCTTAAAAAACCTGAAGACACACAGAATGCTGTGTCCAGCAAGAACTGGGTTGGAAACAGAAACCTTATTGACTAAGCACTGGGCATCTTCCGATATTTTCATAAAAATATGTGTCATGTTGTGGGAGTATAAAGAGAAATTGGATCTTTTCATAAAGAAATAACATAAGTGAATGAATGAATGAATGATTATGGCTTAACACTACATTGGAAATATTTTGGCCATACCGTGGCCAAGTAACACAAGTGGCTAAATCAATCATTCGCCAAATTCTTTTGCTAGACTGTAGAAAATGTAGCCAGTCATATATGGCAACAAGGGTGAGTGGCACCTGGAACCCTGCCACGTCGGTAGGGTTGAGACAAATGGGATGCAGTATATACTTAACTAAATCCCATTTCTCAACACAAATATTCTTGAAAATCAAAGGACTGACACCTGGACACGAATCTATTTAAAAAGCTACTTTGGTGTCAAATCATGTGTGTCTTAAAAGCAAGGTGAATTAATAAAGGCTGGGTTAGTCTGAATTGCTTTCCTAAATTGTGAAAATATTGCAGCGAATTAAAACCGATACTGTATGTTTTGTCAGCGTACACAGAAACAAAATATTTCTGCCGCTTCCACTTTGCTTGGTGTGACGTCAGATATAAACACATGACATCATCAATCGCTGACGTGTATACACATATGATGCTGCCCTTTCAAACGCTCTCAACGTCATCCCAGCATAAATGCCTTACTAAACGTCACATCTGCCTGATTCGACGTCATACATGGAATATTATCACATTACATCAGGAAAATTTTACGGACACAGCTGAAGATTTTGGTTTTGTTCAGTTATATGGGTTAAACAGTGTTGTTCATCAAAATCCTTTTGAAACATGGTGTTAGGCTTACGACGCAATTTGTATTCTGACCAGAGTGGCACTTTTATAACACCTGTGCCAATCTCGTTCTAAAGCATAACATCAACACGTATGAAATACACGTCCACTGGTTAGAAGGTGGACTGTACTGACGTCACGGCATAAGCTGGCGTCTCCACGATATGGCTGAGATATTGCCGATGTGGCGTTAAGCCATAATCATTCATTCATTCATAAGCTGGCGCATCCCATCAGATACTCACCATAAAACTGGGACCTCGAGCAGTGCCCAAAAATGACTGTACACCCTGTGGGGAGGGGGATTTCGTGCCTGACGACCCCATACTCCTGCTGGGGGACTGGCTCTGTAGCACAGCAAACAACAACGTGTTCACTTCAATAGCTCATAAGTCATGGACAGATGACACAATGAGGCTTAAAATATGCTCAATAAATGATTTATTTATTTACTTACTTAATTTGTTTGTTGCTTAACGCCATACTCATGACTTTTTCACTCACACAAGGCCAATCACTTTTACAGAGGGAGGATCTTAGAATAGTTGTTTGTCAGGTAGGTAGGATAACATCCTACTGGAGAAATGTATATTTCAGGAAATATTTAACCTTTATTTGCCTCTAAATATACATTTGTTTGCAATTCTACAGCAAATGCAGTATTTCTTTACTATCTTGACATATATACTATCCGTATGACAGGCAATTATCAACGCACCTTAAAATATTCATTAATTTTTCTTCCATTGGCATCAGACCTATTGGCTTTTTGACCTCCTGAGAGAAAAAAACAGAACAAATGCTTTGTGTTAGTAGGATTAACTCACAATCTAACAGGCGCATCAGAAGTATCATCAAGGTACAAAACACAATTTAGGACACAGAAAACTGGACAGAAAATCAGTTTACTGAAGCTGTTATACTTGGCTTTAAAAAGCTAGCCTACCTCTTTATGCTGTGAGGAGAGCATATTAAGATGGACAACATTTTGGATTAACTGCCTCACTGGGAAGCACTTTTATAGGCAGAGGAAATCAGAGTACTCGGGGTTAATCACCAAATTTCGTCCAGTTACTGATGAACTTTCCTGTATGTCAAGTACAGGTATGCATGCCATGTTGACAGAAAACGAGTGGTTGTCATCGAATCTTAGACAGCACAACAGGCCCTGTAAGGATTGTAGCCAAGCAACCAAGGCTCCCCTGATCCGTGACAGAAGAGGATCTTACAAATTTCCACCCAGAGCCCAAGTTCGAACCGGTGCCTTGTGACACCAACACTCTTAGACAGACACATGAACAGCTAAAACATTCACAAATGAGAATGTATTTGCACCTGAAAATATGACTAAAATAACAATGATGACCTTTATCCCCATGAACAGTACAATAATATTAACTAGTTTTTATATTAACTAAAATCTCTTTCCTATTTCATAACAATGAATACCTGTGTAATGGTTTATATCTAACGTGTACAAACATCTACATATACCATACCTGGGTCACTAGATTCACTGACGTTTTTCCTTTTTCTTTTCCGGTCTCCACTTGAAGGTGTTCTATTTTTATCAGGTGTCAACATCTGAAAAACCGATGTCTTGTGAAGTCGTCTGATCACATGACCAATCAGTGATACTAACACAGTTTTCTGTCTCATGGTTTGCATTAAAAGCCACAATTCAATACCAACATAAGTTTGTAAGTCCATCCTTGAGGATAATCTTGTGTACATTGTACCATCTGAGTTACAGGACTACTAGAGAAATCATTATGATTTCGAAAATCATCACAATACAAACCTGGTGTTGTAGAAATGGACAGTTCTTTTAGATTTGATTTGATATACTTGATTGGTGTTTACGCCATACTCAAGAATATTTCACTTATAGGACGGTGACCGGCATTATGGTGGGAGGAAACTGGGCAGAGCCCCAGGGGAATCCTCGACCATTGGAGGGTTGCAGGTGGACATTCCCACCTACGACTGGAGAAGAAACCAGCATGAGCTGGACTCAAACCCACAGCGACCGCATTGGTGAGAGGCTTCAGGTCATTGTGCTGCGCTAGCGCTACCCGACTAGTCTATTTAGAAAATAAGTACATGTAGGCGGAATAATGTGGTAGATTTTTAAACCGTCAAAAAAACATAGAAATCTTTCAACCTGATCATGCTTACATGCCAGTCTTGTGTTTTACATGTTGATTTAACTGATTTGCTCACTGCAAATAGCTAATCTTTCAAACAAACAAAACAAACTAAACTTTTGGGAACAAGCACCACCTTTTGCTTAAAGAAACGAGTTAACACATTTCCTGGGCTCGTCTGGAAGTTTTGTGCAACTAAAACTTATTATCCTGTGTACTCTGGTGTCCACTCTACCATTATTTTTCCTGTTTAAAATGGTCAGTTCTGTGTTCGCTGGAAAACTTACCTGTTCTTCTCGGTCACTCACTGACCCCCCACTCATGTTTGAGTTATCACCTGCGCTGGACATGTTGGACAAAGGTTGGAACTGCAAACCACAAATGGTGAGAGAGAGCAATTTACAAAATCATCCAAAACTATCATTTACATACATACACAGTACATTACGAAGTATGTAAGTATTCAACAGAAATCAAAGCAGCAAAATCTTAAAAATCTGCACATGGGAATATTCTATGCAAAGATAAATCCTGAATTCCTTAAACCCCTCAACAACTTTCATCTCTGAATAAAATTTATATTTACACTAATTATTTCATTCTTTCCAAGTAAGAACACTTTGCACTGTGTGAAAGCAGAACAGATGTGCAGATTAATTTTACAGTACTGTTTACTGGTGTCCACTTTCACAGACAAATTCAGTCCCAGATATAAAAAAATTTTGCCCGAATTGTGGACCCAGGCTGGACTGCAAATTGAAAAACTGAATACACTTCATGACCTTTCAAATTCAAAAAGATATTTTGTTGTCAAAACATCTGTGTCTTAAAAGCAAGGTGAACTGATAAAAAAAAACTGGGTTAGTCTGAATTGCTTCCCTAAATTGTGAAAATATTTTAATTGATATTGTACTTTCCATCAGACTATACTGAAACAAAATATTTCTGTCCCTTCCACTTTGCCTGGAGTGACGTCGAACATGAACACATGACGTTATCAATCGCTGACGTGTTCCACAAATGACGCTGCCCTTTCAAACGCTCTTGACGTCATCCCAGCACAAATGCCTTACTCAACATCACATCTGCCTCAGGAAAATTTTACGGACACAGCCGAAGATTTTGTTTTTCAGGGAATCTTTAGTTATATGGCTTAAATAGTTTTATTCATCAAAATCTTTTTGAAACATGGTGTTAGGCTTACTACATACAATTTCTTTCATATCATTTTAATATTTCAACACAATTAGTATTCTGACCAGAGTGGTACTTCAAGAACCCTGCAATTCACCTGCATCGCTCAACAATTTATGCTACATAACTTATCCATGTGTTGACAGGGGTATATGGGAAAAATCTGGCTAGCCACATCCACTGCAGACAGAGGCTAAATGAAATGCAGAAAAATGGTGCCACAGAAACAGCCATTTTTATTGGCATAATGTGATACATGTTTGGTGTTACAAATGACTTTTCGTGTTACAAATGACTTTTCGTGTTACTACTCAAAAGGCTTTAAAAGACTTTCCAACAACCAGGTCACATTTCAGGACCTTTCAAGGACCTTGAATTTTTCAGTTGTAAATTAAGAACCAGTCCACACTGTCTTACTTCAGTAAGATTAATAGCACCCGATGCTCTAAGGGGAAAATCCAGAAATGTAGTACTTCACCCTGTGCACTACCCAGTAGATCCCATTCTAGTATACATGTATGTGTACACGTGTAGCATGTGTATATGACATGGACTGGACGAATCTGAATGCTGCGAATCAAGTAGCTTTAAACATTCAATGGCAGCTGTCTTCAAATATTTGAAACACAGTAAACCCTCACGGTAAGTGAACCTATACCCATGGCCCACTGGACGATGTTCAACTCAGAAACGTGGTAAGTTGTTCGAACCATTCAGCCTACTGGAGAGAGAGGACTGTTTCAGTACACGGGAACCATAGTGTACACATGGACCAATTCAGTGTATGGGGACCAATAAGGTGTACACGTGGACCATTTCCATGTACATGTGGAACATTCAGTGTCTGGAGACCACTTCAGTGTTCACAACGATCATCTGAGTCTATGGGCGGATCTTTTCAGAGACTGGCTTTAGCGAGTGCACATGAAATTCTATTCCAGATCTATAGGTTGGAAGTTTAAAGAGTGTGTGAACTAATGATGGTATTTGTCATGGATAAAAGGTACAAGTACCGATTTAAACAAGTTGATATCAGTGCAAAATGACCGAGTGACTTCACATACATAATATACTGATTACTGCATCAAACTGAGACCATGCCCACTTACCCTGTTCCCAGAGAGTCTAGCTTCCAGTAGCTCCTGCTTCCTGGGGTCTACATGAAGCGTCTCCATCTTGAAACCTGAAAATACACACAAACAATAACACACAACGGGTTTAGGCAATGTATGCATATCCCCTTTCCCCACTCTTTTTTCACAGACTTCTGACATTTGTTGTTGAGGTAAATTTGCGCAGTTGGGCTACATTTATTTTCCACTTTCAATCTGTTGTAGAGTTCCACCAATGGGGAGAGGTGCTGAAGGCACAAGGAATTTACATGATTACCACCATATTTTGGGGGAGTTATTTTGGTTTACAGGTTTTTCTGTTGTTCACTTACATGCATGTTCACGTACGATAAGACTAGCAATTTCTAAACAGGGTGCTAAATTGTTCTCTTTGCAACCACGGAGGTCACAGGTTCAAATCCAGGTTTTGTTGGTTCGGCAATGCACTGCTTTAAGTCAGGAAATTTTACAGGTATCTGGGTAAGGGCAGTAGCTTACGCAGGGCTCTCTGATTTTCTCCACCAATAAATCCTGCCCACGGAGTACGACAACAACAAATGAACATTCAGTGAAATGAACAAAAAATATCTCCCCTGTCTATGCATCACATTAGTCATAATCACAAGTATAACTGAGAGCAGCGCCATATAATATTTTCGTTTTTTCCTCTGAAGTCCTGAAACTGTATAATCCTTTGTATAATCCAAATATGACGAGAAAAATATAAAATAGCCTTAATTTTATCACAGCCCAACTTGTCTGTGAAATCAATGATTAAATGAATTTAAGTCAGGTTATCAACAGTTAAGCTTTATTTCCTGGCAGTATTTTTGGTATGAATTTCTTTGTTGGAGTTTTTTTTTTTTCTTCCACAACAAAAACATGAATATAATTTAACCTACATTTTCAATGTGGCCACAAGATCAAAAGTCAACCAGGGAAGGATTAGCAAGCAGCCTTGATTAGGCGTCCATTTAAGCAGAAGGTAGAAGTTTCTGTGTGTACATGTACCCCTTGTTTATCAGCCACTACAACAGTCATGAACATGCAAACTGTAGGTAGGCTAGCCCAGACACAGTCTGCATGTTACTGTAGTCCCTAGGTACAGGGTATGGGGACGAGTCAGACAGCAGTCAGCAGTAGGTGCACATGTAATGGAAAAGGTCATGGAGGGAGCACAGAGTCTCAGCTATGTAGTCATACATCACACTACAAATCCACATATACATACATGCACATACACATGCATGTATATTCACACAGTTTTTTGGCCAGGCATTACCTATACGCAACATCATCTTGGTGCAGGAATTTCTTAGTCCTCCGCGGGGTAAAACTGCTAGTGGGTACCTCTGGGTAGGGGTTAGACCTTGTCTTGACCACCCCCAGTCATTTACACCTCCCAACACCTGACCACCTTGCACTTGTCGAACACAATCCCTTGCTCCCTCCCCCCAACACACACATGGTACAGCCCAAAGACAACAGAACATGCTTAAGCAAGGTTAGGTTCAAAAGGTCACTGGGCTGATACACTGCAGATTCAAGGGCTTTTAAGAAACAAGACTAGTCCAGCCGAATAACAGATGATTAACAGCAATGATAACCTGAATATCCATTGATTTGGTCAAAGTTAGATTTTCATGGCTACATAAATCTCTCTCCTTGATGTTACCAACTAGATACATGTATCCGGACACAAATTACCCTAACTCCTAAATCTGTCCTCCTATGAAAGCCCAACTTTCAGTGCAATTTATTCACCCTTTTAATCTGATTTCTAAGAAAAAATTACATTGGTTAGATTGGCCAAATTCAGGGCTTCACAGTAAGTTTATTAGTGTGCACAGAATAATGTCCTTAGCACATGCCTGAATAAGAATTTTGCAAACATTAGTAAAGGTTAAAGAATTACAGTATAATTTTCTGTGACCCGTGGAGGACTTTATAGGGAGATTTACACAGAGGCTAAAAATACATTGAAAGAACTGCCAACCTGTGGACCGTGCCTACCACAAGGACACATCCAGTTAATTCATTAACTGAGGTATATGTAGTCAGCCACATCATCGAAACCAACTGTCAAAAACTCTTGCACCCTGTTATAGTGCTCCGTGCGAGTTATATCGTGGGATACTCGTTACGAATTGTATAATAAACATGCACCTATATTCTCACATGCAAATTTTCTTTGGGGCCAGATTTTGTTCACCCACACGTTACTGATACATGTATATAACGAGCCCTGGATATTTTCCACATACAAATATCGTATTCAAACCACACCAAGTTTTTCTGTTTCCATTATGCCATAAATATATATGTCAGACATTATTTAAACATGCATACAACTTCACATTTTGAGTTTCTAGGGCCTATTTAATTGATGGGTGTTTAAATACCTGTGTTGAGAAAATTGGAGTGCCTAGAGTAATGAAGTGGATTTGCTAGATCATTGGCAAAAACACTTAGAGAATGCTGGCAAATCAGCAAGAGACGGATTCATGCCTAGAACTTCATTTGTATAAAGCCGTGCTTCTAAAACAAGGATTTGCACCATGTACCTAAAACTGACACAAGGCTTGAAAAACTGGATTAAAAATAATTTCCTTATCGACAAAGCTAAATTATTAGGGGCCCACACAGTTCCCTGTGGGACACCTAAATATTGCTAAAAATTGATTAACCAAACTAGTGCTCCATGTTGTCAGGATTACAATCCTGCAAGAATTAGTTTCTTACCTTGTATAGTTTTGAAGTTTTTACTAAGAAACCAACAAAGATTTCTCAAAATTCTCCTCAAATTACATGTGCAAAAGATCATTTTCATATCTTGAAAACTGTAGAAATGCACTGATTACCAAAGCTGTCATGTGACCGAAAGTTAAAATGAATTTAAACATTTTAAGTATGCTACCTGATGTAGTTTCACTAATCATGAATCTGATCTTATTTTTTGCCTGTGATGTATACTTTTGACGCAAATTACCATCAAAGTTCGAAAACTGCAATTTTCCCCATATTTGAATGTGAGAGAAAACCATTACAGCGGTAATGCTGAAAATTAAGGAGTGCAAAGGGCCAGATGTGTATGCAAAGTTCAAAAAAAAAAACAAAACAAAATTTCACCACATGCAGAGGTCATGTGATAAGAAACCTGGAAAATTGGACATTGCTGAATGCAGTTTACTACGAGAATGGAGATTATCCTTGCTACACTGTATTCATTTGTTACCGGCTATGGGCAAAGGATCAAAGCTGAACTACTTTCATGCTGGGTTTTAGTAGTAGGCCCATTCTGTACGGCAGTTATGGGTTCTAATCAAGTTCATCCCTTCTCAATCTTTTCAGTCTTTTTTCTCCTTTTTAATTACCATGAAGTTATTAGGGGATTACCAGATGTGGTAGATAGGTAACAGTGTGGACCCCGGCAATGCTGTTGGGTAACAGCTTTAATTTTATTTGCTTCTTCCATTGGTATTTCACATCACACTTAATAATATTTCACTATCACTGCCTTTTAACCCAACCTGAAAACCTACTTTCTAAGGTAATAGGGCTCTAAGGCTCTGCCAAAATGAGTAACTTGTCAAACATACAAGTCAAATCACTAATGGTTTCAGTTAATCATGGTGAACTAACTGCAGATGCATGTAGTAATACACATGACACTGCATTCTGCTGCAAATGCATTCTGTCCTTCAACTGAGGCCAATGGTAAGTAACTGTTTGTTTTTCATGGCCTTTGAAGTAATATTTCAGACAAAAAATCCTTGCAGCATTGTTATTTTAAAACAGAATTTTGTTCAAATTCACATGTACTTTTTGTTTGAAAATTATTACCAAACACAGATGAGCAACTCAAAAAACATCATAATTGTTAGTATATTTGTGTGCATATGAAACACCTCTAGAGGTATTTCACAATCACTGCAATATCGCAGAAGAAAATGATGCGTTCTACGGCAATATGAACTGTTTTGTGCAACCCATTCACAAATCTCCCATTACCCCCTAAGCATCTGTGTTCTCCTAAGCAGGGTCATGAGAAGCGAAGAACTACACAAACATGGCCTAACACTGCCTGTACAACTCATATTCAAAGGTATGGCCATAATGGACTTGGGTATTCGGTTCCAGGGGGCTAATTAACGATGACAGAATGTGCATCTGCTCTGATATTTAGCATGTTTACCATGCATTCTGGTTCTCTGGTCACTAGCAGACAGGGGATTAATCAATTTGTATCTACACCCAGTCAGCGTGGGCAGCCTCCTGAGGGGCCTCGAAATGGTGTGATGCGGACAGCTGTTAGCTAGCAGTTACAGGCACAAGAGGTCAGTCAAGGATGTTGCAATGATGACCAACATAAAATGAATGGATGATTATGACTTAACTCCATATCGACAATATCTTAGCCATATCGTGGGGGGACTAGCCCAGAAAAATGTGAATCACATACATGCACAGTGTAACAGCCACAATGGCCGTGTAAAGCAGTGAAATTTGAAATCACAGTGTCTCATTACCTCTTATAAATTTTTCTATTCCATCCCTCTCTCTCTCTCTCAAATGTTAATTTTGTCACAATAGGGCATCTCAAAGACACTGAGACATCCCCTGGCTACACCATATTAAATCACATGTTCAGAAACTCTCTATTTTGTGATCTCAAGTGAGGGCTCGAAACCCGAGACACTGCAAGTGCATGTATCTCAGAATATAAATTACAACACTTTTTGCATCTGTACTCATCCCTTCAGACTGTTTTCATGCATCAACACTTGATCCAAACCAATGCATACATTCAAGCACTTCACTCGCCTGCGGCAGTGGCAAGCAGACGACAAGGTGACAGATAACACAGGAAGGTACAGTACAGGGTAATTAACATGAAAAGAACATATTCTGAGGACTATGCCTGATGGCACCTGGAAATTATAGTATGTTAGACAACAGAACGACTGGAACAAAGGTGTACATGTAAATTACGAACATGTACAGTTGTGGAGTTATGTCATCATGAAGCATTGTTTTGTATTATCTCTTATGTTCGTTAGATGATACTTCTCCAACTGACAATGTGCTCAGTAATGTTATGCACAGATATTCTCTGCATATTTGTTGGCCGTGTCCTACCTTCCTTAATTCGGCTCATTAACCAATGCAGAATAATGATGACAGTATAGAGACACGTACAATGTTAAGTTACAGGACACTGTCTGCAGCACCAATATCACAAGTACTTACTGGGGTACATGCAGTTCAGTTCTAATGTTGCCAATTTATGGCAACTGATGTGGCAAAACGGTACTAGAGGATCTGCCAGCCTTTGCTTATGCCTAGCTTATTGCATACAGACACAGGCATTTCTGTACTAGCTGTGTGGATTAAGGGTATAGTCTGGTCCAAGGCACCTCACCTCACAATTATAGGTCTGTGTTAAAACAAGCAATAGAGGTTTCCATACTAGACAGTGAAGACCTCATGTAGAAGTATGGAAGCATGCATGGACAACAAACCACAGTACCGTAAAGTCCCTCAAAACCCAGCTACCACGAAGGCAGCTGGACACAGCAAGTGCATTGATACCGTAAATGACCTAAAATTTCATCCATGAATAAGCAGTACATTTTGAAGGATTCTGAGAGTTCTATTGATCTTATAAAGGTTTTTGGAGGTTTGTGTGAAAGGTGTAATGATGTCCTACTGGAAAAATGTCAGTTTTAGCACAAAAACTAGCATTTCAAGACTTATTTACAGCTTAAAAAACACTTTTTTGGGGTAGGAATTTTACGTCACTTGCTGCATGTACATGGCTACAATGGCCTGGATTACTCACGCGTGGCAAATGCCTTAAACACTGGTGGCTCAGCTGTTTGAAAGTGCATCGGACCCAAGAAGTCTCCATGTTAGTGTTGAACATATAGCTTGGGAAAACTGCCAAACCCCATCCCCATTTTGGTGAAGGTCTGTAAGGCTAAATACTGAATGTGTGTACATGTATGTAACTCTGATTATGCATTTCTTAATATTTAGGCTAAGAACACCATGACTGAATCTTGAATACTTCAGCAAAAATATTTTCCAGGAATAGAAATTTACATGAATCCCCACCCCCACTCCTGCCAAGACATGAAGACACACTACTTGTTAAAATACATACATTACATGTTCTTCAATATACATTTAAATGATATGATATGATAAGTCACAAAAACATTCTTGCCAATGAAATAAATAAAGGTTTCAAAGAACTTAACATGGAGAGAAAAATAAAGAAAAGAAATTCCATCTAAAGCCCAATAAAACCTTTAAAGTAGAACCCTTTTTTGGAGGGAGGGTTACCTGCAATGAACATATTTTTAAAGATGACCCACCAGGTGTTACATGTAGGTGTTATTTTAAAACTTCATGTTTTCACACCAGCCATGAAGATACAGATCATGATGCAGTCATTACCTTGCTGTCTGTCACCTATACAGTGAACACATTGTGATTATGGCTGTGAAATGGGATGCTTATATCTATATCCCAATATACATCATAAAAAGCTAAACGACTAGACGAGTGCATGATAAACTGCCTTGAAAAGGGGCAAGAAAGTGTGTTGTCGGTAATGTCAATTTGAGTCCACAATTTCTAGCATGCAAGTATCTGTATAAAGCACCAAACAATCTTAACTCTGTGTGTCTTCCTTGTCTGTTGAACTCCATTTTAGGCTGTTTTAGATCATATCAATGAGAATCTTTCATTAATATGTTTTTAAGTCTACGGTGTACAGATCCGTCAGATATCCATATTCACCATCTAGGGTCAAATGGTCCTCAGTCAGGAACTTTTAGAATATTGTTCCAGAATAAAAATAAGGGTATTCAAGAAAAGAAAAGACAAAAAAAAGAGCTTTGAGTGAAGGTCGCGTATAATGTACAAGTACATAAGCTTTAAGGTTTGAGTTTTGGACTACTGTTATGACTTCCTATATTTTCAGCTCACACAACATTTTGGGTACATTATGGTAACTTTACCCTGGGCTACCCTGACATAAATTGCCTGGGGGGGGGGGGGGGAAGGGGGGGGGGGGGGGGCCATCAATTCGTTCCCAGAACTAACCCTAAGTAGACAGATAGACAAGTGGGGACATGCCCAATGGGGGCAACATAAAGGTGTAGAAACACCTGTGCAAAGACATGCAGAAGATTGGCCACCTCTTTAATGTAAAAAGTAACATTATTATGAAGACATGCCACCATTCAATTCTATTAGTATTAAGACTACATGTAGATTGTGGTCAAATAGACTTTTTTTTTTCTTAGATTGTTGTTGGTCAGACTCCAAATTATTTCACTTATACTGTATCAGCTAATACATGTACATTATGGGTGGAGCATGTGCCCAGTAAAAACCACCCAGCTTTGGCAACTCACTCAAGATCTTTCCAACGTGTAACATACAGACATATGCACACCATAGTGGTGGAAAGAAAGTGATGTTCAACCAGCAGACTGCGCAAACGGACACATGGGTTGTGGACTTCATATTGTCACAAAGGCAGCACAAGCAGTGAAAGCTGGGGATTCTACATATTCCCTGTCCAAGGTAAGATTTGAACTGCGCCTTGTCAGCGACTGAACTTTCCAAAGGAAAATCAACCACTATACCATGACTACACATTCCTCAAGGCAATGTGTGTAAACTCGTTAGACACGTAGTAGGACAGCTCTACAGCACGCCATAGAATGCACAGGAATACGTATAAGAGATCAACATATTACACATAGTTGAAAAGCAAAGACTGTAATGATTTTTTTGGAGATTCACCAAATTAAATGCAATCAAAAGTTTTAATTGTATGGTGGATTCTTGGTTTATCAATGATGTCACGCCAACTTTTCTCTGGCCCTAAAGCAGAACCTAAATGTCAAAATAGCTTTTTCACACACAGGCACAGATTACTGGGGTGCAGTTCACATGGCTTTTGGGTGTGACCAACCCCCTAAAAATTAGCCCTACATTGAAGTTTTTGGGAGATTTGGATACAAATTTATCTCTCTCTTTCTTCTATATATATTTTATTTCTATCTCAATGTCCTTAAAATCCCTATCACGTTCATTACCCAGAATTTAAAAACAAATAGTGACTGTAGTATACCAAATGACAATTTTATCTGACAGGATCAAGCTATGCCCGACATAGACTTTTTTCACATTGACCTTAGTCCCAGTTAGTGAAGCGTGATTCCATTATGTATTCAACCTGCTTTAGATTTCAACACTACATGTTATGTAGCAAAATAGCAGACTTCCAAATATATGGTCAACTAAGGGCAGTTCTTCTAAACATTACTTTAGATGACAAGCAAATGAGGTTTAGTACAAAACATTCACTTCCAGTGACAACAGATTTTATATTCCGGAACTGTCTTCAATGACGTAACTTTTGGTTAGTAATTGTATGAACAAAATTAGATTTAACAAACACAAAATCTCAATATAGAAATCTCAGGGAACCTTTTCAGATCCAGCTTTCAGAATGTGAGGAAGTTATTCACAGGCTACAGATCTTACAAAGGCCAACTCCAACCAGGAAAATCTGAGGGAAGTCGTTCACTGCTATCATGCAAATGCAAAATCAATTCTCCAAAAATCTGAGAAAGTTTTTCAAACCAAAATAAAAACTTTAAAATCTCAACAAAGCCGTCGGATACCATAACCACAAATACAACATTCAATCTTCACAATCTGAGTGGAGTTGTTCACCTCAATCAAATGGAACGCATATCCCTCTTTCCAAACCGCAGAAAGTCACTATAATCAGACAAATTACAACCCTCAACTTTGAAGCTGGCAGCAGAATGGTCGTGCCTGCATTTGTTCAGCCTGCTCATGAACACATAGGGTTTCAAACCAATCGATACTGACCACAATTACCTGATTAGACCGTTGATCTACAGATCGGCACAATACAAATACATGCACATCAACACATTCCTTAATGAACTTTGATCTTGTTCCATTACCCTCGCCTGGCAAAACCATCTCTACATTCCTAATCCTCCAGCCTTGCAAATGCACCTGGCAATATATATATATATATATCCTGCAATTTCATAGGTATCTGGGTAATCTGATGTTAGACTTCTGAAAAATGCTATTCATTCTGTGATCAAATCATTCCTGGCATAAATACAAGAATACTTTGACTAATTTACACAAATGTGATGTTCTAAACATCTTTAAAAACAAAGACTATGTAAATCTATGGGGTTCTTGTGTTTACAATGTCCAACGGACTTGGTGGCACAAGGTACATGCAATACAGGGGAGACAACTTGTGACATTTCAACAAATACAGCTGACTTAACTTCACCACAATACAACCTTTTCATTTCAGTCTTCATACATATAATGCAAAAACCTGATGTTTCAGCACAATAGTTCACGAAGATCACAAACTGCTATAAATAAGACCATTTTTGTTTTCATGAAACCGGGCACCTTTTATAAATTATATCTGTTCACATTTCAACACAAATAAAAAAATACAAGCCTATGTGTAGGCAAGAAACCAAACAAGACATGCACAACACTTAGGTTATTTAAGATGTTTGATAGAATAACCTTTCTAACCCCATTTCAGAAGAGGTTCACTATTGTCCTCTTCAGTCCCCTGGTATTTGAACAAAAAATTCGGTGTGATTTAAAAACATAAATAAGAACAGGGGTGTGCATTATTCTGTGCTTATTTAAGTGTCTGAGAGGATCTGCGTGTCTGTTACAGTCATCCGAACAGGAATCCTCAGACCTTGACTAAGTTGCTCTTGCACACTGAAATGCACGAGTGTGCGCGTCAAAAGCAGTCGTTTTTAACATGAATGTAGTGTTATACCCAACTGTCTGTAGATTGCAATTACTGCAGTCGTTTATTTGTCTGCCTGACTGTACTTTACTTGGCAATATTACATAACATGGAAATTATATGGTTGATATAACATTACTTGTGCATTTTTACATAACACAGTGTAACAGACCAACTAACAGTGAGAGAAGGTTTGGATAAAGCCCTACCTTTATTTTCCCTAAAAAACTGGGACAAGTGTCGTAAATAATTTGCCATAATTTGTAACATATATATGTATTGTAATGTTTGGATAGACCGACACAGCAAACAGCATGGCTATCATTGAATATCTTATACCCTACTATAACCAAGCCCCAATTGTGAAAAAATGCGAAAAGTGAAGGTTATTTTGACTGAACATTTGTACAGATACATGTATCAGGCCTCCCAACAAGTCTCCAGCAAAATACAGGGCAAAAAATATCGGGGAAAATTTACTCAAAATAGGGCATATACAGGATAAATATACGGAGTAAACAGCGGTTAATTCAATGAATTTCCATATTCATGACATCATGAGGCAGTCTGCGAAACAAATTAAATGTTCATGTACATGCAAGTTACATGTGCATAAACTTATTTTCTCCATTGAGTTCCTCTTAGCATCGAACATTAACTATATTAATACTGTTATCTTCATGTTACTGTTGGTCTACTGTCATAATACAGCAGAGACACGTTTAAGGCGATTTCAGGAAAAAAAATTACAAAATTTTCTAAATTTATAACAGGAAGCAAGGATATTAGTTTTTTTGTTGTTTTTTTAAAAATTCCTTGTGTTGCTGGCAGAGGGCTATCAAAGCCCAATAGGTGAGGGTCCAGGGGCCGCCTAGGCCCCGGAAGCTCCGATATTTCAGATAGGAGCAGAGAAGTGTTTTAGGAGATTTCTCGTGCCTAAAATTATAACAGTAAGCCAGGATAAATTACACTATTAATACTTCATGTTTAGTTGATTTTTGTCAATGAGAGAAAGCTGTAATAAACTGCATATTTCTCCTTCTTCTTATCATATGTATTTGTTTAACATTGATAAATTCTGCTTAGTTCACTTTCATCTTGTAGTTCGCTGGACAACCATACATATACAACAGATGTTGTTTCTCCTTAGTTAAAGCATTGAGGAGGAAAAATGTGCAAACTCTGAAAATTCCTACAAAGCAATAAGCTTGGATGAGGGCTGAACGAGTGTGTAGCCTTAAACAAAGATATAGCTCACATTTTTTCTTTCCATTCATATTTTTGTTACTTCATCTAAGAAGTGGGGAAGTTCGCCCCTGGTGATAACCCTGAATGAACTGCATATTTGGTCTTCTCTTATTTCATTTCTTCATCATCAAAACTGAAAACTTGCACTTAGTGTTTGTTGATACAATACTAGCAGAATTCGTACCATGTCTATGTAATTTATGTGAAATGTATCTTTAAGTAAGAGACCATATCTGAGCACCTGTTCTGTAGCAAGGAGTGATCTGTAAAGCATGGTTCAATTTAGTTACAGAATGGCAACAATATAATGACAATGTCCAATTTAGTTACAGAATGGCAACAATACAATAACTACATACAAGTTGTTCTCTTACATAAATTCATGGATGCATGTAGACCCTATATGCTTTCTGGGGCTTTGTTGCACTTTTGCTGCACCTTTTGCTATTACAGCAAAAAAGACACCCACCAACACACACTTATGTCAGGAGTCTAAGCTTTGGCCTACTGTCCTGACTTCTAAAAAACTTCAAGGGGAGGGGACAAGCTTGAAGCCTCCACAGCCTGGCTCTGATGCCTATGATGAAAAAAATAAATTGTGATGGAATTTACACCTGGCCAAGTGTATAAAGTTCATGGAAATGTATTACTTTCTTACACATTGAGAAACAGCCAATAGATGACAGTCTGTTATCGCATGCACAGATATTGGATGGAGTACTGCTGGAGGGTGTATGTGAAGTTCCGATACATGATTACCATCATTTTAAAAATATGTGATCAGGTAAAAATATAGGGATTACAGGGGTTGATTAGGCAAATTTGGAGAAATATAGGGTAAACTTGGGAAACACCAAAAATATAGGGAAAATAGGAAAAATAGGGCCACTGGGAGCCCTGATGGATGTGAAACAGGGTGGTGAAAAATTTTTGAGGGGCGGGGGGATTAATGACCATCTTACACATGGTTATGAATCACATCTTATGACACAGAAGATGGTTGATTATAGTGAAATGCCTAAAATGTTAACACATTAGTTTCTACTGTAATGTCTTCAGGTCTTTAACGTGACATCAGTGTGATAAACTGGGAAACTCCAACCCCTGGGCATAAATTTGACACGTCTCCACCAGGAGCAAGGTGCACAGAAACTGACATCACGCACACGGCTACGGTTGTTACTTCAAGGCAAGAGCACTATCATTTCTCTAATACAAAAAATACAAGGGCTGGGAAATGGGTGGGGAAATACTTTCTTCAAAATCTAACAGCCAGGCATTTTCATAGATGAGCATGTTTCATGACATTGTATCTGCTTTCAGCTGTCAGAAGTCAGCTCCATCAGATTCCTTGTTATCTTTGCACCATAAGTGTTAAAGGCTGCCATGAGTGTTCAATCACCGATAGGCCATATCATGTATTCTGACATAACTTACGGCCGCTACAGACAGGTAAATAAGTCATCACGTCTTGTGACTTTTATAAACTTCTACCCGATGGGAATCCTAACCTATAAACGATAACACATCCATCACACCGTGCAATTAAAGGTTCGGTGTGTGAAATTTCAAATCTGATAGTGTATGAAGTTTGCAATTTCTATAATGGTGACAGAAGACGGTTTCATTGCGATGTGGGCTCACAGAATTTACTTATTGACTTGACTGGTGTTTAATGTCGTACTCAAGAATATTTCACTTATACGATGGCAGCCAGCATTATGGAGGAAGTAAACCGGGCACAGCCCGGAGAGGAACCCACAATCATCCGTATGTTGTTGGCAGACCTTCCAACATATGGCTGGAGAGGAAGCCAGCAGGAGCTGGGCTCAAACTCACAGCGACAGCATTGATGGGAGAAGTGTGGGTCATTACGCTGTGCTAGCGTGCTAACCAACTGAGCCACAGAGGCCCCACAACCTCACAGAAAGCCTGGTGCTAGTTCCATCAGAAAAACATGGCAGTGCAAAATAGTTTATGTGACAAGGGACTTCCGTAACATTTCAGAGGGGAAGCAGTAAGTTTGGTCCTGAATGATGGCAGACTATGCGGACGTCCTGGATTCATTCAGCTGACACTAAAAATATCCAAAAATTGAATAAAAATAGAACCGATAAAGGACCTTTTTAGTTTTCCCTAACTTTATGTTGTTTTTTTTTCAATTATTTGAAAAAAAAAAAGCTGGGAGAGTCCACATTTCCTAAAAATTAGATGATTTTCAGTTGTGCACTAAATAGTTAATGTGAACACAAAAAGTTGCATTCTATTTCCCAAATCAACCTATGAACTAAGCCAGGGATATACGTACAGACGGACTGGAATCTACAGAGCTTCGGTGCAAATAGCTGTCTACAACACAAGGATGTGGCACACAGTAATGCCTGAACAATTTCCTAGTCATGGGTGGGAATCTGACTAGGTTAAAACTGTGAAATCATGGAATCTTCCTGATACTTGCCACAATAGAGATAACCAGTACTATGACTGTTGAACAGGGAGAAGATTAAAATGTATTTGGTGTTCGTTATGTGGTTACATCATGCCAGAATTAATACAAGATTGAATAGGCCCTTTCAACACAAGCCCAGTTCTGTACATCGTATGGCACAATTTGGTAACAATAGTGAATAGCCTATTTTTAATTTTTCATGATTGCTGACACAACTTTCGAGAGTATCAAGAGAATGCTCCTGTCAACTGTTACGTCACATTTACAGCCTGCATCAGAATGTGTCAAAACAATAACATGACATCACTGCGATACAAAGTCAAAGAGCGTCACAGGCACTAAGAAAATACACTGAGAGAATGAACTCACAAATCAACCAAGAGCAGGAAAAAAGAAACACCAGGGTGCACACTAAATCTGTGGGGCAAACTAAATTTACTTACTTATTTTCTATACCCATTTGTACATCATGTGGTAAAAATTCATCTTCGTCGAGTAAGTTTCATAACAGTTGCAAAAGGTAAGAATTCCACATGACTGTGCAAAAATCCAGCTGGATTTCGGGTTGTACCTTTCATGACAATCCACAGAATCCAACAGACGGAATTTTTAACAAAATTTCAGTGTAGTTAAAACAACAAATATTCTGTTGAACCTATTAATTAATATTCAGAATTTTTCTGACCCACTGAGGAAATTACAAGTTACTTTTCCCAAAGGCAGTTCTCAGTGCTTTCCAGTTCCAATACTCAATACATCTGAGCATACATGTTTTCAAGTCAGAATGTGGCCAGCGTTCTTCACACTGTGGGTCACAGCATCATGCACCGCTTCTCCTTCAAATTTGCTTTTTATTATCTCCATGTGTCAAATGTAAATAATACATCTGGTTGCAACAGACTTTTCACTTTCTTCATCTGAAATGAGCTCAAAATCTGAATCAACTTCTTCCTTCCATATTGTAATGGAATTGTCTTTTTCGAGATCGCTTTACTACGCGAAACCATCCTTCATAAAATCCTGTAGTGAACTACGCTGCTCACAGTCAAATGCTGCAGCGTGGTAGAAGTGGAACCCTGCAAATAACCCCACCGGACAAACTACTCACAGTCAAATGCTGCAGCGTGGTAGAAGTGGAACCCTGCAAATATCCCCGCCAAACAAACTAGATAATGTGATCAAGGCAGGTCAAAAAAATTTGATGTCAATTTAAATTCTAGTTTCTCCAAGATGAAGTTCACATGAATGTAGGAGAGAGAGGGCCTCAGGCAAGAGGACTTATTGTGTTAACTGACTAGGTATATTTATCACCCTCTGTAAACAAAGCTCAGTATCATTAAGCACCTTCTTTACTTTAATCGCAACTACGTGGTGAAAATCTGACTACGTGAGAACAGAGACTCTTTGCTGCTACACTGCACTAAATAGTGAACGTCAAGCCAATCAGTGCTCATGGTAAGTAAAAAAATTGACAGGCCCTGTTTGTGGTTGTCAGAAAGTCCAGTGCTACCGAACTGGACAGAAACATTCAAAACCCATTTTTTTTGGCGAATCCTTGCCAAATGGATTGAATTTGAATTTATTTATTTATTTATTTCACTAATGGTAGTGCAACGCCTTACTCAATTTATTTATTTCACTAATAGTAGCGCAACGCCTTACCCAATTTATTTATTTATTTATTTCACTAATGGTAGCGCAACGCCATACTCAATTTATTTATTTATTTATTTATTTCACTAATGGTAGCGTAATGCCATACTCAATTTTTCACTCATACAATGATGATCAGTGTTAGGGTTTCTTTGGTAAGTTAGCGATGAGCATTTCCACTTGTGACGTAAATATGTACACCATTCTGGGGGAAGACAAGTAGTTTTCAATGAACGTTAAGACTACGCAAATGTCCACACACACATTGGTGACCACTTGTGGTCACCACAGCTCCTTAAACAGTGCATAGGGGAATCTAAAAATTCTGTGTGCCAACTTGAGGGACAGAGATTTATTCATTTATTCTGAACAACGCCTGTTCAGATTTTCTAGCCCTCAGACGTATACTTTTGCTGGATCGGTCAGTAGACATGTCCTGGATTATTATTTGGTTTTGACAAAAGACAGTAATGTTCTGCTAACTAAAAAAAAATAAAATGCTTTACCTTTGTGAGAGTGTCCATCAGAACTGTCGACTCCTGGGCGCTTTGACGAGGTGGAGTTCTGACTAGAGTTCAATCTGTCTGAGGCCGTCACAGATGAAACTGACAAAATACAGGAGGAAAATTCAATTAATATGAGCAAAGGAAGTTGACACTGACAAAATACAAGAGGAAAATTCCATTATTACGAGTAAAGGCTTTCGATATCGTTTTTAAGCAGGTAAGTACTTAAGGCGCTCCTTACAGACAACTACGTCCATTTCAGAGTAAATATGCTGACCCAAGGGTTAAAACAAGCTTTGCTCCAGCTCCTTTACTAAACTTCAAAATGTGTTAAATATATTATGTTGGTGAACGAACCTCTGGACAGAATGTTAAATATTATGACCTACATGCACAGTGTGGGGTTTGACAATCAAACAAGTGAAATAAATGCACTCAAACCCTTAATTTTTGTAATTTATTTCATTGATGTTAAACACCATACAGAAGAATTTTTTTACTATATTGGCCTTTTACAATAGGTGGAAGAAACCAGAAACCAGATACATTCATCTATCTTTGGCAAGTTACTGAAAACCTTCACACACACAACGTATAGATATGCGCATCAAAGTTGTGAAGTTGACTTGCAGCTTATTGTCACCATGGCTACACAAACAGTGTCAGACAGCAAGGAAATCTAAACACTGTCTGTCCAAGGCAATATCTGAACCTGCACCTGTTGTGGCCTAGGTAAGGCCAGTCCCCAGTGCAGCAACATCCCTAACTGCAACCGCTACTACAACCTCAAAAAAATATAACGTTCTGTATTCTGTAGTGCCGTCCCCACTGAGGCTGTCACGTCACGAATACGTCAGGACGACATCCATGTCGCCCAGTAAAGACAGAACTGGTTCTATTTTTTCTGTGACTGCTTTCATGTTGTTGGCAGTGGGGACAGTACACAACATCTAGTAGCTGCAGTTGTGGTTGTCACCTGCAGCGGGGCAGGGCCTTTACTGAAAGAAAAGCACACATTATTAATCACTCGATCACTGCCCACTTCCCCAAACTCTCAACACGACAGTAGAGTAGAAGTAAATTAGCTGGTGACAAGATTCTATTCCAGGCAAAGGGAAAAGTTGAACACTCTGTTTCACGGTAGTAACTGAGATTTGCTGAATGATATATTTGTCAGTATTAGTTCGTAGCTAGCGAGTATACTCGTGGTCACACCAACCAATCCAAAGTATGAAAGTCACAAGCCTTTCCACAATGTGTTACCACTACTAACGGAATGCCCTCACCTTTGCGAGATTTCTCGCAGAAGTCAAATATTGCTTATTTCTACAGCAGTTCAGTCAAATGAAGGATGAACAATACAAATATATGGTTTAGTGCGTGAGAATAATGAAATTATCTATGCCTTTTTTTTTTCATGAACTTAACAAGCATAATTTAATCATCTCACAGGTTTGGTGGAAAAGAACAACCAAACACAAAGGACAGTCGTTAAGCAGCCTACTACAATTTTTGCGGTACAGGATGTAACAGGAATATGGTGCAATACATGTAGAAAGCTCACAGGTGCCACATGTCCAAAGACTGGTACGTGTGCATTTACACTATACTGTGCACCTATGCCTAACAATGAATGAGGGCACCACAGGCCTCACCAGAAGTGTTCTTTATAGGCAATGTGTGAAACATACAAATGGGAGAAATGGAAAATACGTTTGCAACAACAACAGTAGTCAATACATTCACATATTACGACACAGTCTCTGTGGAAATGCTCATGGTGGTTATGATCACATCCACATCAAGGGTAATGTGCTGTAAAGAAATTTCATAGGCCCATGAAAAATATTTCTCGGATCACCTGAAATGCATAATGAACTACCAGACATAGACAGTTGAATTTCCTATGACTTAATCAACAGGGAGTGGCAAGTATGTAAACAACTCCTTCCTGTGCTGAAAGATAAAGAAATATTTGTGCCAACTCAGTAGATGGAGTCTAGCCATTGGGTGGCAGCCATGAAGTGACCTTGGCTAGTATTTGCAGATGCTGCTGCAAGATGCCCACGCCACATGAAGTTACATGCACTTCCTGAAAAATCTGCACTTCACTTCGTCTGCATTGACAGATTACAAATTATGATCACGACACATGATCTAACACTGGCTGCGCAAAATTTGATCCTCTTGAAAGCCATCCTGCATAATTTCCTCGGGTAATTAGCCACAGATGGGTCAAATGATTTGAGGATTTACTTAGCGAAAAAAAAAAACAACAACAACGTCGTTTGCATAAAATACTTTCGTCCCAAATTTTGCCGAAGGCCCCCCAAAAACCATTGTGCCCAAAGGTGAAATGACATCCCAAATGATCATAAACACAGAAAATCGAGCCATCAGACATCAAAATTGCACAGTCACCACAGGAATACCAGATCGTATGATCGTCCACGAATGAGATTCCAATTTCTACCTTCGTGGGTTCTCACTTGTGAAGACATCGGGGATGCAGCCATTGAGTTCCAAGATGGCGGTCCCCCAGTCGGGCTGCTGTACATAGTGGCCGAAATTTCGCCAATATTTCACCCAAACTTCGCCAAGTTTTGCCCCGTCTAATCCATGTTGATGTTCTTTGTCGCCCTCTTGGGTTGCACAAAAATTAAAAGGGAAAAAGGGCGAGTTATGTCCGTGTGTATTTATGGACTTCCACTTCGCAACTTACTTAGTTGCTCGCGCACCCGTCTGACGTCACGCGCGAGACCACGGCGACACAAGTCCGTTTACTCGGTGACAGAGTTTCCCCCATTATCTTACATTGCTAAGGAGGCCAAAATTTACCGTGGCTAAGAAAAGTGTCCTTGGAACGAGATAAAGGCACGCGACGGCCCAGCTCGGATTTTTGCTTAGTCGTTCATCAGCTGAATTTTTCGGAATATTTCGGCATATGTCGTTTTGGGGGAAGCCCTGTGTATGTCATAATTGGAACGGGATTCCCTTGTAATGAAATAAGGCGGGAAATTGAAGGCTGGCAGAATGTGTACGTGGGCCTCGCATTCAGCTCCTGTTTTCCACAAAACACTTAGGAAGAGATCTTTTCTCAGGGCGTAGCGGACCCCCCCCCTCCCCCCAGCAAAATGGCAGCTTTTGTCACATTCGGGGTGTATAGAAACAACGGTAACAAAGAGATCGCATTTATGTAGACTGAGCCCGTTACAGTTTACTGTAGATTCATACATACAAGTGCATGTACCGGTATATCAGCCACGGTCTCCTTGTCGGGTTCCACAGCCCGTTCCCCGTGAATAAATAAATAAATAACGTGGCATTGAGTTAATTGTTAAGTCACTTGTTGCTTGTAGAGGACAAGTAACGAAATAGAAAACATAATAAAAAAAATAATTAAGCATTAAACAGAAATACATGTAATACTGGAAGAGCCCATGTAGCCTTTACTGCCTATGTAGATGCTTAGGCGTCGCAATCGAGACTGTGCGGAAGTTGTGGTGGTGGCCTTTGGTGAACTCCATCTGGAATAATGTTGCTGTTTTGTTTCTTCGAGGAAATAAAGACAGGAGAAGATGTATCCGTGAAACCCCTGATAACTTGAATGAGTATTTTTATTATTGTAGCTGTGCAACAGAGTTGTACCATGACTACATATGCATGCTACGTAGGTATCTATATAGCGTCTCCAGCAACCCTCAGATGGTCGTGGATTTCTACCGCGCTCAGCCCGTTTTCCTCCCACCATAGTCCTGGCCGCCGTCGTATAAGTGGAATATTCATAAAACACCAATCAAATAAATAAATAAATAAATATATACCGTCTCCTTTGCTCTAATAGATGTATCTAACAGAGAATAGATACGTTTGTCTTACGTGACCTGATAACATGTGTAAATAAATTCAAGAAGTTGTAATCAGTGAAAAGAGGTTTAATTGCCTACACATGATTATAAATAAAGTTGAACAATACCTCCCCAAAAAGTAAACATTTCTTTGAATATATCGATTTTTCGAATGAAACGTATTTATTCACGTTTTTATTTGAGAATTGCTTAACGCCGTATATATTCTCAAGTTCTAACTCTTCATATATTCGATAACGTCCAGTATTATGGCATGTGCGCGGGTGTGTACGGCGTAAAATAGCAGCCCCATGATTTGGCAAGTCACTGACGAATTTTCCCATGCACATGGAAATTATATTTATTTGCTTATTTTTGTATTTGATCGGTGTTTTACGCCGTGCTCATGAATATTTCTCTTGCATGATGGCGACCAGCATTTTGTATTATGGGGGCACCTAAACATATGCACACCATGTTAATTATAATGGAAGACTTAACTGAACTCACGAGCTTGTGTGTCTGCGCAATCGGCCGCATGAAATTTTTTAACATGTAACGCCACAAGGCCCCAAGAACAGAGAGCAGGGAATCTACAAATTCTCTGCCAAAGCTGAGTTTGAACCCGCTCCTTGTGACAACCGGCTCCTTCGGCCAAGATCTATATTGCAAGGCCATTTAATAACGCATATCTACATCTGACCTGGTCCCTTTCAAAGTATAAGTTCGCTGCGATTTGGAACTTAAAACTGACAAGGATTGTGTAAGGTGAATATTCTACAACAATGGTGAATATCAGTTAATGAACAAATCTAAAAATTTACTTGGCACTGCATATATATGAAAGGAGGCGGTCAACTTTTGCTTCAAGTGATAAACAATAAAAGTGTGTATATAAATTCAAGAAGTTATCGGTTAATAGCCTGGAGATTGGATCGACATGAAACAAACATCTTGGAATTATATATGAAACATGATTTGAAACAGTGCTTCTTAAAATTTTGTCTGGCAGATGTCGATATACGTATGGACATGGATAAGAACACCATATTATATTTAACACGTGAAAGAATTGTCATGCGGTAATTATAGACTGAGATTAATCTCTGTATAATGGCAGGGGTTGGTACACCCTGAAAAAAAATCTTCCGTTAAGTCCTTCATATAAGGGACAATGGATTGCCTTTCCGTCTCTGGTAACAAGTTCATCCATTTCTGGTAACGAAAATTTATCCGTTCCTCATAACGTAATCAGAAACGGATTAATCGGTTAAATCAACGGAAAGGCAATCTGTCATCCTTCCAATAACGGATTTATTGGAAACTGTTTTCAGGGTAGGTTTATAGAGAGGGAATGTTGTGGATCTAAATGGGTGAGGTATTTAGTTGTCGATCTTCATGGTTCCAAAGCTTGCAAAAAAACTTCCGTATTTCACGTATAGCCTAGCCCTAAAGGTAATAGCCAATTTGATCTGGTTTCCGAGACAATCGGCTAAACTATACCTGATTTACGGTAGTTTAAATTTACTCAGACGGAAGTGGGAATTCGGCAATCAGCATAAAGGGAAAATGACTCCCATATGTGTCGTTTTCATGCAGACCCTCTAGATCCCAAGCAAGAGTATATTACAACAAAGACAACCACCGTAAAATTCCAACTCTTGAAAAGTTTTTAGAGCAGCCTTGCAAGTATCTAGCCCACTAAACCGGAGGCTAAGGGCTATATATATAAACCTGGTGAAGTTTTAATATTACCCTATAATAACGGTGCATGCGCTTATGAAACGTTGCTGTAGAAGTATAGATGGGGTACTGTTATAGTTTTTCATGCTTGTAGCCAGAGGGGTATACAAATATGGATATTTCAGTGTTAACAGTTTTGTGGACTATACCTCCTGGATTTGGCACATGGGTTACCACACATGCCCATCTCTCCACAGAGGTAAAATAGACTGGGCAAGTTGTGCCTCCTTGTATTTTACCTAGCTTCATGATCTCTACTACACCAATGAAAAGTGCTGATTAGGTCTATTCTTTTATCTCCAGGTAACTATCCATGAAATCACATCTACATGGTTTAAGAGACTGGGATGTGAATTTCATTAATGAAACTGCTCTGTGGGAATTTGACTTTAGATATTGTTTTACTGGTTGATGGCCTGAACTGTGATTTGGATAAGTCGCCAATTATTACTGTGTGTATGAATAGTTTGTGGGCCTAGAACACTTTAATGTCCCAGCTAAATCCAATGGGGTGGACCCGCATACATCTAACATACTGAACACCAGGAAACCAAGAGCTTACATGAATATATTTTGGCATATAAAACTTCCAGACAAATCCTTGAGGAAACTAGTCATTGCCTTGAGGAAACCAGTAAGAGCCTCTATGCAATCAGAGCCAGGAAAGTGAGATAGAGGCTTGAGAAAATCAGAGAGAGCCTTGATGAAACCTTGCAGTTTGAGCCTTGGGGAAACCTGATATAGTCAGGGTAACCAGACAGATTCTGAAGGAAACCAGAGTCGGGGAAACTAAACAGAGCCTTGAGGAAACCAGAGTTGGGGAAATGAGACAGACCCTTGAGGAAACCAGAGTTGGGGAAACTAGACAGAGCCTAGAGGAAACCAGACTTAGGGAAACTAGAGAGAGCCTTAAGGAAAACAGTCAGGGAAACTAGACAGGGCCTTGAGGAAACCAGAGTTGGGGAAATGAGACAGGGCCTTGCAGAAGCCAGTTGGGTGAAACCACTGCCCTTTGCACAGTAGAAAGTTCCTGACTTCTACTGAAGCTGCACCTGATTCTGTGCAATTTTCATACAATTTTGTGACCAACCTGAATGTGCAACCTACATATTTTTTGAAAACCTGCTTAATTTTGAATGTCTCAAAGAAGAGCCATCAAGATGAGCTATGGACAAATATGAAGAGTCTTGCAAGGCCATACTAGTAAATTTTACACATTTTAATTTTTAAACTTTTTAAGAAATATTAAGTACAAAGTCTTGTAAACATGCAATGATTACAACTTTTTCCACCTTCAATATTTTCAATCATTAAATGATACATGGACTTGAACTCACAGCCACCACATTGGTAACAGGGTCACTATGTTGCGCTAGCCTGCTAACCTCCTCGTCTACAGAGGCCCGAACCTTGGCCATGAAAGCCAACTATCTTAAATAATAACAATAAATGATAACAACAAATTATAATAAAAAAAAAAAAATCATTTATGAACACAGCTTGTAATTAATTTCTGCTTGATGCATACTTTATTTCTGAGATTGCACTATCACTTAAAAAACAAACAAACAACATAATAACCACATCAGTGACTTTGCTGCCTGCTCGGTGGTTTTACTGAGCACTAGATGAGGTACATCATTTAATATTTATTAGTACAGCTATCTCGAACTGAGGTACTGCTTGCACTGTTTTTCAGCCTTATTACTCTATTAAATGGTGTACCCACTTTGATTGTTCCATCTTTCAACATCAATAATTCTCCAGTCTGCCACAACTGGCTACTCCAATTAATCATGATTCAAGAATATGTAATTAATTGGCTTTCCATGATACACCACTTTATGTAATCATCTTTCAACAAAGTGCAATTTCTCAAACTTCCACAGATGTTTACTGCAAATCATCAGCTTGTGACAACAAAATGCTGTAATTAATCGGGCTTTACAACTCACTAGTAATTTTCAACCTGGCATTATGAGACTATAACATAATTCCTGACCTTTCCTACGGTCTAGTTCCCCAAAATGATAGTCAGTTTTCAGTTTTCATCTACAGCATATTGCAATTCTTTTACCTTCCACAAATGTTCCAAATGTAGGACCACTTCTACATGTGGCTACTGTAATACTCCATGCCATCCGTATGTGACTACCCATACAGCACTGTGATACCGAACAATTTTCACAAATGACTACTTCACAGTTCTTAAGCCCTTTAAGCCAGGCTTGCTACAACTCCTGAAAGATTTCTCCTGTGGTGTGGCTTCTAAACACATTTTTTAGGAAATGATTGAGCTAAAAACCAACTACCTGTAGAGTACCCTTCCCTACTGATGTTGAACCCATGTCACTTTCAAGGCAGACGACTCACAGACGAAATATGATTGAACGATCATACCAAGTGCGTGAAAAAGAGTGAGAGATCTCAGTGTGATACTGATTAAAGCAACTAAAATGTTAATTTGCATGTACACTGATAAAAGTGGCTATAAAAGCACACAAAAACAAAACCCTCCACCCTCTGATACACATACTTAAACAAATTAAACACCAAAAGCAACTGCCAACTACAACATATAAATATAGTAGTCAAAATGGCAAATACGAGACCAAATTGTTCTCAACTGTTTCTGATAGAATGGGGTACCATGTATTGGTGTTGCAACAAATTCCCCCTCTCCTACCCAAAAGAAAAGTGAAAAAAGAAGACTTGATCTGCTGCAAATTTTTATGTTCTGTGAAAGATTTTATCTCCCTCCATAAAAGTACATGTAGAATAAAAGGAGATAAAATGGGACTTGCCAACCCTGTGCAAACGGGAGGCAAATCCAGTATCTCATGGAACAGTGTAAGGCCTTCTATTGCCTTAACAGGTGACTTACAAAACAAGTGATCATTAATAACCAAAGCTATTATATTGTGCTCAGAGGGCACTACCATGGGTTACAAGATTTGCCTCCCTTTGTAGAGAGCTGGTGAGCCCCTTTAAAATGCACATATCTGTTCTTAGTGTATTATACAAATATCTACATAACACACTGTTTTTTTCAAAGTGAGTGCCAGTCTATTTCAGGAAAAAAACAACAACTTACTTAGAAACCTCCTATTCTTCACAAATATTAATAAAAGTGTAACCTACATCTGATATATAATACTAAGATGTATTTAAGGACAAAGTTACCACCAAAGTCATACAAATGAGACAAGTGGCCACTACCTACAAGTGTACACCATCATATAGATGAGACAAGTGGCCAATTTCTACAAGTGTACACATTCATACGAATGAGACAGGTGGCCAATTTCTACAAGTGTACATCATCACACAAATGAGACAAGTGGCCAATGCCAACAAGGCTACACCATCACAAAAATGACACAAGTGGCCAATGCCTACAAGGCTACACCATCACAAAGATGACACAAGTGGCCAATGCCTACAAGGCTACACCATCACAAAGATGACACAAGTGGCCAATGCCTACAAGGCTACACCATCACACTGATGAGACAAGTGGCCAATGCCTACAAGGCTACACCATCACAAAGATGACACAAGTGGCAAATGCCTACAAGGCTACACCATCACACAGATGAGACAAGTGGCCAATGCCTACAAGTGTACACCATCATACAGATGAGACAAGTGGCAAATGCCTACAAGGGTACACCATCATACAGATGAGACAAGTGGCCAATGCCTACAAGTGTACACCGTCATACAGATGAGACAAGTGGCAAATGCCTACAAGGGTACACCATCCCACAGATGAGACAAGTGGCCAATGCCTACAAGTGTACACCATAACACAGATGAGACAAGTGGCCAATGCCCACAGGTGTACACCATCACACAGATGAGACAAGTGGCCAATGCCTACAGGTGTACACCATCACAAAGATGAGACAAGTGGCCAATGCCTACAGGTGTACACCATCACACAGATGAGACAAGTGGCCAATGCCTACAGGTGTACACCATCACACAAATGAGAAAGATATCCTGTACAAAACCTCATACAAAAAATACTGACAATAACCATACACAAAATTTTCAGATCCCCTCAAAACAACTCAGACAATGTGTGCAATCTAAGTTAAACTGAAAAGCTTGGAACAAACTTCCAGTGTATCTTATATTTTTTGTTTTCTTGTTTTTTTTTGTTGTTGTTACCAGAAGAGATGTGAACACAAATAAATGTAAGCAAGATGAAAACAAACTGTTACTTTTGTGTTTGTTTTTACCGGTGGTCTACACAAGTCTACACAAGTCGTCAGTGGTTTGAGCAATGCTTGCCTTTCTGGGTACTTCTGGCTTCAGAAAGCTTTCTCAAGCTAAGCACACATTTGATCTGATCTTTCTTGTTTTTTTGTTCTCATTTAACAAAGACAAACTGCTAGCTTTACATGATGGCAGTTTCATGTTAGTCTCAGAGTTAAATTCACAACTCATCAAGAAATAAAAGCAAAAAGCCTACATAAAAATTTGACAACGTACATGTTTGTTTACAAATTACATACAGATCAGTATGGCTCTTCCCATCCAGTTACTTGTAGTAATTGGGAATACTGAAAAAAAAAACTCCGAAAAAAAAACAAAAACAAAAACAAACCACACAACCACATTCATGTAAATTACTGAGTATAGACTCATAGTCTAACACTCAAAGCCAAGGAAAATTGTCAACCTTTTGTAAAATTTGGGTAACATGGAAAAAGTAAAGTAATCTAAATTTAATCCAATCACAACATAAATGGTAAAAAAAACACGGAACAAAGAACAAAACAAACCAGTGAGAACCAAATGTGAACAATCCTGTCTAAAAATCCCAGTTCCAAGCTGTGTAAAAACACATCATTTTCATTTGCTGTTTTGTTGCAATATTTGTCAACTAACTCTTGGCTCTACAAGTACAACTACTGAATACTGAAACAGTTAGGAAGAAAATATTTTTCATCACTTAGGGTTTAGGATATGTCGCTTTCAAGATTACACTCCACACAGACACACCCAAACACAAAGACCAGCTCATATCAAGATATCCCCATAGCATTTATAAGGGGAGACAAAAACGTGAGATCTAAGAATCAGGAGTGCTAAAATTACCAGAAACTATAAACTATAGACCTTATCATATTGAATGATTGATTTATTTGATTGTTGTCTGATGGCACACTGAAAAGTTTCCATATCATAAGAAACTTCATTTTCATTGGTGAGTGACAAACTCTTTGTACAATTGATAGAAAATATTGATTTTGCATGTGTTTTGGATCTTGATTCTGATGAGGGTTTCAAGAGACTATCACAACCAACATAAACAGAGCCTGGAGGAAAGCGGGCAGAGCCTGGAGGAAACCCAAGTTCACCCCCAGGTTGCTGGCAGACCTTTCCACGTACGGCCGGATAGGAAGCCAGTCTTATGCAAATGTAAATATTTCTGAAAGGTAAACACAAAAACTGTTTCACTTGCAAGTGTTAATACTTGTAATATAATAGAAAAATTTCTCAAGGTGATGCAGCGCTGAAATTTGCAGCTTCTTAATTAGGCCAGTGATGAAGCATTGAAGACAACAACAATGTGGACAACAACTAGTAATGCCACACAGTATCTATACACATTTATGTCAACACCAGTTCAACCTGCAAAAATCTGATTAACTATGTTAACAACACTGAAATCACCATATAATAAAAAACAACAGCAACAACCAAAAAACTTTGTCGGCCGCCTCTGATTAAAAAATGTGGATACAGAGAAGAAAAAAATTCTTGGCAAATAGCCACATGCACGTGCACAAAAAATAACAAACAAAAACAATAATACATATGTTAACAAATCACAGCATCTTTTAACTAGATAATTTCTACCAATAAATAGATTATCGAAAGTTAATAACAATACATATACTAAATATATAGATGTACACAGAATATAAATTTTGAGAACCCCCCCCCCCCCAGATTACAATCACAAACAATTCATGAGAACTCAAAGAGGTTTATGAAACAACAACAACCGTCTGTTGTTGTCCTTTGTCACTGCTGTCTCTACTGTGTTCTGAGCGTCTTTCTTCTTCTTGGAAACTAGGGTTATCTCCCCCTTGTCCTTGATCTCTGAAAAGGCTTTCATAGCTCGGTGGTTTTGATTCTGCGACATCAGAATATGCCGGTGGCTGAACTGGAAGCTGATTGGCCTCCTGGTGGCAAACTGGAGAAAACTGTTCTCGCTGTGCATTAGTGATTCTTGGACGGTTGTATTCTCGGAGGTCTGAAAAGCAACACATGGTAAAGGATCCATAGAACATCTTTTCATTTCTTAATATACAGTTTAGAATGTGTCCCAACATACTTAAATACAAGAAAAAAAACTTTCCAGTTTACTTCTTGTGGTATAAAAATGCTTTTAAACTATAGCTTTCCTAAGCGTCTTAAAGGTTAGTCGAGATATAAAAAAAACAGACCACATTTTTAGAAAGTATGTATCATCTAAAAAGCAATTTTGTCTTGCCTCCAAATATGGTCATCATCATATTTTGGCATTTTTTTTACGGTGATCCAAACGGAAATAAAGACTGAGGTGCTACAGGGAACTTTGGACCATACTGAAGCACAGTGACATCAGAGATTCTTTTTTTGTCGCCAAACTTGCTGTAACTGTTATGTTTCCATATTAAATACAGTTACAGGTGTTGTACTACATATATATTTATGTGGAACGTAGATATTTAGCAATCAGCGGATGTTCTATAAAGAATCTGCGACATTACTGTGCATCAATAGGGTCCAATGGCAAGGAGTCATCATTAGAGTGTATATATACTGTGTCTTCCTGTTTCCTTGCTCTAAATTCTCTGTGTTGAGCACCAAGCAAGGCAGCAAGAAGTACAATTTTAAAGTTCCTGGTATGACCTAACCTGGAATTGATCTCCTGCCCCCAGATGAACACATTCTTATGTATCAAAGTATATGAATCAATACTCTGGTGTTGGTACTCACCCTTAGATCTAGGCAAAGCTGTAGTTTACAGCCGTTTTTATTCTCAAGAAGATTTTTCGTACTTAAGTATGTTAGAATGCAGACAAGAAAATCTAGTGGACAAAGCATTCAAGCAGACCAATCTATCATGGTATGAAAGTCCAGGAATATTTATTTATTTAATTCTTGCTGAATAATGCGTGCTCAAGTAATTTTTCACCTATATGATCAGTTTTATGGGCAAAGTAAACTGGAATGTCCAGAATAAACAACTTGACAAGTAACGGACGAATTTTCCCACATACTATGCAAAGACATGCACACCATACTGGTGAAAGACATCCAAAGTCAGACTTGAAAAAATGCCATAGAAGTGCTGCTGGCCGCTTCTTGTCATCAAGGAACCACAAGCAGTCAGGGCAGGGAAATCTACAAATCCCCTGAGTGAGACCAGGTATGAACCTACCTCCCCCATCATGTAGCTGTCCTAGCGATTGAAAGGTGTCTCTAACCACTGAACTATTCACATACACTGAACTTCAAACCTCTGCTTACCCGGTCTATGCTTTGTTAAGCTCATATAACAGGTCACAAAACAGGACCGTGTGAACATGACAAGAGTTGCATGTTCGTCATAACTCTGACATTGCGCGAGTATGTGTAGGATTTCATGTCGTGAGTACATGTACATGTGATTATATTTATGTTGATTAAATGACCCAATCTTAGAGTGGATAATAAGGTCCACGTGAAAAAATACAGGGTCAAAAATTTGACTGGCAGACTTAGCCACAGCTATTAAGAATTCTGGAACGTTGGTGTCACATGATGAAAACGATTTTCCAGTGCTTACTTCTGACAAATCTATCTTCTGATGTCGAAGTGAGGGAAGCTCGTAAATCGTCTCCCATCCTGCGTCTTCGCAGCCAGAACCCCCCGCCTGAGCAAGCCACGAACAGCATCAACACACACATCCTGTGAACAAACCCACAACACCACACAGATGAACAATACATTTATCAATGTGACCAGTGCTTCACACAACACAATGGTGAAAAATGCATTTATCAATGTGACCAGTGCTTCACATAATACACTGGAAAAAATGTATTTATCAATGTGACCAGTGCTTCACATAACACACTGGAAAAAATGTATTTATCAATGTGACCAGTGCTTGACACAACACACTGGAGAAAAATGCATTTATCAATGTGACCAGTGCTTGACACAACACATTGGTGAAAAATGCATTTATAAATGGGACCAGTGCTTGACACAACACAGCTGAACAATGCATTATATTTACAGGGTAGTCTCCGTGGCTCAGTCGGTTAGTGCACTAACGCAGCGCAATGATCCAGACACCTCCCACCAATGCAGTCGCTGTGAGTTCAAGCCCAGCTTATGCTGGCTTCCTCTCCGGCTGTATGTGGGAAGGTCTGCCAGCAACCTGCGGATGGTCGTGGGTTTTCCTCAGGCTCTGCCCGGTTTCCACCCACCATAATGTTGGCCGCCATCATATAAGTGAAATATTCTTGAGTACAGTATGACTGACCAATCAAATAAATAAATAAATATATTTACAGGACAAGGACACTGTTGAATAATGTCTAAGCCACTGAAAGGCAACTGTCTCAAGAACTTCTTAATAGAAAACAAGAAATGAGTATAAACATTGTATTTCAACTATGAAAGTTTGGCCCGTGAAAAAGCCCATTCAGATTCACATAATGGCCTTAAAACAATGCTTCAGATGCCAAAATATAAGGTTTTCTGATAAAAATTTAATCCGATTTCACAACAAATTCTTCAGCAGATCTACAAAGAGGATGAATCATTTAAAATCAAGCTGAATGTGTCACTTACTAAATGGTAAACTTTAAATGAAATGCATGCATCTGAAAAGTAGTGGTAATTAATTACTAACGATTCACATTTACAATAACAGTTCTTTAATTAGAAAATCTCAACTGCAGTGAGTCTGATCATAGTTTGTCTCACCAAAAGTACCAGAGTCTGTAAAATGCTACGATGTTGTCACAACACTTTGTTCCACAGCAAGTCTGATGAATGCCACAGCTAGGAGAAAAAACAACAAGAATTCTTGATTTTAGTCAAGTATACAGACATCTAAAAATCTGACCTTTTAGGCCATCCTTAAAATCTTCCTCGTTGGAGGTAACCCAATCAAACCCTAACCAGAGTCTCTCATGAGACAGCAGCTCTACTGGTTGGGACAAAATTATCACAGAGTCAATGTATGTATAAAGTACAACTGAAAATCAATACTATGAACTATATATCTTGATTCACTTGTGCAAAGGTTTGTTGAAACTAGACAAAAGCTGTAACTGTAACTAGTAGCAGTTTGAAAGAAATGTTAAAAACTGCTGGATAAAGAGAAACCGAGAAACTGTTCATCAGAATGGAAAATTGATACTACAATTACTGTATCCTGATGTACTGTACACTTAAACCAAGTTTCATTGAAATCAGTGAAAAAACTGCAGGAAGAATAACGCTTTGAAAGATACGTGTATGTTAACATATATTGGATAAACAGGAAGACGGACAACCAACCCCTGAAATGGAAAATTGATACTTCGAATTATGTATCTTGATGTAGTCAACACTTCAACAAAGTTTTATTGAAATCCAACAGGAGTAGGAGGAGTAGCCTTTTGAAAGATACATGTATGTTAACATATTCCGGATAAACAGACAGATAGATAGCCAGTCAACCAATCATCGAAATGGAAAATTGATATTACTAATTGTGTAACTCCATGTAGTGTACGCTTGAGTTAAGTTTCACTGAAAATGGAAAAAAGCTGTACGAGAAGCAGTGGTTTAAAAATGTTAACACATTCTGGATAAACACAGGGACAAACAGACAACCAATCATCAAAATGGAAAATCGAAAACACAAATTATGTGTCTTGTGGTACTCTACATTTCCACAAAGTTTTGTTGAAATTGGACACAAACTGAAGGAGGAGTAGCCTTATTGGAGGAAAAACTAATAAATTGCTGGACAGATGGACAGATGGACGGACATCAGACATTTTGCTAATACATAAAACCTCCTCTGGTTTTCGAGCTGGTCGAGTTAAAAGCAGCGTAGGTCAGTATTTAAATTTCTCCATTTTTATTTTGGATAACAGAAAACATAGGGATTTTAAAGAAATTAACATTGGGAGAATAATCAAAAATAAAAAAGGAAAGGAATTGTTTCAAAAGCCAAATAAACAACTTTCAGGTAGGGCCATTTATTGGGAGGTTGGTCAGGTTTTCCTGAACAAACATGTTTATGAGGATGGTCTTATTCCTTGACTAGACGATTGTTCAAATCTTGAAATTATTTCACACACAAAAAACTAGTTTAAATATGGCTGAAGGGCCAAAAGAAAATATGAAATGAACTTATCAGCATAAACACATGGATTGTCACACTTGCTATGAGATCTCCAGCTGATAATAACCAGAAAATATATTTATTTATTTATTTGATTGATGTTTCATGCCATTACTCAAAAATATTTCACTTACACAACTGCGACCAGCATTATGGTGGGAGGAAACCAGGCAGAGCCTGGGGGGAAACCCACGACCATCCACAGGTTGCTCGCAGACCCTCCCATGTACAACTGAGAGGAAGCCAGCATTAGCGGGACTGGAATGCACCACAGCTGCACTGGTGAGAGACTCCTGAGTCATTGTGCTGTACCTGCACAGTAACCCCATCAGCCACTGTTGGTGTGTCAGCGTGAAGACGAATGCTGTGTAAAGGTCACTGTTATTCATGCAACATTTTCACCTCGGTGTTTGCGCAACAATAGCTTGTCGGCTGTAGTAAAATGGTGAATACCTGGACATCTGCATGTCAAATAGCCGCTTTACATTAGTCAAACGCCCCATACCGCCATTTAACAGGAAACAAAAGCCTATAACACAGGCATGGTTGTGAGGAAATAGCTTGTGAACAGTTTACCAAGTTATTAAAGTAATTGAAATCTTTTCAAATACTGACACACAAATACTTGTATGAAAACGGAGATCAGATCGCAGATCACTCGTCTAACTTTAACGTCATAAGAGAAAAAGCTGAGAACTAATCACTCCCTTCACATGACCAGAACTGTAGCACATTAAATCTAATCAAGATAACACTTTACTTAAAGAAGTCTAATGAGAGTGTGTTGTCTTTCACTTCAACATAATAAATGTCCACACAATGAAACCTGTTCATGGCTAAACATAAACTTTCCCCTTTTCCTTTTCCATAAACTGTTTGTCATGAAATTACTTACCTCACAGTTTCAATGTGAACAACCTCATTCAAAGGAATTTAAATAGGCACAGATAATCCCTTAGCTCAAATGTTCCATAGCCTGAAAATGTGACCCATGAGGCCTCTGACTGCACACTCGAATCCAGCTCACATTCAACTGGCAATGGATTTATTTATTTATTTACTTCTTTGATTGGTCTTTTATGTCTCACTTAAAAATATTTCCCTTATACAACAGCGGCCAGCTTTTTGGTTGGAGGAAAACTGCCAGAGAACAGGGAAATTCCCTTTAGCCCGGAGGTACATTACGCAAAAAAATTGCGTGGATGTACATGTGCTACCCTGTAACATTTCTCCCACAGATTTACCCCTTACCCACGACACCACATCACAAAGGGACACGACTCTTTTGCTGTAATGTCCTATGTTAAAATCAGTGTATTGTTTAGTACAACTTACTAAAAGTACTGTGTATGTCCATGAAAGATGTGCCAGCAATATCGGGAGTCCACCTGCAAATCAACAGAAAATATGTGTAAAATACAGGTAATTACACACATTTACTGTATGGACATACATGTATTAATATGTCCCCGCAACATCCGGAATAGGGCCACGCTATATTAGTCACCCTGAAGTTAATTTACCATTTAAAGAGTGTGTTTTTAGGAGTAAGCAAAGTTAGGTGGGACCTCTAAAAATAGCCAGTTTCACGCTTAAAGCCACAGATGTTACAAACTTGAGCCTTATTTTCAAGACTGGCCTTAATTTTTATAAACTGATCTGGGAAGCCTAAGATGAGCCTTGTACATGTACGATGCTTTAAGCCTTTTGGTAGGAATTTGGAAAACTTCCTAATGAAATATAACCTTTAGGACATCTACAACACGTAGGCAAATTTGACGATCTCCATCAAATATGCTTTTCTATCTAACATGTATTTATTTATTTGCTGGGTGTTTTATGTTGTACTCAAGAATAGTTAATTTAGAAGAAGGCAGTCAGCATTATGGTGGTGAAAACTGGGCAGAGCCCGAGGAAAACCCACAACCTTCCTTTGTAAGACCTGTGGGGAAGCCAGAGTGAGTCGGGACTGAACTCATAGCAATCGCATTGGTGGGAGGCTCCTTGGTCACCACGGTGTACTAGCGCGCTATGCACCTCGGCCACAAAGACCCCCTCGACTTCATGCAATGGTGACATATTCATATGGTGATGAAAAAATGGTGACACACGCTCATAAATGTGGCACCTTCTTTGTTCAAGGTATCATTGGAGTTTTGATTGATTCGGATAATTTTTTAAATATTTCTTTTAACTTGTATATGTTATTTAGCCTTCTGTTTCATGCCTGTATTCACCAGTGTTCAGAAATTTTCAGGATCAATGGCAACATTGAACTTTCTAGAGGCCAGCTGGTAATCCCTCTCTGCCTCTTCAAACTCTTCACCTACAGACCACGTAGCATCCGTGCCCCCCCCCCCCACGCCCCCAACATCATTCAGTTGTTCTGACATTCATCAGAGTCAACATCACAACACCCTATTTTATACTGCATGCTACTTTATTTGACAACTGAAGTCTGGGGCCTTCGGAAGCGTGTACATGTAGCTTAAAGCTGGTTTTAAGAAGGTTGATAAGCCTTTTACCACTTTCACCGTAAACTGCACACCCATTTAGGCAAAATTTTAGGTCATTTTAGGTCTTCTGTGTAATTGACCTAAACCTAAGTTTGCCCCAAAAATGCATTTTCAAAGGCAAATCAATGTCATAAAATATTATTTTTGGTGGTAAAAGTTACATTTTTCCTGCAGGATATCATTCTAACTTCCAAACAAATCTGAAAACACCTTCCAAAAATCGACAGAACTCTCAGAATCACGAAAAACGAGCAACTTAGTCATCGGTGAAATTTCAGGTCATTGGGTGTATGAACCATACCTCTCAGGTCACTGAGTGTATGAACCATACCTCTCAGGAACCTACAAGTGAATAAACATACAAACCAAGCCTTTCATTTTTTTATTTATTTCATTGGGGTTTTATGCCGTACTCAAGAATATTTCACTTACATATATATGACGACGGAAAGCAATATCGTGGGAGGAAACCGGGGAGAGACCGGGAAGATTTCCCCAACCATCCACAGGTTGCTAGCGGACCTTCGCACACATGGTGGGACCTGAACTCACAGCGACCGCATTGGTGAGAGGAGCTAACCCCCTCGGCCATGGAAGCACCCCCCCACCCACCCTACAACAAGCCTTTGAGAACAAACAAGATACAAAATCCAAAGACTTGATTCTACAATGAAATGTCTGATATCATCAAAAAACCCACAGCACTTTCTATTGCAGACCATAATCCTCATAGCTACGACAACTGTTTGATAAAAAGAGAAGTTATGGCCGAGGTGGTTAGCGTGCTAGTGCAACATAATGACCCAGGAGCCTCCCACAAATGAGGTCACTGTGAGTTCAAGTCCAGTTCATGCTGACTTACTCTCTGTCGGTAGAGGGTGGAAAGGTCTGCCAGCAGCCTGTGGATGGCAGTGGGTTTCTCCTGGGCTCACCTCGGTTTCCTCCTACCCTAATGCTGGCCACTGTCGCTATGAAATATTCTTGAGCACGGAGCAAAACACCGATCAAATAAATATAAATAAAATGAGAAGTGAGCTGGGATGATTCATTGTAAGTTGCCAAATACAGCTACATGTACATAAAAAAACCTCCAAATTGTCCTCATACAGCTCTGGCCGTCACACATCTCCCTTACTCCATTTACCACATACAGCTCTGGCAGTCACACATCTCCCTTACTCCATTTAACACATTCAGCTCTGGCAGTCACACATCTCCCTTACTCCATTTAACACATACAGCTCTGGCAGTCACACATCTCCCTTACTCCATTTAACACATACAGCTCTGGCTGTCACACATCTCCCTTACTCCATTTACCACATACAGCTCTGGCTGTCACACATCTCCCTTACTCCATTTACCACATACAGCTCTATCCGTCACACATCTCCCTTACTCTATTTACCACATACAGCTCTGGCCGTCACACATCTCCCTTACTCCATTTACCACATACTGCTCTATCCGTCACACATCTCCCTTACTCCATTTACCACATACACATATACATGACAGGCTCCCCTCCCTCTTTATACACACTGGATTACCTCTGTCCCCCCACCTCTTCCAGCCCCACATCTGCTCACAGATTTCAACCAATACATAATGGTAAAAACAGAGTGTCATCCCTTGGATGCAAACTCTGCTTGTTAAAGACAGATTATCCATGTGCTATTAGCCTATCCTTTATACATTAAGGAAAATTATGGGCTGAATGTGTTATCATGGATACTTCCAAATCCAAATTTATGTCATTTTAATAACTTTATAAGCAACTCAGACAATGTATTTTTTGTTTTTTAAGCAGCTTCTATTTCTGTGTATGAAATGTAGCGATGGGTTTCTATGTGTCAAACTTCAACACCCGGTTATCAGTTATCAGTGATCTTGGCATTAGAGTACATGTATTTATGGGACCAGGCACAGTTTTCGAATGTTAACGATGCCTATAGGTATAATACTAATTTGACAGCTTTGGATATGTATAAAAAAAAAAAAAAAAATGATTTATGTCATAAGCTCCACTGGAATATTACGGTCGTCCACTCTAATGCACGAACTCACATGGGAAATCATTCGGATATTCCTGGTTATGTTCGTATATGTATATACATTGTACTATCAGCTGTCGCTGACATTCCCAGCAAACTGTCACACACAGAAACAACACGACTTCATCACTGCCATCGCCACTGTGGGTCCCTCAGAGATTTGCATGAACGAGCCCGAACAGAAGGTCAGTATGACCTACTTCTGATAGTTACATCACAGCATCATGACCGCAGCTGCACACTGAGTGCTAGGCCTTAATGTCAGGCTCAAATGAATTCCCTGGAAACATGGTAACCTTCAAGTTACAGCAGTGCTTAAATTACATGACTAAGAAAAAGAAAAAAGAATCAAAAAAATCTCATGAATAATTTAAATACCTGGTCATTAGGAAAAAAATATGTCATCACTCAGCAATGAAATCAGAAAGTTATAGAGAAATATCCATTATCAAAATTCTGTTTGTTGTTGGGGGCTGGGGAGGGGGGGTAATCCTAATAACCCTCCACAAACAAGAGCTCTACTAAAAAGTATTTATTTGGATTTTGGAGGCATTTCTTTTTATTCTCTCAATGTAAATTTATGTACAATTCCTATCTTTTGCATTAGCTAGAAAACAAAACGAAAATTTCACTACCAACCTTAACTTCAGCTTTTCATGAAGGTTAGGTTCAAACAATGAAATTTTTAAGGACTTTCTCACCCAGTTTTTCCCCCTTGGGCAGATTTTAGGAAAGTAAAGTGCAGAAGCAGGCCTCCATCTCTAGGTGGGCACAAGCAAGAAAAATATCGGCCTTATGACTAAATGTACACCATTTATCCATACATGTACAATTTGATTGGTCTCAAGCCGCATTGCCCAGACTAAATCACCTCTTGCTGGATTCAAAGCAGTGTGAGATACACATACACTGCATGACGTGGCTAAAGACTTGACTGCTGTTTTTATATACTGTCTGTACTAAGCTCTATGTTCTGTGTTCTAGGATTCGTGAAAATTAACAACAGAGGAACCTCTCACCAATGCAGTCTGGTAAGTGGGTAAGAGTTCAAGCGCAGCTGAGCTAGGTGAGTGACATGTACATTGTGAATGCTGCTGTAAACAACTATTGAGCGGAAAGAAGATTACAGAAGGGACTAAGCCTGTACACAGGATAGCATTATGGTAAATATTTTCAGGCTATGACGAGTCCTCCAGAATTGCACGTCATCTTGTGGAAAATTCTTATTGCTGATGGAAAATATGCTTAGCACTGTAATTACAAGATACTAGCAAATGACACATATGCCCAGCCCACCACCACCATCCCCAACAAAATGAAATTAAATAACATCTTTTTTTTTCATTTCTATATTGTTGCTCCATACTGAACGTTTAAGGTCACCAAATAGTGATGGTAAAAAAGTAAAAAATGAGATTAATTTCATGATGCAGAACTATAAAAAATTGATGTCAAAAGGTAAAATTTCAGATTTTTGACATTTTCATTTTTGGAATGTTAGGATATAATAAGTAATTCGTTCAGCTGCTTGACGTTACTGCATATGCTTACATATGGCAGAGGGTATGGCAGCAGTTCTGACCATGATTTTTTTTATTTTTTTTTCACAGTGAACACTGGTGGAAGTCTTCTTTAAAGCTCAGGTTGCTGTAGCCCGACCCCACAGTCTAAGGGTGGATTATATTTACTGATGTGTGGGGGCCACTGGCCACTCTTAGCCCAAGGGCTATGTGGACCCGATTTAGGTATAATGCTTGTAAGGTGCTACCCACTCGTTCAATTCTGCTGCAAGTGCATGACATTCTTCCCAAATATACATAAAGAACCTTAACTGCGAAAGTTGAAATATTTGAGAACATTTTGCCACAATCACTACTTAGCATTGCCTCACCATTCTCAATTAAAGCCAAAGTAGACAATACAGTCAGCTGGCACATGCTGCCATGATTATTAACTCTGTGTCAACCAGGCGCATATGCACGCTGCAGGTTGACCTTTGCCTGACATCACATCCTGAAAATTACATCCATACTAAACAAATCTATGCCTTCAATCAATCTGGGGGCCTCCGTGGCTCAGTCAGTTAGCATGCTATCGCAGTACAATGACCTGATGCCTCCCACCAATGTGGTCACTGTGAGTTCAAGACCAGGTGATGCTGGCTTCCTCTCCGGCCATACACGGGAAGGTCTGCCAGCAACCTGCGGAGGGTCGTGGGTTTCCCCCAGGCTCTGCCCGGTTTCCACCCACCATAAGCTGGCCGCCGTCGTATAAGTGAAATATTCTTGAGTACGACTTAAAACACCAATCAAATAAATAAATAAATCAATCAATCTGCATAAAGGTCACCCACGTATGCGCATGCGCAGGGAGCAACAACACCGTTTATTAGGTCAAGTTGTCAACAACGCACGTCAGCATAAATCACAAATGTCAACTATCTATAATTTACTGGTCATACATGTCTTGGTGAACATAGTTTATCACAATATTACACGGTTCATGCATGTCTTGGTCCATTTTACATGGAATTTTGTAGCGTGGAGTTTCTCTACGACAGGCTGTTTTTAAATAGCATAATTTTAACCTGCATAGCTCTGGCTGTAATCTACACTTAACTCGACATTAAAAGATTACAGCTGAGATCCTTGGCCAAGATTGCTATAACGTTGTTAAGTGACATTAATTCACTGATGAACCAACTTTTTACAATGAAAATCTGAAAACTGGGTCGATCAGTCAATAACAAAAGCACCTAGTCTTTACAACTGCTGAAAATCAAAAAGTTTCCAACTCACAGTTCTGAATAGGTAGATGATAATCAGGAGGGCTGATTGTTTGAGGTGAGCACATCCTCTTTGCACCATCTCCATGATGTCAGCGTCTTCGCGTATCCTGGTGGCTCTGACTGGATCATGTAATAACTTCTCAAATATTGTGAGATCAATCAACAGATGTGACCTTGTCTAGCCTTGCACATCACTAAATTGTTTTGCATAACACAATCCTGAATTAATTGGCTGGCCGATAAATGAACTGGAGCGAAAAAAAAAAGTGGCTACTACAAAATGACAGCAGAGGACGTTACTATTGCTACGACCAAACGTTTCTACAGTCAGTCTTAATGTCCCCGCGTGAACGCTTGATATATATCACAAACTCCAGCGAGTGAAAATGAAAGCGTTGTTGTTGTTGCTGTTCGTGGTCATCAAGGCATCTGTCAAAAATTGATATCCAGCCTCAGCAATTACTTCAAAACTATACGACTGTATTTCAGTAATGAAACACAAGTACTTGGTCGAAAAGAGAACTGTTAACTAGTTCCTGGCTTTACACAACTCTCGTCTTTCTACCGCTTGAGCTTTTTGTCCATTTTTCGCTGCAGCTGTGCCAGTATCAAGGTCACACATTCCCTCGGTGACTTTTCACCTGACAGGAGGAAATTATCTCCCTTGGCTGTTGAATTTTACCTCCCTGAATTATTTTCCATATAAATCGTAATGAAGCTTTTATCTGCAGTTCGAAATAATTTTTTTTAGTCGGCAATATTTCACGCTGACGTCTTTCAATTTAATCCTGTGACAAAATATAGTACATTGACTAAGCATAGTTTTTATTGCTCAAATATTAATTCATTTTGACCAGGGTAAACACGTGATACAGAAGGCTGCAAAACTGTGTCAGAGGTCAGAGTTCATCAAAATGGCAGAGACTTTGTTGTTGACGTTTTTCGGATTATCCATTACGATTCAGCAGGTGGGCTTTTCTCGACTGTCTTCTTCTGTACATAGCATCCCTTTTCACCCTAAGCTCCTTATTTTTAGACAGACCTGGTTAGTTCTTTCTTTAGGCTATGAAAACACAGAGTTCAGACGATGTAAACAAGCGGAAATGCTACCGTACATGATCTACGTTGGTTCCTCACCCTAGAAGTTGATCGTTGTGCAAGTTCTGCTGAAAGAAAGGAAAGAGACAGTAGTAAGGATGAGGGTGATATCACGTGGTAGGGAGACGTCAGTCCATTGATAAATGTCGTTTTCTCCATGAGCATCGGAAAAGGGTGTCAGCGACGAACATCAGCTCAACTTATTCTTTACAAATCGCAGGAAAGATTCTTTTCAGATTCACACAAACTGAAATCAGCACTGTTGTTTATCTGAAGTTGCTAAATCAAGTAATTTTACCTGCATGTTTGAACTCTTAGGATAAGTAACTACATGTAGTAAGTAATTTAAGGAGTTACTTTTACTAGCATCCGAGACCCACATGCAAATTTTTCAGTGCTTTAAAGGTAGTCCTTACAAAGTTAGTGTTATAGTTAGACTGGGATTACTTGGAAGTTAGCTTTGGTCAGGTTACACTCAGCAGACATGTATGTAACTATGCCTTTATGAAGGCTCTGTAAATTAATAAGCTGAGTCAGCGTTTTGGGAGTCTCATGCAGGTTGGGGTTGAGGCAAGACAAGGGTGGGATGGCCTCTGATGACTGAGGAGTTCTGCATGATTTGGTCTCATCACAGGCCTGTTGGCCTTATCTATAAACTGAATCGGCATTGGAGCTGTCTCGGGAGATTAACTCTGTTTGGGCAAGACATGGGAGGGTACAGTTGCAAACTTACGCAAAATAGCGCTAAAGAGATGTGATCTCCAATAGTCGCTATACCTTAAAATGTTGTTGTTGTCGGGCTTGACGGCAGCAATCGGATGCAGGGCATTTTGGTTTAACTTAAGACTAAAGAGCAATCACTCTCAGCCTACGGTGGAAACTCTATTCAGCTATGTTTTGTGTGAGTAAAGTCCAGAAAAATAATGAAGAAAAATTGAGGGAAAAGGGGTCAAGGGCATTGTGTCTGTCAAATATGTATTCTGTGGAAGCTACTGGAAATCAGGTCTTTTTAGTGTTAGTTTGTGAGAGCACCCACTCATGTCTCGTCCAAACAGCGTTTATCTTGCTAGATGGCTCCAATACGGATTTGGCTTATTCAAGACCGCGAACATCCAGGCACTTCACCTGCTTGAGGCAGCGGCAAGCAGACGATGAGGTGAAAGATAACATGGAAAGGGATAGGAAAATGAACAACACTGGACAATATTCTGAGAGCTGTGGCTTATTATAACAGATATTGCAGTATATTTTACTGCAGAACAATCTGCATAGCATATGTAAATTACGAACGTTAACGAAACCTAGTTTTGGACTTATGATGTCGGTAAGCTGAGCTCTCTGTTAACTTCCGTGTTATTTTGACAATGTTTTCACCGCCATGTCTGAGCGAGCAAAGTGTGTTGGCGCGATTAAAACGGCTAATGCCCGGATGGCGTGCGGCTCCTTATTTGGCTCATTCATAAAGTAGTTTATTGGGTAAGCTTTGTGAGGTGGAGTTGTTTACTTTCATTTAGTGACATTGAATCTATAAAACAACACCTTGTTCAGAGTGCGCTTCCATGTCCACTGTCCATAACTATCACCACTCCTAAGAATTAAGTACTCTGTCTCATGTAAGTGTGGCTTTTTTAAAGTGACACATTTTGCTTCATTAAGATTGATTCACCCACCTTATAGGGCCACTTAAGCGGGGTTTTGGGGGGAAATTGTTGTTAGGTATCAGTTTAAAGCTTTTAATACTTCTGAAAGGACATTTTTATAGGCCAAACTTTACGTGAATTTACAGTAGTGTTTTTATGCCCTCATTGCACCTGGAGACTGCAACAAGGGCATCTCAGTATATGTCTACCTTTCTTTGCAAGGGTGAGTGCATTGTCAGTTTGTTTATATGTGGAGCCTCTCTGGGCAGGTGGTGAGGGTGCTAGTGCAGTACAATGACCCTGGAGTCTCTGTCCAAATGCCGTTGCTGCGAGTTCAAGTCCAGCTCATGCTGGCTTAATGCGTGGTCGTATGTGGGAAGGCCTGCCAGCAAGCTGCGGATGGTCATGGGTTTTCCCTGCCCAGTATCTTCCCACCATAATGCTGGCCCCTTGCCATATAACCGAAATATTCTTGATTGGCTTAAAACACCAATCAAGTAAAGAAATTTCTAAAATCTCCTTGTGTGTGGACTGTTGCCCTTGGGTTCCAGTATTTTGTGCAATTTACCGAGAATTGCTTACTTGGCAGTCCATGCAACAGTTAGAAAATCTGGACACATATTATTTTTTTTCAGATACAAAATACCTTTAAACCATGGTCAATGACAAACAAGTATGAAAAGTTACTAAAACAGCATGCCTGCATCAGAATATCTATTGACCGCAGGCCGTAAGATGGTGTAACCACAATACAGCCAATCGGTGGCCATTTTTCATGAACACCTTGCACAAATTGCAGTTTTTAAAGCCTTCAAGCAGTTCAGTTATTCATATATGTATGTTTTCTTTTTTCGTCAATCCTGTTTTTTGGGTTTTTCTTCACATATACAAATAGGCTTACATTACAAACCCCTGTTTTATAATATTGTTAGATTTGAACTTTTCCTGTGTGCTGATAATTGTTCTGTGACCGCTGAGTCATGCTGAAGACTCCTGTGTTTTATGTTGTTAATACATCTATAATATATCCTATCTTTTTCTTGTGTTCCAGGTCAGCGCTTATTATTGTGATAACAATAGGTAAGGAGTTGTGTTTTTTTACATCTGCACATCCCTGAAAATACAAATAAAGTAACCATGTCTTGTGAACTTTTAATTTCTTTGATGCTTTAGATCGATACTGTTCATTATGAGTCAGTCCACATGCAAGGACAGGTTGTGGCCGTGTGCTCAAGTTGCTGGTGTTCTGATCACAAGTAGGCACAACAGGTTGGTTCACTTCTAGCCGTGGGCAGGGAATTTTTCAGATTTCCCAGCCTCTTTTGTTATTGTGGCCATGTTGGCAGTAAAAAACAGTCAACAGGACACCTGAACAGAGGTGTAGCTGTCAGCCAATTATGTCCGACTAGCACCTTGCATTGAAAAATGTACAGTATTGAATTACAACTGTACATTGGCTGCAACATCAAAGAAAGACTCCCGGACACGTCTTGTTGCTTTCCAGGGATTGAATTAATTGCAGGGAAGGCCATCCTTACAAACCTGCTTGTTGGCTGTAAGCCGACCCTTTGAGAAAAAGTAGGGTCACTTGGTAGGGAATTCTTTTTTTTTTCAGTCTGGCTCTTCGAAAAGAAAAGAAATAGACATGGAAAGAAAAAAAAAATAAAACTTTAATCAAAATACCAACAAAAACTTTTAGGTAGGGCTGTCATGGAGAGAGTTGGTCAAGATATACCAAACATATTCTTACAGATGGCCTTACATAAATGAAATAGGAATTAATATTCTACTCAGGTTAAACTTTTATTGAAGGAAAAGACAGCTGAAAATCAAAGTAAACATCATCATACTATTGGACACTGTGTGTATCACTTACTGCTGTATACTGTCATTTTTTTAGCCCTCTTGAAATGGAATTACAATTTACACCTGTCTGTGGATGTAATCAAATTTCTGAATTCTAGGGCATTCTGTTAATGGACTATACTGCCAGTGGCAGGTTATCTGACATCACATCACCGTTCCCTTGTCTTTTGTATTCTACTACTTGTTGGGGCAAATCTTTCGCAAACATTATTCCAGTGACCTTCTGCTCATGGGTAGTAAGATTTTTCAGCATTAAAAACTATGTTTAAAGAAAGACAAACTTCCTGTGATGTCAGACTTGACTATGTAAAAAGTGGCTCTATGCTCAATAAAGTCCACCATTGAATTCAAGCATTGAATGAAATTAAACTTTCTTTAAGTAAAAATCTTAAAAATTAAATGAACGCATTTTTATGCATAGTTTTCAGTTGAACGACTGAGGAACCTTTATTACTTTCTTGCTTTCTTTTGCTGTAGACAGTTGAAATTTTGAAAAAGTCTCTGTAACTACTAATTAAAATTGATTTGTTTTCATTGACAGGTGCAGTGAGGATGAGTATTGCTGTGGTATCAACATTTGTTGTGCATCGTACAGAGTGTGGGGCTTATGGTACTTCTGGTAAGTGACCTTTCAGTCGTTGGGACTCACAAGGTATGGTTTCAAATCTGGCCATGGACAAGGGATTTCTAGTTTCTCTGTCTCACTGCTGAGGGAGGGGTGTGTGACTTGGTGACAACATACGGTTTGTGATGCTGGTGTGCCCTTTTACACCTATAGACTAAAATTCCCTGAAGACTACTTGTGTTCCATGAGTGTGATGGCATATCTGTGCATCACAAGTGGAAAGGTCCATCAGCAGCTAGCTAAAGGTCAGTGGTTGCATGAAGCCCTCATCATGTTATGATGTCTAATCTAAAGTTTGATCCATGATTTCATGTAAGTTGCTCATCTGAGACATTTATTGATCGTAGGAAGGTGTTCTTAGAGAGAAATACTGTAAATGAATTTTTTTCCCTGACATTAACTTTCGCAGACTTGCAATGGAAAAAAAAATTCGCTGGATTTAAATTTCACGGGTATGAGGGGTGGGATACTATGTACGAAAACAGTTAAGAAATAATGATGAATGCAAAACTCAAGGGCTTCAAAACAACTCAGACAAAAACTTCAATCTGCTTACAACATGCGTGCTTAAAGGCTGGGCGAGGCCATTCAACTGAACCCATCTGTGGCCACTTTTGATATTACGGGATTAAAAGTACATCATGGACATGTTACCTACAGGTACTTACTGATAAACACGTTGAGTTAGAGTGTCACAGTGTGAGTCAGATTCTTTGACATATATAGAGCATTGTAAGGTTCGGTGGCATTTCAAAGTATATTTGCTCAGTTGGTTAGGGTGCTATCGCAGCACAATGGCCCGAAGCCTCCCACCAATGGGGTCGCTGTGAATTCAAGTCCAGCTCATGCTGGCTTCCTCTCCAGTCGTACCTGGGAAGGTTTGCCAGCAACCTGCGGATGGTCTTGGGTTTCCCCCGGAAACAGTGTGATAGTTGGCATATAGTTACACATAACAGGTTAAATTACCAGGGTGGGGATGACAGTGTGATAGTTGGCATATAGTTACACATAACAGGTTAAATTACCAGGGTGGGGATGGCAGTGTGATAGTTGGCATATAGTTACACATAACATGTTAAATTACCAGGGTGGGGATGACAGTGTGATAGTTGGCATATAGTTACACATAACATGTTAAATTACCAGGGTGGGGATGACAGTGTGATAGTTGGCATATAGTTACACATAACAGGTTAAATTACCAGGGTCGGGATGACAGTGTGATAGTTGGCATATAGTTACACATAACAGGTTAAATTACCAGGGTGGGGATGACAGTGTGATAGTTGGCATATAGTTACACATAACATGTTAAATTACCAGGGTGGGGATGGCAGCATGATAGTTGGCATATAGTTGCACATAACAGGTTAAATTACCAGGGGCGGGATGACAGCGTGATAGTTGGCATATAGTTACACATAACATGTTAAATTACCAGGGTGGGGATGACAGCGTGATAGTTGGCATATAGTTACACATAACAGGTTAAATTACCAGGGTGGGGATGACAGTTTGATAGTTGGCATATAGTTACACATAACAGGTTAAATTACCAGGGTGGGGATGACAGTTTGATAGTTGGCATATTGTTACACTTAACAGGTGAAATTAAATCTCTTGCCAGTTTGCTTCAGTTTGGGTTTTATTCTAATGGTTAATGTGTACTAAGTTACTGTATACCCCCCCCCCCTCAACTTTCACCTTCAAGCAACGTCTTAAGTTCAGCTAATTAAAAAAAAATGTAGTGATGCTAATGGCAGCTTATTTGAAGTCAATGGCCCAGAATTACTCATGAGTGCTGTGTTGCCTAAGGTCAGTAAAACATATAGAATAAGGCAGAATGAGTAATTTAGTCATGGGCAAAGTTCCAGGCTAAATATTTTATGTTGTTGTTAATGGCTATAAATAAGGTCATTTTACTTGTGTTTCTTACTCTATTTAAACAGGTTTGGGTTAGTCTTCTTCCTCTTCTTGCTGTCATCGTGCGCTGGATTCTGGAGGTACAGATACCGACAACATCCCATCATCATCACGCTTCCCTACAGTCCGCTGTCAAACACAGAGCCATCGGCAGATCCGGAGAAGGTTGGTCATACCACATAACATTCCATCAACATCATGCTTTCGTACAGTCCCGTCAAAAACACAGAGCCATTGGCAGATCCGGAGAAGGTTGGTCACATCACATAACATTCCATCAACATCATGCTTTCGTACAGTCCCCTGTCAAAAACACAGAGCCATTGGCAGATCCGGAGAAGGTTGGTCATACCACATAACATTCCATCAACATCATGCTTTCGTACAGTCCCCTGTCAAAAACACAGAGCCATCGGCAGATCCGGAGAAGGTTGGTCACACCACATAACATTCCATCAACATCATGCTTTCGTACAGTCCCCTGTCAAAAACACAGAGCCATTGGCAGATCCGGAGAAGGTTGGTCATACCACATAACATTCCATCAACATCATGCTTTCGTACAGTCCCCTGTCAAAAACACAGAGCCATTGGCAGATCCGGAGAAGGTTGGTCATACCACATAACATTCCATCAACATCATGCTTTCGTACAGTCCCGTCAAAAACACAGAGCCATTGGCAGATCCGGAGAAGGTTGGTCACATCACATAACATTCCATCAACATCATGCTTTCGTACAGTCCCCTGTCAAAAACACAGAGCCATTGGCAGATCCGGAGAAGGTTGGTCATACCACATAACATTCCATCAACATCATGCTTTCGTACAGTCCCCTGTCAAAAACACAGAGCCATCGGCAGATCCGGAGAAGGTTGGTCATACCACATAACATTCCATCAACATCATGCTTTCGTACAGTCCCCTGTCAAAAACACAGAGCCATTGGCAGATCCGGAGAAGGTTGGTCACACCACATAACATTCCATCAACATCATGCTTTCGTACAGTCCCCTGTCAAAAACACAGAGCCATTGGCAGATCCGGAGAAGGTTGGTCACACCACATAACATTCCATCAACATCATGCTTTCGTACAGTCCCGTCAAAAACACAGAGCCATCGGCAGATCCGGAGAAGGTTGGTCATACCACATAACATTCCATCAACATCATGCTTTCGTACAGTCCCCTGTCAAAAACACAGAGCCATCGGCAGATCCGGAGAAGGTTGGTCATACCACATAACATTCCATCAACAACATGCTTTCGTACAGTCCCCTGTCAAAAACAGAGCCATCGGCATATCTGGAGAAGGTTGGTCACATCACATAACATTCCATCAACATCATGCTTTCGTACAGTCCCCTGTCAAAAACACAGAGCCATTGGCAGATCCGGAGAAGGTTGGTCACATCACATAACATTCCATCAACATCATGCTTTCGTACAGTCCCCTGTCAAAAACACAGAGCCATTGGCAGATCCGGAGAAGGTTGGTCATACCACATAACATCCCTTATTCATCACACGTCATTGCTCTCCTTTAAACGGGAAGCAAACCTTGTTATTCGTAAAATAGCAGAGCCATCCACCGACTTGAACAACTGTGGCAGCTATGATTATTCACGATGACATGCTATGTTATTGTGTTGTTATTCATTTCGGTAGACAGCACTGCTGGTTTGTGAGTTGCAAGATATGTTTACCTTGGTAGAAGGCAGGATCTATTCAAGGAAACACTGAACTCAGATCAGATCCAAAGCTGAGTCTATATGCTTTTGACACAAGTTTGATTCATTGATTTAGAGTAATATTTTGGGAACTCCTACCACATATGTTTTGTAAACAGCTAGCTTTGATGTGTAGTTTTCACTCTTTTCTGTTTCAGCCACCAGCATATACTGAAGCTGACCTAAGAACCAGCAGTTTTTACACAGGTGCTAGTGATAGCCCACCCCCTCCTTATGGCCAACAGTACCCCACCCAGGCTGCTTTCATGGCCACGCCCCCATCCTATGCAGCCCCTTCCACTGGATACACTGACTTTGAAACCAGAAATCAGAACTTCTATCAGCACTGAAGGATTTGAGTGAGACTGTTGTTGTTGTTGTTATTTTTGAAGAGACAGTTGATATGCTAGGGTGAATACGTGTCCTTTCAAGGTGTACACATGTCAGCCATAGAATTGGGTGAAACGAGATTTAATAAACAAAGTAACATTGTTGTCTTACCACTCCCTTTTTAACAGTGCAGTATAATGGTGCATTTTCATTTGTCACCGGTTGCAAAATTTCCAGTTGGCCTTAGAATTTTTGTAAGGTAGTATTTCATTGGCTGGATGTGCTTTGGGTTGTGGCAATATGAACGGCTGGAGAATTATATGAATAGGACAGTCAATCATTGATGATGTGCAAAAAAAAAAAAAAAAAAAATCTCAAAAAAAAAAAAATTAAAAAAAAGAAAAGAAACAGGATTATTAAAGCCATACTGAATACATATTTTGAGGATGCATGGAGACATTTTTCAGGAACTTTTTCAGTAGTAAATTGTCATTTCTTTTCTTATGGCTTTAGCAAACTTTCCCACAGTCAGTATTCAGTGGTTTTGTCAGAAAAATGCATTAGCCTTGTAAAAAAAAAAACAAAACAGTTTTTAGAGAGAAATTTTTACTGTGCTTACGCAGTGAGTGCCTGTGGTGTTTGAGAACTGACAACACGGATGCCACAGTTTTATACATTTTAAAGGTTACACGAGATGTATGGTTTTTATTTCCGAATATGCAGTTTACGATGTGTCTTACCGTATGGAAATGTAACAAAGAAGAAATTCCCAGCCTTTTTTGTTGATTATAAAATATGGCTTCAAAGTATGGTCTTTGCAAGGCCCAAGTGGTTAATTCGGAAATGAAGTAGCCTGTAGTCGTGGCATCGACAGTGATGGTTGCCAGGACAACTCCATTAAACGGGAGAGAATTTGGAAATGCATTTAACGCTCAAAAAGATCAGATGAGCCTCATTCCTTATATTGGCGATTTTTCACTTTAATGGAGAGGATATTCGTGCTTGTTTTGCTTGAAAAACCTCAGGCCAGATCGATTTCTGAACAGTTTTTTCAGCCGTGGTTAGTCTCCAGTTAAACATTCGGATGATTTGCAATAATCAGTATAACTGATGTAATATTGACTTCAGTACTGAGGTGGCTGTGCATGTAGGTCACAGTATGAAGTTAACCCATGCCATGTGTTTCTTTAATATATTTCCTCTCATTTTATGTGAATCTTAAAGGAAAAGACCAGGGAAGTAATGTAAATTGTAATAAAAAAAAGATTTGAAGATTTGAAAAAACACCATCGGATATTTCTTTGGACGCTCTCAAAGAAACATTTGCTTTATCAGCGTAAGCTCCCATAACAGTCAGAAGATGCCGAAATTGGCTGAGTGATGTGAATCAGGCCAGTCACTCAAGCTGTGATCCTTCCATGTTGATTTGAAGTGCTGTTTGTGCAGTTGAAATCAGTACACTCTGGCCCCCTGCCGACTCTTAGTTTTAGTCTGTGCACTGACAAAATGGGGGCAGCAGCCAACCATTCATACTCAAGTTGAATTTGTATCCATACAAGAGTAGCGTTTTGTACATTCAAGAGGTAAAATGGTAATGATTTAAGGGCCTGATTCATGTCATATCCGCGAATTGGGCTTTGAATAATCCTGCGTTCTGACTGGTCAAAATTTTTTCCTGAGTTGCATTTCCTCTTACATAGAGGTATTTATCATTTGTGATAAAGTCTGTGTTGTGATCTACTGTAAAATGTGTTGTCTTTGAAATAAAAAAATCTAAAATAATATTTGATGGTCATTTTTAAATCTTCGAACCATACGACACTTCAAACCATACTTTTCCTTTAATCATGTATATGTTGTGTATACATGTATATACATATGTAATAATATTGACTGTGCTAACAACATGGGTCAGGTTTTTCTTGCCTGTAAATATTTGTACATAAAAGATTGTTTATTTATGTGTTATTTTCACTTTATGATGTTGCTCCTTTACTAACAGCTAACAATTTGTGGATAATTCCCTGGCAAAAATCCTGGCAAAATTGTCTGTCAGGACAATTATTTAAATAAAATATATATCTGTGAATGCGTTGATTGATGTGATAATATATTAGTGTTGTCAGAAAACGCAGTTTTGGCAAGAACTTCTTACACTTAATGTTATCTCGTAAATTGCATTTTATCAAAACCCTTTATCAGTTTACAATTTGAACTCACCCTACATTCAAGGATTTGTTAATATAGCTTATGCTACATTGATTGTGAGTCATTGCCTTTACTTATTGATTATCATGTCATATGTTATTCATAATTTTCAGCAAGGCAGTTCAGTTCTAATTTTAAAATTGGTGGGAATTTAAATAATGGCGGCTGTTGTGGCATAATTATGTTATGGGTTTCTTCAAAACACAGTTGTTTGTCATATTGTGTATTATGTCTTTGTAATTTTGGTACGGAGTACAGAGAAGATAAGGTCCACATTTTATGATAGTCTTTTTTTGTCTTGCAAGAAAATAAAGAGATGTTATTCTTAATCCCTAGCTTTGTTGTGCTGATAATTTCTGGTATGTTGTTTGGGTGCAGTGTAGGCTTGAACGGAGTGTAGTCTTGTGTGCTAAAGTGTTCCTTAATTATGTTGGAATGCAGGTTTGGCCAAAATGTAAACTAAGGTGGAGTGTAATGATGGGTGGGAAGTGGACTAGGGTGTAGTGTAGACTTGGATAGAGTAGTCTTCGGTGAGGCGTAGATTTGAGTGCAGTGTTGCCTTAGGTGGAGTGTAGTGTTGGCTGGAGTGTGAACATGTGGAGTGTAGCCTTGGGAGAAGTGGGGGGTGGGTGGGTGAAGAGTTCTGTAGGTGATTTGCGTGGCCTGTGAACATCCAAACATTATTCATGTTACTTAATACTTACAAAAAGACTGAGTAGTCTAAGAGTGTAATTGTTCAGACCTCTTGTCCTTCAGTGATGAGATCTCATGTTCAAATCCGGGCTGGGAATTGGCCCTGTCTGAGCAGTTATAGGGTGCTTGCCATTCGACGATAGCCAGCATTATGGTGGGAGGAAACCCACGACCATCCGCAGGTTGCTGACAGACCTTCCCCCGTATGGTCGAAGAGGAAGCAATCATGAGCTGGACTTGAACTCGCAGCGACCACATAGCTAAGCGACTTCAAACATACATAGGTGTTGCCAGGAATTGCTTGGGGGGAGATCAACAGGTGAAGGTTTATGGATGGCCATGCAGGCCCTGGTAGTTTTAGCATTTCAGATAGCCACGGAGAAACGTTTTCTAATCGAAATTTATTTATTTATTTGATTGGGGTTTCACGCCGCACTCAAAAAAATGGACGACACCGGGCATATCAGTTCTGTTTACTTGTTCTATAGCTCCTCAGTGCTGACTGCCAAGGGAGGCAGCAAGTATCATTTTTAAAGTCTTTGGTGTGACGCGACCTGCTACTGATCCCGGGTCGCCCGAGCTCGAGGCGGACGCTCTAACCAGAAGACCACCGATACATGTCTTTGAACTTGTTCAAATTGAATTCAAGTATACAGCTCATAGCTCATAGCGCTATAAGAAGCAGTTGACACAAGGCGAATGATTCAAATTGATTGTTAACTTACTAGAAAATTTAAATGTGGATGGGATTTCTTTATTCATGTTTCGGAAGGGATGGAAGGCAGGTAATAAGAGAGAATTGTCTTAGTCTAGATTGATTCAGTTGAAAAGCTCTTGGTTTTGAACAAACCCAATTATGTATAAGGGAATATTCCTATCTCTTCAGCTGGGTTTGTTCAGATTGGGACTGCACGAAAAACCTCAACGTGTGCTCAAGTGCCAGTTCCATTACAGGAAGCGCTATTTATTTATTTATTACCGTCTTTTGTGATTTTAAAGGTTCCAGACTCTGAAGTGATATGCATGTGTCTTATCCTCAAGATAATTCCATAGGTGTCGACAGTCCAAATTTCTTTTTCACAATTCAGAAAGAAATAAGCCTTTAAATCACTTTTTCAGTTTTTCATTCCCCTGCATGTAAGTTCACTAATACGCTATATTTGTATAGGCCTACATGGATATAAGCACCACTTTTCTTATCAGCCGGTATAGGTTTTAATGCCTCAATAAAGACCATTTTTCTTCGCGTTATACAAGCAAACGATGACACCTCGATCGCTTTATCTTATCCTTATATAATGTACCTTAAGTGCTCCGCAAGCGTTAAATACCAGAATGACTTGGCTGCAATTCAGGTCCAATTTGCTAGGCTATTCAGTATACCATATAGGCCTAAGCCTAACCTCTGGTCTCCTAAATGGATTTGCTGAATTGTGTAGAAACATGTCCAAATCCGCTTTGAAAGCGCGGACCAGAAATTCGCGCATGACTATTAGTGAGCTATTACGCTGGCCACCTAGTTACCATATACAACGAACGGTGGGACTCAATGCTAACAGGCTATAGCTACTGGGTTTACCCACAAGTCTATACCACTGTCTGATTGTGTACGGCTTGTAGCACCCTAAGTGCCCAGTGTTTACGGTTTGTCAAATAGCGTCGTCAAACTCAACCAAGCCTCGGTGATATAGGGGCTGTAAAATCGCTGGCAGTGATTTCTGCATGTTGTAAATCACATATTTATAGGCCTGTACAGTGAAATGGGAAGTGGGTTGAACTTGGTATCATAAAGGTAAGGTGATATATAATGCCATTTATTTAAAGCTTAGCCACACGTTTCTGTCGTCTCTCACAAACCTACAAACGTGTCGCCTTGGTTGTAAATTGTTACATGTTTTATATATCTGTTTTATATATTATAGTGAGGTCTGCGAGCAACCTGCAGATGGTTGTGTGTTTCCTCCGGGCTCTACCTGGTTTTCTCCCACCATAATTTTGACCGGCGCCGTGTAAGTGAAATATTATTGAGTACGGCGTAAAAAAACAATCAAGTAAATAAATAAATCTTGTAGTGTCCGACCCAAATGCATGATCTTTATGAAGCGAAGCACTGTAGGAAGCATTCGTTGTATGTATAGTTCTTTATAACATTATGTACTAGTATGCAGGAGTTTTATACAACATTAATTATTTATACAACATTAATTATTTATACAACCATTAATTTACTATAATATACATGTATATCTTTGACTTTGCGATTCAGTGTTTACACTGGTTCTGCATGCGCCATATACATGGCTAACTTGCTCCACAAACAAGCGTAAATAGTTCAGACTACATCAGACATTTGCTTAAATACATTGAATCAATCTACAGAGTCTAAGTGTCAGCCAGGGTACAAAGTGCGCGCTAGAGTTACTTCTCCGTCTCTATTGCGCGCGAATTACACCCAGCTATGCAATATTTACTTACTGTAAGACATTGAAATTAAAACCTATAGATTTCTTGCTATGCATGAACTTATGTACTGCCGGGGCCTTGTAGGCCCACTTAATAAGGGTGCATTTACATTGAGTTATGGAATATTCGTTTCCCTGCAGTTTCCGTTTCAGTGTGTCCGGTTTCCTCTTAATTCCCCAAAATTATACTAACGCGTGCGTACATACAGGCCTCGTGATTTACGTGATTGGTGTTAAACGCCATATTCAAGAATTTTTCACTTATATGACGACAATCAGTTCTGTAGGTGGAAGAAATCGCAGTACTCAGAGGAGTACTTGACAACATACCTCACAATAAAACCTTTCTGACAAAGCCGCAACTGAAGCAGCGACAGCTGGATTGGAACAGGCGATCTCACTGGGCAAGCCACACTGCCTGACAATCATAGCCGTGGAGCGTTTTAATCGCCTGAGGCAGCGGGGAGGCAGAGAGAGAGAAACACATAATGAATGTTATACCATTGCATCGCCTAGCTAATGTAATCTGGAAATGAATGATATTTAATTCTTAATAATATAGGGAAAGGAACGGTGCAAATTTATCACAGAAAAACAACATTTTCGCCCGCAAAATCATGATAAGACAGCAGTTAATCTTTCATAAATATTTTTAATGAGTATTATTATTATTATATTTGGTCCTGCATAAGAAATCTGAAAAAAATCTACTTAGACAGTGAAGAAAACTTACGAACCCACGATCTTTTGTATAGGTCCTATGTCTCATCAATTCCTCAAAAGAGAGATGATAATCTACTGAAAAATAAACAGTAACCCAATCTGTCTGCAAATTTTAGTGTAAAATTTCAATATCTGTTATCACAGTGAACACCCCATTTTTTCTAATTTTTTGGACAGGTATTAGCGGAGCTGAAATCAAAAAATTGCACTTCTGGCTCAAGTCTGTGTGTGTGAAAATACAGATATGGACATGATGGTCACTAGATGGACTATTTGATTTGAGAAGAAAACGGAAACTGTGTATTCCTGATACAGTTACGTGTAAACTGGCTAAAAAGGTCGTACCAGGCGTGCCAAAAATTACAAGAATTTATTCATTTATCTATTTATTTGAATGGCGTTTAACGCCGCCTCAAGAATATTTCACTTATACGACGGCGGCTAGCATTATGATGATAGGAAACTGGGCATAAGCCGGAGGGAACCCATGACCATCCGCAGGTTGCTGGCGGATCTTCCCACGCACCGCTCAAAAGAATTGGGGCACTTTGTGTGCACAGGTGATGCTATGTGGAAGGTGTAGATTTTCATCAGCTGGCATGCACAGCGTTTCATGGAAACATATGTCTACTTAATGGATATGTCTAGTTACGGATAATGCACTGGTCAAATTTTTAGGCCTGCTCTATACTGAGTATATATTGGTCCATTGTTAGGCTTACACTCTTATCCACATTGGGGAACATTGGCCCATTGTTAGGCCTAAACGTGTGGAATGTCTACGGAGTACAGATTGGTCCAGTGTCAGTCGCCTTTAACAAAAGGGCCCAAAACTGTGTACTCCTTTGTTCTTTCCAGAACTGTGATAATTGGCAAATGGTCACTCGTAATGGATGAAACGGATTACTAGTACCTGAGTTGAGGTTTTATTTCATAAAATGCTTAAATGATACCAACTTACATGCCCGTTAAATCCCATGGCTTAAGAAAAAATGCAGCGGTGTTAATTGCAATTTGTTAGGCCTCACGGGTCCACAAATACTCAGAATGCTGTGTTGTCATCACATTTAATAAACGCATGAAAACAATGCAAGGGAACCAGGCCTCGGGGATGCTTGGTCTAAAAAATGCTACTATTTGGTGACAGCATCAGGCATCACACCGATATGGCACCGACCTTTGCGCTGAGGAACACCTGCGCTCGACTGCTCAAGGTTGGATGTTCTCGCAGAGCTTCGCCAGGGTACCATGACATACAGCACGTGAAAGGCTTCTGGCGTTCTCTGGCAAGCTCTGATATTGATTAATGTACCACACGTCGGAAGGAAACAATGTTTTGGTTTGTCCGTTTCACGGTGTTAACACGCACGGCGACTAGACCTACAGAAACCTATACGGTTTCCCACGGTAACCCACACTGTTCTTGGTTTTGCTTTCTGGTCACATGAGATGTGGGTTCAATTCCAGCCTCGGTCAAGGAATACGACCTACTATCATTTATGATAATTACAATATTAATATAACTTTTGGGGGAACGGGACGTGAACATGTAATAGTCTGGTTTAGACGCTTGTCTTTCTGTCGCATAGGTCACACGGGCTAGGACACGGAAATTATTAAATCTCACTAAGTCACGGGCCTTGGTGACACTGTCGACACTTATGCGGCCGTTTATGTTCCTTAAGGTTCGTTGAAGGCTTGATTTCCACCATTATGGTATACATGTCTGTACGTTAAACACATAAGAAAGTTCATCAATAACTTTCCAAAAGTTGCTGATTTACGCCAGGCACTCACTCCGATCACGCTGTTTCTGGGGCCTTTGTTTGACAGTTAACGCTGCTGACCCTTAACGTAACCTGACGTTCGATGAAGACCGCTTGTCTTCTACAAATATGGTGTGCCTGCATGAAGGCCTTACATGGCACATCGGAGACCCCTTCGGTTGTCTACTGGTTAGAATGTCCGCCTCGAGGTCTGAAGATCCAGGATCAAGCCCGGGTCGGGTCATGCCGAAGACTTTAAAAATGGTACTTGTTGCTGCCTCGCTTCGTGCTCAGCACTGACAGGTTAGAGCAAGGAAACAGGACTGGTCGGCTGGGTGTCAGTGTAATGTGATTGGATGGGGTGTCAGGTCTGGTGTCTTCGGCATGATGTTCCAGTGGGGGCAGCGCTTTTACGGTATGGACTCGCCCTGCCACAAGAAGACAGAGTAAATATACATTCTAAGGAATCCTCGTCGTCATATGACTGAAAAATTGTTAAGTAGGACGTAAAACCCCAAGCATACACACACATATACATACATACATACATCAGGACATCGCACACACAAATCTATGTCTGATTTAATTCCCCTTTATTGTAGAGGAAGGCTCATACATAAAGAACGATGGCAGATGAGGAAATGGATTTGAGTGAAGACGAAAGCGAGGATTCCACTGACATTCCAGTTAGCGATGCACAGCCAAGTTCCTTAGGTATCATCCAGTTTGGATTCCATGCCAAAACTGGGTTTAACGCCAATACAGACCTGGTGCAAACCAGAAGTGACCACCTGAAGCCCAAACTAGAGCCGTTAGACCTGGACCCTTGGCGCCGGCCGCCACCGGATTTCCGGCCGCAGCTATTTGGCCCGCACCCGCCAAAGCGGAATGCGCAGGAGTCGATGCAGCCTTGGAAGTACGGAACCATCCCCGGCCAGAGACAAAGGTATTCACGGCCAAAGGGACAAAGTTTGATTCTTCAAGGCGTCCTGGATAGAACGAAATCCGCCGAGGATGCGTTTCTGACCCGCTTTCGGATGGCGGATTCGTACGATGCGAAACTCCTGTTTGTTAAAGATGGACGTTTCCCCTTGGGACGCTACGCCACGCCGAAGCCGCATGATTTCAGAGGGGTAAGCTTAATTGTTGGGCCACTGTATACATACTGCAAATTGCTCTTGGTCAGCCATCCCAGAAAACACCATGATCTGTACATAAATTTTCTCTGTCATTCAGTTGCCCAGATGCTCTCTAATTATTACTGTGTGCGAGTGGTACCAATTATTGTGGCAAAAATGCACATTCACGTAATTTTTGTGTACCAACAGTACACAGTTTCTGTAATTTGTGTAACACATCCACAATGACGTGTGTATCCGTGATACACGATTTGCATACCACTAAAAGGTCATGCACTGTGGATGTGCAGATTTATAGAGAGTTCTTTTACAGAGTAGTCCCTTACTCAATCAATTATTCAAGCATTGATCATTACGTCCTTTGTTTCAGTATCCACCCATCAAATCTCTCGGACTGCCAGAGTTTCTGACGTCACACGACCACGACCCTTACAACATCACCTTTAACAGCGAACGTCTTAATATATGTGAGTATGGAGCTGGTGGTTGGCGTATACATATGTGTTAAATATTATCTATTCATTTTTTCTTGATTGTAAGGCCAGTATTTTTTTTAAATTTATTTTGGATGAAGCAAGCTTCTGTCATCATCGAGATGCCGACTCTTACATTTTACATGGCTTGAGCATCTGGGCCCACATGTACGAAGCCCTCTTAACGTTACTAGCACGTAGCTACTATACCTACAGTGTTGGTTGCCATGGTAGTTATGCGCTCTTAAGGCTAAGGGGGCTTCGCACAAGTGGTCCCTTCCTTGTAAACGATATATCCGGGGTTCAATCCCGAATTAAAGTAAGTCATGCCTGACGTCATAACATCGGCATTCTTGGCAAAAGCTTGCTTGGCGCTCATTAAGACGAGCAGGCCAAGCGCTGCCCGGCGTCCATCTAACGTGAGTGGGTAGGGCGTTACCACTTGTGTCTTCGGGATGGCGTTTCTGTGAGACAGTACTATAAATATGTCGGTACTGGCACTGATCTGCTAAGAAGAAGACACTGTCGTGATAGGACAAACATCTAACTCGGCAGTCTAATTTGTTCCTCTCAAGAGCCTCGTACTTTTATACGTCGTAGGTGGGAAGATCTGGAAGCAATCTGCGAAGGGTTATGGGTTTCTCCTGGGCTCTACCCGGCTTCCTCCCACCATAATGATGGTCAATGATATGTCAAGTATTCTTGAGTACAGCGTAAAACCCCCATAATAAATAAATAAATAAATAAATTAAATATTTCAACAGCACGCCCGAAAGCAAAGTCAGCTTATCCGAGATATTTACTCTCTACTTTGTCTGTTGAATTGACAAAATACTATTATATGGCTGAAAAGTGAATATGTTATTCCTATAAATTTATCATGCTATATGTGAGAGACTTCTTCAGTTGCTCCAACAGAATACTTTTGTTGGTGTTACGAGGTACGGTGTTGTTTGTAAAACAATATTATCCTAGTAGTATCTTAATCTGTAACTAGCACTAGATATGTTATTACTTTCGATACTTTCTCAATGTTTATAGAAGCCCCTCTTACAACTGTGTATTCGCAGACCATGGTTTAAGTACAGAACCCCCAACGGACAGACATCTTGGCCAGCAGATGGCGCCAGTGTTACCAGCACAGCCATATTGGGAGAGCAGACTCATCTTACCAAAGACTGCTTGGCCTAGAAGACCCGCATCATTTACGGTAAGAATGCTGCATGCTGTAAGCTAATCATTCATTCACAACCTTAAAAACGTATTCGAGGGAAAATATTGCGGATCCGTCGTGTAGGGTAAGAATGTTGAATTCTGTAAGCCAATAATTCATTCAGAACCTTTCGTGGCCTTTTGACTCCATCAGAGACTCTACCTTGGCTCTCAAAATGAATATCTCACGGTTCCCTTTTGGAAGAAAAAATGGCAGCATCTTGTCTCATTTGACGTGATTTGTTTAGTACAGATAACCTCGACAGGTAATGTTGAGTGTTGTTTTTATTTCCAGTGTTGATATATCTCCTCCAATTTTACTCCCTCTAGCGTTTCCGCCGACAAGGGAGGCCACCCCACAGCGCTTTCATGGACAGAGTTGAGGAAACCCTGACGGCAAAATGGGCGAAGGAAAAACTAGAAAGAAGCCTGCAGGAGCGGGTGACAAAGTCTAAGGATAGAAAAGGACAGGTAGTGTCGTGACAGGTCGGAACTGGTGACTACAAAACAGTCTGACGAATTAAGTGTGTACATGGCCATAGATAGACTGGGTAGATGCCTTATACCGCCGGAGATGCCTTTAGCTTTGTGTCTATAAACTACACGCTGTGATTTCAGCTTTTCAGCACCTACACCTCCTGCTATGGTTGGAGCTTGGCGCCTGTATATTGTCTATCAACTTCGGGCGGAAACCCGCTGTGTGGAAGACAGTTTGGCGCTGTGTGGAAGCAAGATTGGTGCTGTGTGAAAGTCAGACTGACTCTGCATGGATGTCACATTGGCACTGTATGAAAGTCAGGTTGGCGCTGAGCGGAAGTCCATTTACAGCCGCATGAAAGTCAGTTTCACTGAATTGAAGTCAGATCGGCGCGGTGTGGAAATCAGATCGCCACGGTGTGGATGTCAGTTTGGCCCCATGTGCTCATTCTCAAAAGTCTACGAAAAGCAGACTATGGCAATTTCAGAATAAACGAAAACAACTATATATATGTAAATTCTGGTCCAGATTTTCTGATTTGCGAAGGCAGATCTCTTGACGGGTAAACTGAAAAGTTGACACTGACACCTCAGAACACTGGCTTTATGGTGGCTGGTACAATGACTACATGCAATTCTGATGTAAATAAATCTTATTGTGCGGACATGGATGCGGTTAATTTGTTGTGGCTTTCCAGTGAATAACATATCTTGTATGGCGACCATCCAGATCTTGTATGGCTCCAGTCCATTGAAGACCATCTCGGTGGTCTAGTGGTTGGAGCGTCCGCATCGAGGTCGGGAGATCCAGGTTCATGCCCGGGTTGGGTGATACCAAAGACATTCAGAGTGGTGTTTGTTGCTACCTCGCCTGGGGCTCGGCATTGAGACGTTATAGTCTGGTGTCAGTATAATGTGATTGGGTGGGTTGTTATGCTTGGTGTCTTCGGCATGATGTTCCAGTGGTGGCGGCGTTTTGGCGGTATAGACTCGCCCTGCCACAAGATTGCACACATCTGAAAGACTCCTGGTGGCCATATGACTGAAACATTGCTAAGTACGGCGTTAAATCCCAAGCACTCACTCACTTCCTCCATCTCATGTATGACACCCACCCAGAGGTCCGTTTGCAAAAAGGGATTGTAAGCTTAAGCTGATCGTAAATCACTACAATGGCGATCGTAGCCCTCACTTACAATCAATACCCTATTGCACAGAGAGAAGTACGGCATTGTCGGACACTTCATTCCATAAAACCATGTTGTAGAGGCCCTGGTGGACTTAGCCAATCACTTGGCGAAATCATCGCCTCAGCTCTCGATTGTTATTGTAAAGTCTTATGGTGTAGGAACAAACATCAGAACAAAAGCTATGAATTTTGGGGTATTTTAAGTGTTAAACTGAAGTGTTTTGGACCAACTGGACAGTCATAAATTTACGTGGAATTGATAACGGTTACCTGGGTAATAGTGCTTATGTGTTGGGCTGAGGGTGGCATTGATTTATCCGCGAGATTTGGCAATACAACTTGCAGGAACTTGATAGAAATGGTTCTTTCAGACAAAGATAATTTAACGCTGAAGCGCTGAAAGACAGAGCATGTTCGAAGTTTATTTTGTCCGAAAGGTTGGACAATATTATGTTTATTCCGTAAAGTATTTTTTCTAACAGATATTACGACAGCAGAAACTGACATTTGACCGTGCTCGGTCAACCAAAGTCTGTTTATTCACTTAGTCGCGTACTTTTGCTCTTTTGTAAAATCGTCCATTGTTACTATCGGTATTTACTTTTTCCAGTGACGTGTAACACCCCAAACACTAGAAAATGATATATCACATTCCCGTACTTGCCATGAAATTCAAATTAAAAAAGTTTTTGCGGTGTATAATCTTATATTCCGATAAACATGTTGTCAACACCTCGTCTCAGTTGCCTCGAGTGACACCAAATTTATTACAAGTAAGTTGGCACACTGTGTACTGGGAGGGGTCAGTTCTGTCTGACGGGCGTTCACGGACGTGACGAAAGCCACTGTGGCTAACACTGACATGATGTAATATAGTTCATGGATCTGTTGAGAAAGTACTGCCAAGAAAGTGCATGTACATGGAAACCAGCCAGTTTAGCAGAAATAGTAGAGATATAAACTGTAACGATGAGGGGAGTTTAAAGACACTTCTTGCAATGAAGCAATACAACTCGAGTTTTGTCGCAAGTACGGAGATCTGACACATATCACTTCGTTGAGTTTTTTTGTGTTCCATGTCACTGTGAAAAGGAAAAGCCGATAGTAACAATGGAAGATTTAACAAAAGGTCAAAACTACGCTTACAACAACAACAAGACAACGATGTTTTATATCAACATCCAAAACAAAGTTTTAAGTCTTATCTACATAATAAAACGTGCAAATAACAGATTATGCATACCGTTTGTAGACTCTGGGACTGCGCTTGGACCGTATTCAGTTCAAAATGAGTAGCAAAACAAAAGGAGCTGCTTCTTCTGCAACGTGCTTGATCTACTGAATCTACCATATGTCACTAAACATAAAGGCCCTGAAGTCAAAAGCGGCTGTTTGGCCCTAACATTAATGTAATGTAAGACAACTGTCTCAACCTTTGCCTTATTTTATTTATTTATTTGATTTGTGTTTTACGCCGTACTCAGGAATATTTCACTTATACGACGGTGGCCAGCATAATGGTGGGAGGAAACCGGGCAGAGCTCGGGGGAAACACACGATCATCCGCAGATTGCTGGCGGACCTTCCCACGTACGGCCGGAGACGAAGCCAGCATGAGCTGGACTTGAACTCACAGCGACCACATTGGTGACAGGCATGGGGTCATCACGCCGCGTCCTTTCCCCCTTTAACAAAGCAGCCCATACCTATGCACGGTTATGTTGTTGAGTACGTCACGCTTTTCGGTGCATGCTTGTTGATGAAAGCACTGTAGCGTTACAGCAGGAAAAGACGCATTTCACTGCGATTTAGACCATTTTGCGTAGCCCGTGAGAGACACCTATTGGTGCTTGGAGTAGCAGATGTTCACCCTGCTAGCCTCAAGTATTTTGTCGAATGCGTTATTTAAGGGATGACGGAAGCATTTCCGTCGACACAACGGACAATTCTGTTACTGATTACTGATTAATTTTTTATCATTCTCGCATTTTCGTGTTTTTAAAAATGAATTTTAAAGCTTTGAAAATCATTTTGCACGGAGCCGTAAAAGTGGCGTAGTGCAAAAGAAAAATATTGCTACTAAAGAAAACAAACATCGTTTTAAAATTTTTCCGTGAGTGTGTGTGTATTAGAGTTATCCCATGGTTCTTTTGCACCATGCCACTTCTAATGCTCCGTAATATCTAGAGCTTTGAATTCGTTTTAAAGCTTTGAAATTCATTTAAAAAATAGCGGTTGTGCTTATTATTTCCTGTTTTTAAAGCTTTAAGAAAACTTTTAAAGCTTAAAAAATCATGGATTTTGAAATAGATTTTTATAGCTTTGAAAACAGGTTATACAGTTATACACATATTTCTCCAGAAATATTCTCAAAATTTTAAATATAATTTTTAAAGCTTGAGAATGATGTAATTTTAAAGCTGTGAAAATCATTTTTACCTCTGACGAACACACAGATTACGTCACATCCAAAGCTGACAAAATAAAGGGTTTCATTCGCAGAGTATGTCACAAGTTTAACAATCTGAAAGCTATCAAATCATAGCATTTCTCATTCGTTTGTAGCTGATTTGCCTAATGCTGTGAAATCCGTTCGCCACACCCCCCCCCAACCCCCCCCCCCAAAACAAAACAAAAAAAAAAAACTGAAAGAGTACAAAGAAAATTTTTGAAGTTCTTATGCTCTGAAGTTTACCAGCACTATGGCAGTTCATGGTATAGATCCATTTGTATAGAATTCAGTATATTCACACTTGAAGACAAACAAAATTATGAGGATTCATTTTACGAACGGTTTTACCTTTTATATCATTGTCCCTAATAGAATTTTTCTTTGTAAATTAATTTTTGAACAGCACAACTGACTTACGTACACATCTACTGTGTGTTTATGTCTCCACCCTGTAGGAAGGTCCACCAGCAACCTGTGGATGGTCATGGGTTTCACCCGAGCTCTGCCCGGATCCCTCTCACCATAATGCTGGTCGCTTTCGTGTAAGTGAATTATTCTGTGACACGGCGTAAATCACCAATAAAACAAATAAATAAACATTTCTGCACTCTGCCGAAATATATTTTTCTGTCTTTGCCTCCGAGGGAGACAACTGTGATCAGCAAGTTCCGCTCTAGTTATTCCTGGATGCACACGACAAACTACTGACACTGCTGACAACGGCGAGGGGAAGACACCGAAAAGGTCGCGGGGTCACAAACCGTAACCCTGGCAATGCACGCGGGATTTAAACTTTAGGCGGTAGTTTTCCTTAACAGGATATGCGTACGTGACCTAGGTCTATGCGTTATTTCAGGGTGAGAGCTCGGGGAGGCGAGACGGGTAGGAGGCACTGTCAGACAAACTGAGGACTGAAACTGGTTCATTCTATAGCTGTTCTCAAGGCTGAACAGGTGAGTTGTGACTCGAGTCTCTGGCTGTTAATTCGACAGGCAGGCGATTGACGCACTACACCTGCCACAAGGCCGTTTATATACGCAATTATTTAACAGCTGTCTAGCTTAAGCGGGAGTTGTTATACTTGCTTTCCTTCCTTTTGCATTTCTGGCCACGATATGGCCGAAACATTGCTAGTGTGGCGTTAAGCCACAATCAGTCATTTATTCCTTTTGTATTTCGTGCATTGCGAGCGGAGCAGGGACGTGTCGCTATATATGTCGGAGCATGCTTATATATTAAAGTGTCCCGTAACTAGACACGTGAAAATCGTTCATAGGAGTGAATACTGGGCGCATGTAACAATACACATAGAATAGGTGTTGATAGACACTGCATGAACATATATCTGTTACACCAGTTGGCCAGACAAAAACCAAGCAAGATTCATTTATTATGGGACTAGCATAACCTGAACATCTCCAAAAACACAATATCGTCACACACTTGAGTCTCTTAGTACCTGCACTGCTTGTCTACATGTTGGCCTACATGTTGGCCTACATGTGTAAATGTTGTTATGTTCCGAACAAGAGAGCGTCACTGACTAAAATAAACTGTAAATTTTAATTGGAGAACCGTTTTAATATTAAGCACAGTTCAAAAATTACTATTTGTATATGTATATATATGAAACTTGTGTTTGCTTTCTCACATACACAGCAGCTCTGGGTTAAATGTTAACTTTTGAATCGTCAGATAGGGGTGTTAATAGCGCACGTTAATGTTTTTATTCAGATTGTTCATCTCATCAGATACGGCGGTATACGATATCCACCCGAGCGACCCTCATGTTCCGTTTCCCGCCATACGTGTTACTCTTTCGCCGGGGGCTAAAACACCTATACCTCATTCATTAGCTTTCAGTGATTCACAGAATTCACATAATATTTAAATGCAATTCTAGAAACAGAATACATTTTCTATAATGCTTTTTCTATTTCGTCTAGCAACAAAGCATGTAGACTAAAGGCCACTCTCCTACAGTTATCACAATTTTTATAGAACGAAATATGATTTACACACACGGTGTTCCCATCAGTAAAATTAGTTACGAGATAATGCACGCACAGGAAGGAGTGAGTTGACACGCCGTCTGTAGACATTAGGCCTACTGTAGGCCTGGTAGCATGATGTGCCGAGAATGTGAAGAATGCGTGGAAGATGTAGTCATGATAGAGTATGCATAACTTAATTATGTGCCGCTATTCAACCATGACGTGACATTGTCTTCATTGCAATTATCGTATCCGGCATAGTTTTTTTTTTTTTTTTTTTTTTTAGAAAACAACACTTATTTTCTCTCATTTTTTTCGTCCTGCTTAATTTTATATATAAAACTATATCGACATGAATTTAAAAAACGAAACATGGAAGTTAATTTCCCTCAGTGAGTCGAATTCAGCTGAAATCTTTCTTTTCAACGTTGAATGTTTAGATATTTTAACAGCAAATTTCATTTCCGAAAGTTGTTGAAAGCATCGCTTTGTGTACTACACGTGTATATACATTACATGTGTGATTGGTCCTGTGTAGCCATAAGTTTGTAATGAGTCTCACTGTTTCAAGGTTAATTTTAAATGTGATGACCAGACAGAATGTTGAGTAATTCTAGACCAGTGGCGTCTGTTATATTGCATTCAACACCATTGCATTATTTTTTTTACATAATTCTGCTTAAGCCATGGTGCTGGGGGGGTGGGTGGGTGGGTGTAAGTTGTGACATTTTAAACACCTGTGTGAACAGTTAAAACCCGAACTGAGATAAACTGACAAGTGGCCGTATTTCATGGGTAAGGTGTGACCATTTGCCAACTATCACACTGTCGTCGCTGCTCTGGTTTTACTCTCTACGATGTGGTCTTTATATCTGACATGGTCTCCGCATATTCCACCGTTCCTGGTACTTGTTGACACGAAAAAGTCGCTGACCCTCGTCTGGTCGTTTAAAATTGTTCAATAACTTGCCAAGGGTCGGTGGTTTACGCCGGTCGCTCCGGCTTCCTCCACTTGTAAAACTGATCGTCATCGTGCAAGTGAAAAATTCGCGGGTATGGCGTTAAACGACAATAAAATAAATCGATGTTTATCACCCTAATCAGTGGGGCATCTGTGGCCGAGGGGATTAGCGCACTAGCCCAGCGTAATGATCCACGAGCCTCTCACCAATACAGTCAAAGGGAATTCAAGTCCAGCTCACCCTGGCTGGCTTCCTCTCCACCCGTATATGTGGGAAGGTCTACCAGCAACCTGCGGATAGTCTTGGGTTTCCATCAGGCTCTGTCCGGTTTCCTCCCATCATAATACTGGCCGCCGTCGTATAAGTGAAATATTCTTGAGAACGGCGTAAAATACCTATAAATAAAGAAACCAGTTTACCCTGTCGTCCTCCGACGTGGGAAACATGGGACGTGGGAAGATCTGCTAGCAACCTTTGGATGGTCGTGGGTTTCTCCCACACCCTACGTATTTTCCCCCCACCGTAATGCTTGTCGCCGTCATCGAAGTAAAATATTCTTTATTTATTTATTTTATTCTTTATGCGTAAAACACCAATCAAAGAAATAAATATATGAAGAAATAAAAAAAATAAATCGCGATTATTATTACTTGAATAACAGCTATATTTGACTCACAAATATATTAACGCCGTTACTTTCTTTCAGACTGGCGAAAATGTCAGACAACTGGGAGTTATATTACTGGGGCCCTAACGTGGTGGGACGGGCTGAATTTATCCGCCTTATTTTCGAAGAACTTGGCATGAAATATAAAGAGATAAATAAAGGAGTGCCAGCAATTTTTACTTCCGGTCAGTTAGAGGGGTACCCCACAAGAGCCCCACCAATGATCAAGAACGGTAAGATATACAACTAATTAGCAGACGTCTGAAAATCAACAAATGCTTTCTTTACGTTTCTTTGAATTTTCCTTCTTCAACCTCCGTGGAAACGCTGACGTTTTTTTCTTGGGATTTTATATTTTAATGTATAAAACCGTGTTTCGTTGTAGATATAATCAGTACATGACCTTGGCCATGCACACATAAATTACAGAACTCACCAATAAACATGTATGTAACACCTCCTGTATTGGTGTTAGTCATTTCGTTATTACATGTGATAACGTGATAAAATAAAATACTAAAAGTATTTTCTAAAGCGAAAAAGTTCTTCTGTTCTCTTGAATGAATAGCTTCGTTTAGAACCTTTAGGAGGTGATGCAACGAATTAAGAAGGCACATTGCTTCCGTATTACAATCTCCTCGACTTTGTTACCAGTGATCTGTTTGATAACGATGTTAGGATCTGAACAGAAACGTCTCCAGTAATAAAGTCGAGGAGTTTGTCATCCATAAGTAATAAGTCTCCTAATTGTTCTTGAATGAATAGTCCAAATTAAAGACTTCTACTTATTAGAGCTGTGTTCACAAATTAGAAAATAAAGCATGTATTTTTTCATTCTATTAATACTTTTCTACAGAAATAAACTGCAAGGAAATCTAAAACATATTTCTTCATTCTGCGAGCATAAACAGTTATTGGCGCAAAGGCTTTTGTAGCAAATTGAACGACTTTACTTGTGCCGTCAGCAATTTGCCTGGAATTCGAAATAGTTTCTCATGATTGACGCACTTTAAAGAAGTGCTTTGATAATGTTTAGGGATTGGGTATTATTTAGGGATTAGCGCGATAGTGCTGTGCGATGACCCAGTCGCCTCTCACCAGTACGGTCGCGGTGAGTTTAAGCCTACTTCTCGCTGGCTTCCTCTCTGGTCGTACCAGCAAGCTCGGATGTGAATTTCCCCGTGCTGTGCTCAGTTTCCTCCCACCATAATGCTGGCCGCCGTGGTATAAGTGAAATATTCTTGAGTACGGCGTAAAACACCAATCAAATAAAGAAATAAATAAATTTACGCTTGTAGTCTATCATGATGATGAACAATTTTCCTAGGTCTCTCTGGTATTTAATGGACGTTTGCTTAATTAAGCTTACCTGCTCTTATTGGTTTTTAATTTTATTTTGACTCTTAGCTTCTCTTGCGTTGATATTTCTCCTTCTAACCGACAGGTGAGTTCCAGCTGTCACAAATGCCTGTAATCTGCATCTATCTCGGCAAGAAATACGGCTTGTATCCAGACAACGAGGCGGACGAATATCATGCTATGCAAATCATGGCTACCATCAGCGATTACATCACGGAAGGTTCGTTGAATTCAGTGATATTTCACAAATGCTTGTTTGTGTTTTTTGGATTCCTTACATTAATTCGCTCCTTGTATCAGGTTGTTCACAATCACGACATCCTTTTAGTGCTGCCTCACTACAACAGTGCACTCATCTCCGAGACTTTCGTCAATGCTGTCTCTGAGTGTTCAAGTATAGCTCTTGATGGAGGGAGGGAGTAGGGCAGAGCCCAGGGAAAACCCACGACTCTCCGCGAGTTGCTGACAGACCTTCCCTTCTACGACCGGAGAAGAAAACAGGTGGGCTGGAACTCACAGCGATCGCATTGTTGAGAGGCACCTGGGTCCTTACGCTGCACTTGCACGCTAACTCCCTCCGCCCATGTCACTAGTCTTAACTATACGGTACAGAACATTTTTTTTGTTGAAATATTTATTTAAGTATGGTGATACTGATTCCCTGAAAGAATCGACTACATTTAAACAACATACACATCATGTAAAAAACCATATCGTGGGGATTCCAAATATGGTTTTCATAATGTTTTTGGCATTTCTTCACAGTGATTAGAACGGAAATAAAAACTGAGGTGCTGCGGTGAATTTTTGAGACCACATTGAACAGGGTGAAACACAGTGATGTCGCAGATATTGTTTAGTAGCTAAACATTCGCTGATTGCTATGTGTGTATGTTCTACATGCATATATATGGGTTACAACACATATATCTCTATTCAATGCGGAAATACAACAGTTACAGCATGGTTGTGAGCCTCCCCCTACCAAAAAAGAATTCAGCCTCTTCAGTATGGTCCAAAAAGTTAGGCATAGCAGGTCAGTCTTGATTTCCATATTAATGACTTTTAAAAAAATGACAAGAAATAATGGACCAGGGTTGGATTCAGTACGAAAAGGCTTTTTAGATGATGCGTACTTGTTTAAATGTGATCCTTTCTTAATTTGTAGTTAATTTGTATTTTGTTTATTCTAAATAACCGTGTTCTGAATTTTCAGGAAGGCTGTGTTTCCATGGCATCAACTGGCAGGCATCGTATTTCACCCAACAAGAGGAAACTAAACCTTACATTAAACATTTTACAACAAATCGAATGCCCAATTTCCTGAACCATTTTGAAACAGCGCTGAACAGAAATGACGGTGGAAAAGGGTAGGTATGACGAATGACAAAATTCTTAGGTAGTACCCTCCATACGGCCTGTAAATCTGGCCATACCCTGATCCTTGTCATTTTAGGGACATATGGTTTGCACTTTTTGTCCAGTATACATGTAATTGTAACAAAAATACAGACTTTCTCTTTTCTCACATGGTTAGTCCATCAACACGTGATGAAGGACATGCCTATTTTCTCATATGGTTTGTTAGTTCGTCTAATGAACAGTATGTCGATATGTTTACTTTTCTTAATAAAATGGGAGAGAAATTTAAGTTTTGCTTTCAGCAATACTAATAACTGTTGCAAAAATCAGAAGAATTAGGGTACTCATTCCGCTGCCTGTGACAGGTATACCCAGAATGCATGTGGCCATGTTAAATTTGTTTTAAAGAGATAGAGAATTGATTTCGACGTCTTACAACCAGAAATGAATGGCGATGTCACCAGAACGTTGACACACTAAATACGGTTTTTACCCCTCGGCCAATATTGGCCAAGGGGTAGTGTGGTAGCGGGCGGCGTCCGTCCGTCTGTCCACATCATTATAAATGCTCTATCTCTACAACTGTTTAGCCCAAGTTCACCAAACTTACACCACAGTTACACTACACCGACGTTATAATTGCTATTTATGCAATTACATGAGTAGTTAGAATAAGCCCAAACAGGCGTAAATTTTATCCAGCGGTCGTATTTTACCATTACACTCTGGTCGCTGCGCTGATTTTAATTCTTTGTGGTGTATTCTTTTATATCGTCACCTTCCTCAGGTAAAACTCTCCGTAAAGAAAATGGCCTTTTTTCGGCAGATTTCTCTTCGGAACAAAGCTGACGTATGTGGACTTAGCGTTGCTGCACATCTTGCGAGCTACAGCATCACAGTTTCCCGAGGAATGGAAAGCCTTGGACAACATTCCACTGCTAAAAGCCTTCAAAGTAAGGATATCAGAACGTCCCAACTTGGCTGCTTACTTCAAGTCGGACAGATGCGCTCCTTTTGAGGGCAACAGTATGATGTGAAGTGGGAGAGGAGAAAGCCAACCCTATAGCTGACACACTGCCTGAGAGAACAGCTAATATGATTCGTAGTTTTAGATGTTAAACTCAATCCTATTGTAGTCTTTTGATGAATATTAATAGTTGGAATTATATTCACATGTTTTATTATACTTCATAAGTTACTATATCTTACATATATATCATTGTTACGTCAGTTACAAAATGCATTTATACCATTGTTCTGTACTACATGAAATAAACGCTGGGTGACGACTTCAGCAAGCACACAGAATATCAGCCAGTCTAATTCGCTGAGAGAAGGGCGCGATGACAGGCCACGAGGCACGTGAGATGAGAGTTCAAACCTGGCCCTAGACAAGAGGATTGGTAGATTCTGCCGCTGTTAGTATTCGTGGGGACATTGGTTGATAAACTGATATTCGTTGAAGGTTTCTACCAACATGGTGTGTAAGTATACTCGATAACAACGGTCGGTGAATTACATGTACCGCGAAAACTCCATGTTTTCTCACCAATAAAATACTGACCTCCGTCGTATAAATGAAAACATTTTTATATGGCGTTAAACAGCTTTCCTGACAGGAGGAGATGGTCACCAGTAGAAGGTCAACAGTAGGTGGTCGCCAGTAGGAGGTCGTCAGTAGGTGGTCACAAGTAGGATGTCGCCTGTGGAATGTCACCAGTGGGAGGTCGCCAGTAGACCTGCGGCAGGTTGCCAGTAGGTGGTGCGAAGGATCTTATTTTTAAGTGAGCCAAAAAAACCCCAAAAAACAAAAGAAAAGAAAACAAAAAAAAACAATATAAATGAATAACAAAGACCGAGAAGAAAAAACGGAAGGCAATGTCACCATGTTTCAGTTTAGGATCAATGTTTAACGAAAGATGTTAAACTTGTCGCCTAGATATCTGTAAAAACACTCATGCGCAATACCAGTTTCGTTTGTGATACGTACATGACCCGAACCTCTAGGATGTTCATTTAATTGCGAGGAAAACACAGTATATGTTCTTCGTCTGATTCAACTGTTAAATTCTGTATGGCTGCTTTTGAGCCGAAGTGGATCCTACTTGCCTGTGGTGACCTTGTGTCAAAGCTATCTGCCTGCTAGATAAAATGCGTGGCCCAATTTATATTGAAGAATAAAATGAGATCAATATAAAAGATCACAGCATGGACAGTAAAACGAGAGCAGCGTCGACAGTGTGATCTCTGGCAAATGATCTTTAGCAAGTAAGTGTTTAGTACATAACAACTTACACGCCTCCTATAGAGATGGTACATACATGTATAAGGTGGCGGTCATTTGTACGGCGTATCAATGACGAACTTTCCCACATATGACGTACATAAATGCACAGGGAAACAAGTGATTTCCTGCGTACAGGGCCACTGGAGCTTCGGCGACCATTCATTAACCCACGAACAGTGCAGGGAATAGCGTTGTTACATTGGTGTTTCGTAGCATATCCAATGATAGATACACGCAGAACTGCATCTCTCCTGTTTAAATACGGTGGGTCTGCCAGCAACCTGCGGATGGTCGTGGGTTTCCACTGGGCACAGCGCGGTTTCCTCCCACCATGATGCTGGCCGCCGTCAGCAGTGAAGTGCTCTTGAATATGGTGTAATACACCAAATCAAATAAATAAATAAATAAATACGGTGCTAGACGAAGAGATGCAGGACAAAAGCTAAAGAAACAGGGCGTGTGAAATAGCTGCCTAGACTTGGATCTTTGGAAATGAAGTAAAGGTCTTCAAATAAAAACGTCTTGTTTCAATAAAGCTATGGCTTTCGCCGCCTTTTTATTGAACTGCCGTTTATGATATAGTTATTGTAGTTAAGATAAGTTATTCATCATGAAGAGCTTCCAAATGCTGGTAATATTTCTCCCCCACGTGAGGTTACCTCTCTCCAACTGAGACCCGCAATGTCTTCATACAGCCTCGTTTTGGAAGGTTATATAGAGCTGACCTATGTCTGCATCCTTGGCACTATAGCTCTCTCTCCAGACAGTTCTCTACCTAATGCAATGACATTTCACTTAGTAATCTAGTTCTCCCAGAATTTTTCACAACTTTACCAATATCTCGTCGATCTCTGTATCAGTATGCTGAATTATGTCACAAAGATTGTCGATCAGATTATTTATGTCTCTCGGAAAACACTAAATAAATATATAAATAAGATAATAAAATATATAATGCTGCAGGGCCGTCGTCGTATAAGTCAAATATACTTAAAAATGGCGTAAAACACCAGTCAAAAAAATAAATATATGTTTAGGTCCAGTGGCAACAGGTATTTATGTGCAGTAGGTGGTCTCTATGGTTATGTTTTGGTAACGGGAGGAGATATAACCCTAACCCTGCACTGACCTGTAGTTCAAGGCGACAATTGACACTGTTAAAACATAGCCAGATTCCACACCTGCGAGATGACGTCACGCATGCATTAATTACGCGAACATGAAAGTAAAGCAACTTCAACGATTTTCAATGCTCAGTACAAATTGCATAACTGCACTGGGACAAACATTATAATAGTAAGCCCAAGCCACGATATACGCCGATCAAAACGAAATCCAGAACATAGGCATCAACATTCCTGGCGTCTTTCCGTCATCACTGTAAACTGTTGACTACTTCTCTTTGCGTGAATCCGCCCGAATTTTTTTTTATATTTTATGTATTTTTTCAGTTCTTTGGTGGTTGGTGTTGTTTGTTGTTTTTGGAAACAGGTGTCGCGATGATTTGCCCGGAGCGCCCATTTTGCTTGACGGCTGGTACACGAATGTCGGTTTGGACGCCAGGCTCAAGTATTTCATGACCCCCGAGCTTGTAGATTCCTGTCGTGCCTACGGGGACTGATGCCCACAAGATGCAGTGGAGTTTCTAGGCGGTTGAATAAAATCAGTTCCCAATTCGTGTACAATGTTATTAGTTACTTGGATACTGAATGAAAGGATACGTAACTATATGAGTTTGTAAACCTCATGTTGGGCGAGGCGTTAGCGGCGCCCAATATGAGCCTTATTACTAAACAAATTTCATTGTAGTTTTAAGGGTCTTCCGCGGGACAAAGCTCAAGGCTCATAACGCCTAGCCCAATATGAACCTTATTGATCCCATCTAGTTTCGTATATTTTCAATCAGTAACCATGTAACGAATTTATCCCGCGGATAATCCTAAAAACTACAATGAAATTTGTTTCGCGAGCTTGAACAGTAATTCCCTGTCGTGTTGAGAAACTTTGAATTAACAAGCAGTGATCTGGGAATCATGACGTCATAAAGTTATTGACAGTGTTGTGTCAACATTCCTTTGTAATGTTGTGTCGTTGGTGTCATTGTTACGTCACATTGTAAGTGTTACGTCGTAGCGTTCCCGCTTCTGCTGAGTCATAAGACGTATACAGCACCTGCTGCAGGGTATAGAGTTATACTCGTCTACTACGTGACCATTGCTATCCAATCAAAAGCAGAAGATTTTGGTTGAAGTGGGATAATATTATATATGGTGTCGATAATCAAATATGTATCTCAGTTAAGCTTTGATTACAACAGCTCCTATATCCAATGTGGCCATTAACTCAACACGATGAACATACTGCCGATAGCCCCGGATTAAACGGAATTAGACACGAACACAATGCCAAATTCCACAGCACAGAATTTCACTGCCAGGTGTCCTGTTTGGGTGCACATTTAATGCCCCGTTGAATTTACTGTTCATTTCATGACACACTGGACATCATGTCATCATCTACATTACATGTCTTTATTACTCAATATCACCAGCAAACCCAAACCGTCCTCGTATCGAACGACCAAGGGTGACAACTTCTGAGTAAGATCGTTTCCAAAACAAGCCGAACCCACTCAAAAAGAATAAGAGGAAGTTTGCAATGTAATTTTGAACAGCAACTTCTAGCTCTCAACTGACAATTTCCCACTATTAAAATAAGTGACTGGAGACACTATAGTTTGAAAACTGACTAAAAAAGTCGCATTGGGGTTCCTCTTGCTGTTTAGGTGCGAGTGACCTTGTGATGACGCGATAGTGCATTAACACCAAGGGGGAGTCTCATCAAAACAGTTCTCATAAACAAAAACACAAGACAGATGCTAACACAAAACACACGAGTAGCTTAACTATATAAAACTCTGTGCTCTTTCTCAGAACTGCCAGAACCTTTTGATAAGCGATAGATGTGGAACAGTTTAGACCGTGTTACTTTCATGTCTCAAAACAGTATGCTCTTGAGGGTATCGTTTCCAACAAACGTTCTTTCCTTCCTTCACAAGACAATTTCTTTCTACTCAACAACTTTGATTTGTGTTTGTGCGTTAACCATTGAATTGTTGTTTCCGGGGTTTATGCAAGAGGAGGCACTAAATATCAAGCGGATACTTTCAAATTGTTCAACGTTGACGTCGGAGCCAATTACACACACGTTGATGTTGTCCAGAGTAAAATATTTATCATCTGAGAGACAGAACACGCAGAAAAGGTAAGGAATGTAAGTTAGCATTACCTCTCACTAGTTCCATCCAAGAGGTGGATAATGAAAGTCAAAGATTTCTATTTTTACGACATACTTCTGTATATAGCAGCATAAATACGGCATTAAAACATTCATTAACTCTTACCTTTGAAGGTGATTCTCATGAAATCGATTAATGAAGCAAGGTATCAAAATTCTTTAATGTTCGCTAGCTTTTGATGTTGACCGAACAGTTTAAAATATATTTCCAATTATTTCTGGACACGATCTTCTGTTGTCTTTAATTTTAAATACACACTACTTTTGACTTTATGTAAACGTTATCTTCGCATAGAAGGTTGATGTTTTTCGCAGCAAAGGGTACAGTAGCTATAGTTAACGTTTTCGTTATTCTAATTTGACAGGGTTTCCCTTGAATAGTCGGATAGATCTGAGTTCTGTTTGGAGATGGAGGCCCTCTACGCAAGCCAAAGGTACAATGGGTCAGGTGGAGAGACCGATTCGTCGGCTGGATTAAGCTGTGTAACATCACTTAGCCTAGCACCATATATTTACGCCTTACCAATAACTGCTGCAATAGGTATAGTCTTGAACATCGTTATGCTTGCTATCCTTCGAGCACCATCCCTAAAGTGCGAAATAACAGCGATATACATTAAAGCGATTGCTTTTTCGGATTTGGGCTTTCTGGTATTCGCGCTATTTCCTTGGTTACATACGATTTTTCAAATCAACGTGTACCACAGAGTCGGCTTGTGCCAGGTTGTGAACTTCGCCATGACGGTATTCCCGTCTTTATCTCTTTTCTTCATACTGTCGTTTGTCATAAACGGCATCATATGGAAAGCTCGTCCTTGGTTAAGGCGGGAACTGCCTGAAGCGTTTGGTACCAAGGTCATTCTTTTAGCTATCGTCTTCTTCTCTGTGTACCTGCATGCTTATCCAGTCTGGTTTTGCGAGTCGTCCACAGACACCTTTAATCAGTGCAGTGTGCATTACAAGAATGCCTATTACTTCACAGCATTTTTGCAGTGTGACTTGTTCAAAAACATTCTGATTCAGGTGGCACTTGTTGTAGTGACTGTAGTTTATGGGGTTTGGGGTGGAAAATGCGAAAACACGGCCTCGCCAACTTCCTTTGCAACCTCCATGACTTCGGTCTCAGCTCATTTAGGGAGCACGCATGTTGACATTTACGGTTCAGATTTTCATCGATTACTATTAACATTTGTTGTATCAGTTGTGTTGTGTAAATTGCCACACAACGCAATTGTTTTGACCAGTCTGTACTTTCCAGCAATGGCTTTCCACATCTGTTCACACTTGATAACTGTTTTGTTTCACATTGATTTCGCTCTCAAGCCTTTAGTGTACATGATTGTTTCGACAGAATTTCGAGACATGCGTAGACATATATTCACTGATGTTGACGAAGAACCTGAAAGACTACACAGCAAGGATTAACTCTCCTCTTCCTCCAAGCCAGACTGCGTATATAAGGAAACTTAATTCATATTATCAAGATTACATATATAGAGAATCTTCCAATTGTGCTTGTAATTGTCAAAGTGTTGTAGAGTGATGATTGCTGAAATCGTTTTCTCCTCTTCTTCTGTTTGGAAATTAACTGGTGAAATACATGTATGTCATTGACCTGTGAAACATATTTGAGTTATTGTTGTTTCCGCCTGAGGATTGAACAATGTAAAACTTTTACCTAGAAATGTGTTATGGCTGTAGTGTGATACCTAAGTGTAGATGAAGGCCTCGCTCTCGCCGTAATCAGCTTCCGAACCAATCAGATCGCGTTTTCGAATCCAGCCATGCAGATATACGGAAGCTGCGATTCTAAGGTTACAATACTTTATACTGCCTTAGGTCAAATTTTCTTAAATATATTCGTCGCCTTTGGCAGGGTGAATGGGACCTACAAGTCTATGATAAGCTGCACGCTATTCATCCTGTCACTGGCTGTAATCCTTATACCTTTGGAATGTCTAGACGACACCAAGTAGACTTAACGAGGTGTAGTATCGGTTGACTGTGTAGGCTTCACTTAGTGCGCTGTGTATTAGAATCTGTGTTGGTGAGTATCTTAAGACATACTGCATGTATTAAGCTCGGGGTATGCACACAATTGGAGCACAACAACGCAAGGGGGATGTTCAATCAGTCATACCCTACATTCATATTAATTACCGTAAATTACAAATTTCACCCTGAGACGTCCAGCAACAGGGAAAGCTATGTTGATCAAAACAACTGCATGTATCGAGCTCAGCCAGTGGTAGGGGTTTTCTCTCCTAAATTACACCATTCGCAAGTTTGTTATGCACTTTTACAAGTAAATTTAATTTTAATTAATTATCTCATCAACATTTATTCGTTGCAGGTCTGCCGATTTGCCGAAGACGCTCGGTAATTTGGGAGTTTTCGGAGTTTGTGTGTATTTCTGTATTATTACACTATTTGTGTGTTACTAATGTCCAACTTTCTTTGCATTTTGTTGGCGGCGTGCCAAATGTTGAAATAATTTGTGTAAAGAATAGCTAGGGGTTGTGTAGGGTTCAATTATAGTTCCTGAATAAATTTCAAGATTGTTAATAAATAAAAGAGTGCAAAGTGGAATGAATGAAGACGTTATCGTTAGTATTGGTTCTAAGAATACCTTTCACTGAAAGTGTCAGCGGCGAATCCACTTAACCAAGGAGGAAAACAATGGGAAGCCATTCTCACACACGCCAGAGACTAGGCTAAAGCAGCAGGGGCCATTCTCACTGCAAGTTTTTAAAATTTCCTAAACGCTGTTCGAAAGATAATTTCAACATATATATATTTTACCACCATAGTTAACTTACTGAGTTTAACTTGAAATCGACCATTTTCTTGGTGAAAATTGAAATATGTACTGGCGGAAGACTGTCTGGGGGGAACCTGACGCGCATTCCAAGAGAAAACCTACAGAAATATACACGGGTGGATCATGGGGCTGTGGGATGAGATTTAGGCTGGAGAGATGCCCGCTTCCCAACTTTTGAAGACTGTCTTACGGGTATACAGGACTGGTCGTGAGTGCGCTTAAAAAATGTGATGTTTGATATGTTTGCAGATTTTATTTGTATGTTGCAAAGGTATCTTTTTACACTGTAGGTCTGTTAGTTTTCCAAAATGTAACACGTGATGTGTCGTGAGCATGATGATCTTTAGGATGTTCAAACATGCGATGTTTGTATATATTTGTAGACTTTATTTATTTCGTGTAACTGTTTCATTGGAGATAAGTTTTTCAGTATCTATTCCACTTGTGACATGTATCTGTCTCAATGAATGGAATTTTACCGAACATCTATATATCTAGATGGTAATCACGGTTATCATTACATGATTTTAGCCACTGTACGAGTTGACTCGCAATTTTGGGCAGGTTGTCTTGTACGGGTTGTCCATTGGACGAATTGACCTGATACCCTCTCCATCTATCCCTACAGGCGAGCTCTTTGGTAGCCTTGCTACCACATTTAAGTAGACGAAATGACTGTGCGGTTTGTGATGCAAACGATCGTGTTTAGTCGCGCAAAATATATAATAGGCGCAAAGCGTGTATAAACGAGAGCAATATATTACTAGCTGTAAGTGGTAAAGGTAATAACTGTTAGGGGGCTATCGTATTTTCGGGCACCTTTCGTTATCGCTGATAGCCTGGTGGTATATATTGCATCCTATCCCAACACAGATCGCACTTTTACTTCACTCAGCAAATATACCCTTCATCGTACATAAATTCAATCTGAATAAATTTAAAAATATGCCCCTTGCTTTTAGATTCACTTTCATTCTAGTCTACATCCTTGGTGTTTTGTGTCGTTCCTACCGCCAAAAATCCCCCCCCCCCCCAAAAAGAGAATAAATAGTTCGCACAGTTCGAACAGGTTTGTGACACCAGATGTCATCCACATCCACACTGATCGTCCACTTGTAATCTTGTGTCATGCGCAGTTGAGATTCTCTCTTGATTTCCTGATCACTATAGCATTCTAACTTTCTCGTTGTTTAACATGGCTAAAAGTAACAGCGTATTAAGTTAATTTTCCACATAAGCAGAAAAACAACAACAGAAATTTGAAATTTTAACCTATGCATACATTTTGGGGCGCCATACACCATTTGTGTGAAATAATTTCTATTACGCGTGGAAGATATTTTATCGTTAACAAGTTTGAGGATTATACGCAAAGCCATTCTAGACATTCAGTTCTTATTTGAACGCGAGAGTACAGGAACCAGCATTGAATGCGAGCATTGTCAGCGTATCTTAACAAAAAGTTCATGGCAACACACAAAGCGGTATGGAGGTAAATGTGAGAACACATTCATCTGTTCAAAGGGGAATACTTTTTTCTACTATATATCTACAAGAATATTGTGAACAATATCAAGAACGTTGATGCGAACTTCGCCGCCTGTTACATGAATACGGCTCGCAGGTTATGGACTACGTTTGCACACAGCTTCACATAGTGGTCTCCCTTGAATAGGTGAATAACGTCTATAGAATACAGGTCGGCCGTACGCTTTTCGCTGAAGGACGAAAAAAGATAAGAACTTTCATCCCAGTGACGGTGGGTCTACATGATATTGTAGGTATAATGAATCCATGCTGGACTGACCAAAGGCCAACTCTCGTGAGGGTTAAGTAATGTCATCCGCATCTTATTTTCACTTTGATTTCCCTAAAAGAGATCAATTTATCAGTAAAAATGGGAAAACTACCACGCGCTCGGATCCAAAGCCACTTATCGGAATTAGGTCATGTTTACATTGCATATTGTTTAGCACTATATAAACACAGCGAGGTGATGCGCTGGACTGAAATAACATGTATATACATTGCTCCATGTAAAGCATCCTGCTTCTGCAAACCGGTAAACTTTCTAATTGCCAGAATCAGCAACAGTATTAGCGTTATTAGAGATTACACTTTCTGGATATAGCACAGGTTCTAAATACCATTCTGGTATTGACATATTGGAAAGCTCCCAAGCTGCATCTCCTCCGATAAATGCAACACACACCCAGGTACATATATATATGCAGTAATAAGCTGCATGCTTAAACTAGCATTATATCGGAAAGCTGGAACTGGTAATAAGTCTGTTCTCGCTTTTAACTGTCCAGCCATACACTGGCAAATTTCTTAAACTGTAGTAAAGTGAATACGAGGCACAACCCATAATATTCGTGACAGATCCATTCAACAGTTTATCTTGGATTCAAACTCATAAGCATATCCAGTAATGACACCAGGGTAACAAAGTAACCATTAGTCACAAGACCTAACCATGTAAGTGTATTGCTGGTATGTATTCCACGAATACATTGTAATAACAGAAAAAAAATTATGTACTGATATGAATGAAGAGAATAGGTTGGAATTTTATACAGACTTTTAATGGGTTATATGTTGCAAAAGTCAATTAAGGTAGCATATTCTCAGTATGGAATGCAACAGATGTCATAAGCGACAATACAGCTCAGTATTTACAAACCAACCTTATACTGACAATTCATAAAAGCATTCATTGATTTCATTTAAAGTAACAAACAATTACAAATGCTGATATGTTTACATTCATGTGGTATTCAGCTGTACACACTGACCTGTATTCATTAATATGAATATACGTTACCGTAGCGCCAAGCACCGGTCCCATAGAAGTCCACGGTGACAATTTCACCACAAATAACAGCTCGATCCCTACCTTACATTTGGTACGAGCCGATTCCTTGCGTTAACCAGAAGGTAAAAATGCCAAAGTCGGCGCCGTTAAACTATCTTTCAACAATAATCCAGCCTTTAAGTTTTTGAATCGAGCTTTTCGAGCCAACGTCCGCCATGTCTTTAATTCTAACTTGGACCACGAAAATTTTATCCCACCCTGTGTATGAGTAGGGTGGGATAAAATTATTCCGGCCCATCGCCTGCCGGAAATCGGAATTGAAAACATGACGAATGTTGGCTCGAAAAGCTCGATTCAAAAATTTACAAGGCTGAATTACTGTTGCAAGTTTGGTTACCGGTGCCGGCTTGTAATTTTTTACGTCCCTGGTGAGTCAAGGTATCGGCTCATACCAAATGTAAGGGAGGGTTCGAGCTGTTATTTGTTGTGCAATTGTCACCATGGGCTTCTATAGGACCGATGCTGAAAGCCAGGGTAACGCACGTAGGCCACCAGCTAGCTGCGCTACGTACGACCCAAGGGTTAGAATAGGATAGACAAACGTACGTAAGGGTGAGTGAGTCCTTGGGGTTTAACGTCGCACTTAACAATGTTTCAGTCGTATGACGACGAGGAGTCCTTTTGGTGTGTGCATATATAGTGTGTCTTTTTGTGGCAGGGCGAGTCCATACCGCAAAAGTGCTGGCGCCACATTAACATCATGCCGAAGCAGACATGACACAGTCACATTACACTGACACCGGGCAGACCGGTCCAGTTTCCTTGCTGAACGTGCTGAGTGCTGAACGTCAAGCGAGGCAGCAACAAGTACCATTTTCAAAATCTTTGGCATGACCCGACCCAGACTTGAACCTGGATCTCAAGACCTCGAGGCTTACGCTCTAAACACTAGACCACAGAGGCGTTCCGTACGTAGTGATGCACTGACGGACAACACCTATTTTACTATGTGCTGCATGCAGATAATGCGGACGTATAAAACCCATGCCTAGAAAAAAGACTTTCCAAACTTTGCTGTTGGACTGTACTGAAATATACTAACTTCCAGTCCAAGTTCAGTTCAAGAATACACAGATTAATAGCAGTGGAATCTAGGGGCTAATGTGGGGGTTTAGGTTTCCACTCAGGTCTTATACAGTGGTAACGAGTGTAAACGGCCTCCGTAGCTGAGGAGGTTAGCGCCGCAAGGCAGCGTAATGACACAGGTGCCTCTCACCAGTGCGGTCACTGTGAGATCAAGTCCAGTTCATCCTGGCTTCCTCTCCGGCCGCACGTGGGAAGGTGCGTCAGCAACCTGCGGATGGTCGTGGGTTTCCTCCGGGCCATACCCGATTTCCTCCTATCACAATGCTGGCCGCCGTCGTATAAGTGAAATATTCTTCAGTATTTACTTAAAACATCAATTAAATAAATAAATATAAAGTGGTAACACAAAGGCGCGGATTGCCGGATAACAGTAGCATAAAATCGTCAAGATACAGCCATACAGTATCATGAAACTGATAGGGTACAGTCATTGTAGAGATGTAGGAGTGGTTGATTAATCTTTCCACCTGAAGACCTACTGGTGGGCTGAAGATATTAATTTCTCCATCTGCTTAGAGTGGGCTACTGAGGGTCAGTGCAGATGTAACAATGATGAACAAAGAGTAAGATATTCAACTTTGATCGAGGATTTTCTAGATCAAAGAATTTCCTGCTAATTGTATATTTTCGAAGAAATCTTTGCCTGTCTCATCAACTTTTATATTCCTTCGTGCATGATGTGGAATTTTGAGAAGGATCGTGTAGCCGAAATGACTCTCGCGGTATGTAAATCAGTGGTTACGTCACATTTATCCTTCAACTGCCCAAGTATTCGTGTTATGCAAATACGATTGATTTTAATGCTGGGAATAAAAATTGCTTTTATGAAATCAGGTGGTCAATTTTAAAAGGAAAACTTGAAGCTAAGTATATTTGATACACTTGGAAAAAGTGAACGTCTCTGTTTTGTCTTCCAAATTTATGAAGAGGAAGCTATAAACAAAAATAACATCAACAAAAAATCAAAAACAAAGCTGATAAATTTATTTATTTCCTAGGAGTTTTACGTTGCGTTCCAGAATATTTCGCGTATATGAAAGCGGCCAGCACTATCATGTGTGGAGGAAACTGGGCAGAGCCCCGGGGAAACTCACGACCATCCCATGGTTGCTGGCAGACCTTCCCACTAACTGCCGAGGAGGAACAGAACATGACTTGGACTTCAACTCACAACGACTGAATTTGTGAAATAAATAAATTTATTTATTTATTTCTACATTTACTTTTGATTGTTTTTTTTATGCTGTTCTTAAGGCCACTCTGCTTAGACGACAGCGACCAGGATTAATAGTGGGAGAAAACAGGGCAGAAAATAAAATAAAATAGAAAATAAAATTGGAAAATAAAATAGAACTCATTTCTTAACAATGCCATGGTGTGATTTCGACATCCACATATTAATAGCTCTTTAGTTGTTCCGTTTTTTTTTTGTTTTTTTTTTCCTTTTTATTTTCTTGTATACAGAAGAAGAAACCCATGGCAAGGGGTTGAGTATATAAGGACTTAGTTTTATTTAAACCACTCTTAGTGTGTAAAATTTGACATTCGTTTGTCTAATTCCGTCTTGCCTGGAGTAGGTAGCGCCATATTTGTTGTGTTAAAAAGATCATCTTGATCTTTATGTGAACAGTTTCTATTAAAGCGTAACTAAACAAATACTCTAGTTTCAAAAAAAATAAAAACTATGCTGTGGTACACGAATGTAACACTTTTAATACCGTACTCATCTTGTCGTCATAATTGCAAACTGTTCACCGATTCTCTATCCATAAACCCGTAGTACTCTCGAAGTTTATATTCTTTCTGTATTGTTTGGTGGTTTGTGTTTAACGTTGCTTCACAAATTGGTCTTGGGTTTATTGATTTGGAATGTCCATTTTGGTGAACGACTGGTACAGGAATGTCTGGTTCGACGCCTGGATTCTTCTCGTATAGCTGGCCGACAAATTTCTGATGCTGCCTCATTGAAGGCACGAAACATGACACCCGATACAGTCACAAAGCCGTGACTTTGCGGGCAAACCAGTGTCTGCTTTGTGCTGTAGTGGTGAAAAAAATGACAATTCTTTGGATTGATTTCTATAAAAGATTGCAGCATAGGGAGTTATATTAATAACTTCATAACTGAGGTAAAATTAATTTAATGTAAGTGAAATGTAAGTGTTTAAGAAGTAACTACTTGCACCGATTGATTACACGAAAAGAGGGTGTTCACCTGAGGAACGTTTTATCCATTCGCTCGTGGCCATTGTCACAGGCGGAGGAAACCAAATCCACGAGGTGCACTAGCCATTTTTTTAAGGAACTTCATACAAGAGCTCTTTAACGGTTTCTGGAGAGCTATCTAACAAACCACGTTAGCCTCAACCGAAGCCATCACGCGCCTCCACCAAACACTTATACCAGCCTTCTGTAGCCATCAACCATAATTTTCAGATGAAAATTCTGAAGACAAAAGGCCAAGAGGTAAACAAGAAGAAAAGTAAGGTTTAGACGCCATACGTTGAGCATTACATCACACATGCACTGGGGCGAACATTATCCGTGGCCAAAAACAGACAAATTTGAGTCATTTTCATTTTCAGTGTTGTTCTTGCGTTCTGAGTCACAATACATATTTATTAACACTTACACAAATTTCAGTTACGCAGACACTACAAAAGTGATCTTCTATCAAATCTACATGTAAATGACTAAAATAGGAGACTAAAGTCAAAGTGGAGTTGCAGTAACATAAACAAAAATGCAACTAACTGAAAGGTTTATTGATGAAGAAAACGTGAATTTACTTGATTTATTTGATTGGTGATTTACGCAAGAATATTTCACTTATACGACGGCGGCCAGCATTATGGTGGGAGGAAATCGGGCAGAGCTCGGGGTAAACCCACGACCATCCACAGGTTGCTGGCAGACTTTCCCACGCACAGCCGGAGAGGAATGAGCTGGACTTGAACTCACAGCGACCGCAGTGCGGTGCGCTGGCGCGCTAACCGACTGAGCCGCGGAGGCCCCAAAAACGTGGTGTGGAAAGAGTTTTTTTCCTATTATGGTATTCCTAACCAAATGGCGGGTTGGGTTCAAAAAGGTGACCTCATTGGATAAGAAGCATGTCAAGAGCCACCTTCACAACGTCATTGTTCCCTTTTCGGTTCGCTTTAAATAATGTCTTCAACTCTTCTACTGTTACAGCCAGTTCTACCAAGACACAGACTCGTCTTAACTGGGGCATCAAATAAAATGTCTCATCTTGTTTTTAAATCGATGTTGTGTGATGCTGAGACATCAATTCTGCCTTGCACACGTAAGATGGTCCCGAAAATACATGTGTTGGAACTGTCAGATTCATTCCCCTAAGATAAGGTCTAGTATGTAGCGAGCATGAGGTCTTCATGTACACTTAGATAGCAGCTTGTAATCCTATCATACACTTCTTGTTAACAGTTTTAAATAGTCAAATACTCAGTAAAATATTTCTGAGCGTTATGAACATCTGATTACAAATCCATCCAAAATAAGGTACGCCACACATTTAACATATGGCATATTTCACCTTTTTAAGTCACAAAAAACTGCTTCACCAGCCATACATATAATAACACTGAATAATGAAATGACCAGTTTGCAGATTCTCTAAATCCTCACCCGTAACATTATGAAATAATATCACGCTTCAGTCTCACGCTTCAGTCTCGCTTGAAGAAAAGAGGAAATTACATATTGGTATCCAGTCTTTCGGATTCTTCGTTGACATCAATGGATATTGTTTTCACTCAGTTTTGTCTGGACCCTTTAATCACATCTCGAAATTCGGAGGACACAATGATGTACCCAAATGGCTTGAGAGCGAAAGGGATGTGAAACAAAAAAGCTATTAAGTGTGGCCAGATGTGTGAATCAGGCACTGGAAAGTACAGACTTGCCAGGACAACTGCGCTGTTTGACAATTTGAAAAATACAACTGATACTGTAAATATTACTAAGAATCGATGAAAGTGTAAACCGTAAATATCGGTATAAATTGCTCCCTACGTCGAGTGAAAATGATGTGGTAGAGGCAGTTGGCACCGAGTTGTTGTCCCATTTTCCACCCCAAGCCCCATAACCCACAGCCACTACAACAAGTGCCATCTGAACCAAAATATCTTTAAACAAGCCACACTGTAAAAATGCTGTGAAGTAACGGACGTTCTCGTAATGCACAGTGCACTGAAGGTGTCTATGGACGACTCCCAAAACCAGACTGGATAAGCATGCAGGTACACAGAGAAGAAGGCGATTCCCGCAAGAATGGCCTTGGTTCCAAACACTTGTGGCAGTTGTTGTCGTATCCAAGGACGAGCTTTCCATCAACACCATTGATGGCAAGCGACAATGTGAAGAAAAGAGATAAAGACGGGAATACCGTCATGGCGAAGTTCACAACCTGACAAAAGCCGACTCTGTGGTACACGTTAATTTGAAAAACAGTATATAACCAGGGAAATAGCGCGAATACCAGAAAGTCTAAATCCGAAATTCCGATTGCTTTAACATATATGGCTGTTACTTCGTACCTTGAACATGGCACCCGAAGTTTGGCAGCCAAACGTTCAAGACTATACCTATTGTGGCAGTTATTGGTAAGGCGTAAATATAGGGTTTGACATTGAGTGGTGGCGCTGTGTGGGCTAACCCAGCCGACGAATCGTTCCCTCCACCGAACCCATTGTTCCTTAGGCTAGCGTTGAGGGCTTCCATCTTAAACTCGTCTCAGGTCTGTCCGATTATTCAGCAGAAACCCTGTCAAACTGGAATAAACAAAACGTTAAGTGTAACAACTCTACCTTCTGATGCGATAAACATCAACAATCTCCGAGAGAATAATGTGTGCTTTAAGTCAAAAATCAAAACAAAACAACAACAACAGAAATAACAACAACAACAAAAAACGTGTCCTGAGGGGCAACAGAGAAGCGTGTTTCGAAATTATTGGAAATAGATTTTTATGCGTTTTGGGGGCGAGAAATTCCATATAATCTAACACAATCTATCAAGGATGATTTTTTCAAATTGTGCCACAGACAATTAGGGAAATTGTTATCAGTGAAGTTATATGACATCACCTCGGCTTGGTGTAGTCCGAGCAGACAACTTCGTAAGCTACTTATCGCGTATCAAAACTTCTGAAAACATAAATAAAAATCGCACAGTTTTGCATCGCTCTTTGAATGACATTGCCTTTTCACGTCGTGTATGTTCACTTTACAGTTGTGCTCGTGTTTGCAAGGATAGCATATCAGGCTGCGATTTCCTAAAAACAGAAAAACGTGTCATATCTCATATCTTTAATGAAACAATCTGAAGTTAAATACGTAGAATTTTAAATTAGTATATTTTTGATACATAACATCAATATTCTATTGCATGAATGTGGGTTTCAAGAGAAACGTAAAAGCCGGTTTTATCGTAGTAAACATGACTGTTACCTACAAAGATATACCTTAAAACATTTAAAAATGGAAGGTTTTGGTTGTTAGCATTAAACAGTCATTCGGCTTAACAACCGCCTCGTCTTCCTTACCTCGTATTCTTAATAATTTCCTCAGCTCATAAATCTTTCACCCTCAACGTCGGCTCCGAGATCTATTAGTTAACGCTCTGATAAAAATCACGTATGCTAGTTGTTGAGTGGATATGAAGGAGCCTCCATGCACGTTTGGCTTTTGTCGTAAAAGATATTCAAGAGCACTTTCTACTGAAACGGGAAATTAACAAGGTTTAACTGTAGTATCGATTGCCGCAAACGGTCTTTCAAAGATGAGTGAGAGCACCGATCGTTGTACAGTTCAGCTAGACCTGTTTTGTGTTAGCACCTGCCATGTGTGTTTTTTGAAGAAGTGTTTCGATGAGTCTTCCGTGCAGTGTTAATGAATCGTTGTGTTTTAAGTTTATGTAAGACGCACAAATGGTAATCAACGCACTTATGGAGCATTTATGGAGCAGTCAGTTTTACTTAATATTCATAGAATACATGTACCTAAAATGACGTTAAGATATGCTGAACAGCAACAAATACAACAAAAAAAACCCCGTCTTTTTGTCCATTTTTTAAAAAAATGACGCCACATTTTCTTTGGCCACTCATTCATAACAAAGGAACTGTCAGTCTAAGAGCTGAAAATTGCTGTTGAAATTTGCATTACATGAGTACCCCAGAGTACCACTGTCCGTCTCGCTCAGATTCCCGCCTAGTTAGAAGAGTCCTCTAACTTTCGAGTATTTATTTACTTATTTCATTGGGATTTCACTCTGTTCTCAGGAATATTTCACTGATACGACGGCGGTCAGCATTATTTTGGGAGGAAGGCGGACAGAGCCCCGGGGGAAACCCACGACCATCCACAGATTGCTGGCAGAGAAGGAACTGGACTTCAGTTGCATCGACCGCATTTGTGAGAGGATTCCGGATCATTAGACCATCATGTGTGCCTCCTCAACTCCCGCTAAGGTTTATTCAATGGCGACGTCCTTGGCCCGTGAATAAAATTCCTGCTGACTGAGTTGCACATTCCTCCGATGTACCGCTATTATGCAGGGGTTGTCACTTTTGCACACAAGCTGTCCAGGTTTGCCTGGTGGCGTATAGAGAAAATCATCTGATGGTGTCAGCATAGTCCACTTGGAAACAGTACATGGGATAACAGCTCACCTTGAATTAATGTTGTCAGTCGTCAACTGTAGGCTACCGATAAGTAGCCAGAATTCCTAAGGCGAGCACATGGCTTTCATTTAAGATGTTTGACTGGTTGTATGCCCTACTAAAAGAAGTCGTTACACACTTCAGTCATTACTTACACTATGAAAGTGGGTCTGTAAATCATTTCTAGGTGACATCACATTATAAATCAACAATTATTTAATACCACAATCGACCGTGCTTCCATCTGCCCGAAAACCGAAAAGAAAGTCACTAAAGCTGCCAATTTTGCACAGAATTGTTCTTAAAAACTTTCACCAGAACCTCCTTTCCGTAATATTCGTTTCTCATGCAAATGAAGCCGTTGTAGCCTGAATAGTGAGGTCTAAGTTTCAGTTTTCTCATTTTCTCCATGACGTTAAAATAAACTGAGCCACATTTGATTTTTCCACATGTAACTTTGATCCCTAAACCTAAATATGGCAATATTTGTCACCTGAAGTTACAAAGTTTCACTGGGAGTAAAATAAAAAAAGAAAAAAAAATACAAACATTGAATTTTTCGGGCAAAAACACACACGCAGAGGATCATTTAATTTATATGTATTTTGGCAAAACAAGTTCAATTGTGCCTATTTCACATGTGTGAAATACATAATTTTCGTTTTATCACTGGATTCCCACCATGTTGTTCAATCACATTTTGACCTGTAAAATGAATTTATTTTTGGATCTGAAAAATTCGCTATATGTGCATGATTTCTCTGCAAGGAATATCTCTTGCTGCACTGAAAGAAGGTACTCAATAATGTCCGGTCTGTTTTAGCTAAAGTTACTGCTCGAAAGACTTTTTTCCTATGAAAGTAAATAAATGTATGAGGGTACATTCGACCAACATTAGACGGATATACTCTGTACAGAACAACAACCCATTAAACCTAATAGCCGTTGGCGAACGCCATTAACCTACGAATGGTGGTGAGTGTCCCCCGTGCTCTGCCCGATTTCCTCCCACCATAATGCTGGCCATCGTCGTATAGGTGAAATATTCTTGAGTACGGCGTAAAACACCAATCAAATAAATATTTCAACCACATCATGAAGAGTAACGTGAATCTGATGTATGTAAGATGATACGCGGAAAATCTCAAACTGGCATAGCACTTCAACCATTGTTTTCTGCTCTTGAATGAATGGTGTTTGAGCAAAGTGACATATGGACGGAACACGCCATGCAAAAGTCCTTTTCACGTTTCCAAGGGTAAGGCCAGTTAATCATGTCCAGTCCGTAATCTTCGAACCAATCTTCAGATGGTCCCTGAAAGCCATACATGCAAGACATCAGTTTTTTAGCTTCACACAGAATGCCGCACACTACGATTTTTAAAAAAATTTAGGCGGCTTCTGTCGCATTAGACTATTGTTTGCAGGCACCTTGAAAGAGATAACAGTTATTGTTATATTACAGCCACACTACGTCCGATCTTATAGCAAACCGAACGGCAGTAAAACAAAACTCATTCGATCTCCTGTCCCAATAAAAAAAAACGGTCATGGACAGCTACCCACGCGTGCTGAGTACTAAATTGTTAACCAGGGGTATGGAAGTCGAGGCTCGCCCCGCCTCAGTCAACATCTAAATTAAACACACTAAAAGCATTCATATACGAGTGATAAGCGATCACCGCGAGGAGTGCGATGACTTAAACGGCCATGATTTCCAGTAAATATGTTGACTCTGACTATAGGAACGCCCGCTATCCGGTGGAAGACGTGACTTCTGTTGGAATAGGCCCTGCAGACGTGTGCAGTTTGTCAGATTCTGTGTGCACAGGTTCGCTTATTTGAGCTCCCGCAGGTATATTTCCCCCCCGGATTTCTGGCCTTACACGCCAGGGCCCCGCTGGGATAATGAGAAAGGACAAAAATGTAACGATGGTGACATAACGACGAGTGATGGGATCTGGAGAATTGTAGTGAGTCATGATTACAAGCCCAGAGCAATAAGCACCAGGTGATCTCGTTTATTGCAGATTCAAATCTTCATGTACAGAATTAAGTTATCCTATCTTCTGTCGAACCATTCCTTTTCACTGACCGAGTTTGTCCGGGTAGTGTGGATAGAACCTGTGTATCAGGGAGCTCTTTCCATAATCGAGTCTTTCCTGAGACATTAAAATCCGCAATCTTGGCACCACTTCCCTTGGCAGTCACCTTAAGAAGAACAGATGAAGCATTGGCAGGCCTAATGTCAGTATAGTGTGACTGGTGGTGAGGAGTCGTGTCTGGTGTCTTTGGCATGGTGTCCCACTGAGATGGCACTGTAGACACGTGGACATTGGATCCGGCCGGCTACACCCAAGGAGGCACTATCCTGATATGACGGAAAAAAAACACTGAAAGCGGCGTTAAACTTCAATCAAACAAACTACCCCATTTCCGAGTGAACGTGAATACCTTAGAAATGTAGCGAGTGGAATTATCCAGTGTGACAGACATTATTTTCTCCATTGTACCAGGTATTCATAGCACACAGAGGAAGTTTGTTAGGAGACCTCGATCATGGCACTCGAAACTGTAGGCGACTTTTTAGCCATTTGCAAGCGTTAAAGGAATGTATGCAGACATCAGAGACTTTGCATTGTACGTGGATCCATTTGATTATATATGCTGAACGTTTACACTAAATCGTTTATCTCTCTCCTGCAGGCGTTCGTTCGCCTGAGGTAATTTCTAGTTTTCTGGAAGAAACGAAGAGAAGAGTCTTGGTTGACGATGTTTTATGCTCAGTGTCATATTGTCCACCTTTAATGGCAATTTTTAGTGTTCCGGATAAGACCAATGGTAATGGCGACAACTTTCTTGAAGATAACAACTCACTAATCTAACACGATGTGCAGCCAGCTCATTATCGTTAAATATTTTTTATTCGACTACAGATTTGCCTTACATCGCAATTACACAGAAGGCTCTCCTCTTTCACTTATAATTATATGCAAGTAATACTGAAGTTTTCTGTGGCGTGTCGAGTGAAGCTGAGTCGGCGACCATCTATATCTACTTATCAACGCATTCGCTCGGGAAGCGAGTTGGTCAACAGTGTGCTGTGGCGTGTGTAAAGTCTGCGCAAGGCAGAACCCGGCGAGTATGCCTTACATTCTTGCAGCCGTGATCATCAATCTTGCATCATCTCTGTGATCGGCATGTTTGCGTTTCCATCCAAAGCCATTGAAGGTTTTGCCACCGTAATAACGTGGGAACGGGGCTACACATAGATCGTGATATCTGACGTAACTAAACATCATGGTGCTAGGAACAACACATCAGAAGTGTAGGTTTACCGGGTAACAGTTTATCACAGGGCTTCGTCATACCTGACGTGACTAAACACCATGGGTGCTAGGAACAACACATCAGACGTGTAGGTTTACCGTGTAACAGTTTATCACAGGAATTCGTAATACCTGGCGTAACTACACAACGTGGGCGCTGGGAACAATACATCAGACGTGCAGGCTTACAACGTAACAGTTTATCACAGGGCTTTCTGATACCTGACATGATTAAACATCATGGATGTTGGAAACAACACAGCAGACGCGCAGGTTCCCAATGCGGACTGTTGGGCTATCGCGTCCCTTATCGCTGGCATTATTGGATTCCTCTCCAATGTCGTTGTAAGCGTCGTTCTTATCAGCGAAATCCAGAATAAACCTTACACAAAGCGGTACTCGCTCAGTCTGGCTTCAGGTAAGAGTCGCAGTACTCGTTCTACATTCAACAGCTTCACCAAGTTGACCAATTGACCATTTTATTTTACTCGGTGTTTTATATGTGTCCAAAACAGGCCAACATACAGGGTGATGTACTGAATGAGCCAGTCTAAAAAGACCACTACATTACCCTCAGAGCAATCTGTATGATTTATTTGTTTATCAGGAGTTTTCTGAGTAATTCTAGACCAGTGATGTTTACTATGCTGCATTTACGACCAGTGCAAATTTTTTTTTAACTAATTCTGCTGAAGCCATGGTGCTAAGGGGGAAGTTGTTAATTCTTAAACATTTACATTAACAGATAGAATGAAACATTTACATCAAACAGCTAAAATAAAGGTCTAATTAAGGTAAACTGACAAGGGGCCGGATTTCGCCGCTAATGTGTGCATGACCGTTTGTCAGGTATCACACTGTCGTCGCTCTCTGGTTTTACTCTCTTTGTTGGAAGCTTTTAAATTTTACTCAATTTCAAATTTTCACATATGTGACGTTGGTCAGCTATATGGAAAATGGAGTACCCAGGAGTTGTAGACCATCGCCTCCACCAGTATGTCAGCCAGATCTTGAAACTGTAACCAAAGTAGTGAGAGATATATTCGAAACGCAACCCAAAATGGTCAAGGACTTCCTGGTGGCAACGACCTGTAGCTTTAGCTCTGAGCCATTGAGGGCTACACATTGTTTGAATTAATGTCACCTAGAAGTATATTAAGAAAGTTTGCAACGAAGATTTGCTGCCTCCTATTAATTAGTTCGTCTGGAATTTATACGGTTTGCTGATTTATTTATTTGATTGGTGTTCTACGCCGTACTCAAGAATATTTCACTTATACAAAGGCGACAAGCATTATGGTGGGAAGAAACTGGGCAGAGCCCGGGGGAAACCCACGACCATCCGCAGATTGCTGGAATCCAGCATGAGCTGGACTTGAACTCACAGCGACCACACTGGTGGGAGGCTTCTGGGTCATTACGCTACACTAGCGCGATAATCAACTGACCCAGCAGGCCCCATATGGTTTATTGTGTTTTGCCGTTAATTTTACGGCTAATTTAATGCTATGTGAGCCAGAGTATTAGAGATTATGTAATACAACTACAGTCACTCCCGGGGAATGTAATATTAGGAATTTTTAACCTTTCAAGAAATTAGGTAATATGCTGAATGCCAAATTAAACAATCCTAACGTTAACTCAGCTTGCTTTTATTGACATTGTAAATCAACATTGATAGTTTTATGAACCACGAACTTCATTTTGGAAATCGCTGAAAAAATCCATGGAAGCTTCTTGTATTCATGAAGAGCTAGCTATTGGGAATTCTGTAGATACCTGCATGCTGTGCTAAGTTAAAAGTGTCTCCTGTTGTGAGAAAGAAATGGTGTATTTAGCTGACCGAACACCCGAATTCTGAACTCATATCATATCCAGGGTGTCATCCGAGGCAAAACACCGTTTTCACTTTCGCATTGTATGTGACCTTGTACAAGGGCCAATCAATTAATAGGGTCTTACACAAAAGAATTTAGAGAAAATGCATGTTTTATGTTTTCAGATGATAGTACTTCCTTACAAATGTCTACCTTTTTCCAGGTCGTTTGGATGAACGCAGTAGGGACACGCATGCCTGTGTTAAGTTTTTGGCATGTGGGCAATTTCTGACTTAGTTTATCGTAACTTTTATATAGTGTTAACTATTTAGGTCATAATACCGTTGTTTCCCTTCGTTATAGACTGTGTAAAACTATATTTTTGAAAAGATATGCATTTTAACTTGTTTGAAAAGGTTTTTAATGACATATCTTTGGCTCATGATTTAAATCATAATTTTGTCAATATGTCCAAACCGATTCTTGTTATATTTTTGTTTACAGGAAACCTGCTCTATTCAGTGTCTGCTATCTGTATTTTTTTCCGTGTCGTAAAGGCTGAACAACTGGACACTACCACTTGCCGGATATACGTGTTCATTGATTATCTTGGTTACTACGCATGCGTCATATCTCTGATATTGTTGGCCCTGGAACGATTCTGCGCAATACGGTTCCCGATTTACTTCCGCAAATTGACCACTGTAAGAAACATTCACCTCCAGGTAGCCTGTGGCTGGATAGTATGTACAGTGCTAACGGTGTATCCAGTGATTTCTTATGAGGTATTTCTTATGTTCATTTGCATTTAGCAGATAAACCAACGACATTGTGTGTCACGCGCCATGATCTTAGTGAAATCTGTTTCTAAAAGAATGCAGAAAAGCACAGACTTAGGCCGAGTGATTGGTATGCTAATGACCCAGGATCCGCCAATGACCCAGGATCCGCCCACCAATGGGGTCGTTAATAGAGAGTTCAAAGCCAGTCCATGCTGCCTTCCTCTTTGGTCGTACGTGAAAAGGTTTGCCAGCAACCTGCCGCGGTGTACCCGGTTTCCTCCCGCCAATGCCAGTCGCCGAGGTATAAGAGAAATATTCTTGAGTACCGCGTAAAACACCAATGAATAGATAAATGTAACAGAGAAATCATTGGCTACAAGAACAAATCTCATCGTCAACCAATTAGTAGAAAGTCGCATGACTTTGTTAAACCCCTCATTGCTTGAACGTTGCATATATCAATCAAAAACTCTCCATTCAAACATTATTTAACATGTCATGTTTGTCTTTCAGGCTATCCCCGTAAATGGTACGAATTTTTATCAGTGCAGTTCCCAGTCGAGGGCCATGGCCTTTTATAACTTCACGTTCGACATGGTTCTTCCACTATTACTGTTCCTTAGTCTGACATTATGTGCAATATGCATTTTAAAAAAGAGGTCGACTGTGGCCGTAACTGGCGGAAATGCCCGAAGTGGAGGTCGAAATTCCCTGAAAAAGCCATGGCTGCATCTTACATTTATTACTATCATGTTTTGCATGTGTTTCGGATGCTACTTTGTGTATGCTTTGGTGCCAGTATCAGCGCCTTTGTTGCAGGGCAGCGCGGATCTTGCCCTCGCGAGTAAAATTGTGCACTTGCTAACAGTTTTGCACACATGGTTCAATCCCATCATGCACTGGGCGTGTGATGCGTCTTTCCGAAGTGTTTTGACTGATATGATCAGATGCAAACGCAGGCGGCAACAAGAAGTTTCGCGCGAAACAGCGCTTTCTGTTGGATAAAAAGGCTTTCTTCATTTATGTGACCTGATGCTCGCAACAAACTGAAATCCTCTGCTCATCAGAGGCAATGTTCCCCTTATGTCTACTGTAAGGTCTGGATGGTTGATATGTATTGCTGGTGATTTGGATGCCTGGTTCTGAGGTCATTGGTTCGAAACCCCGCGTGGTGTCAGCCAAATGATTGTTTTGTAATCTTCCCCCTTATCGAGAAAGTGTAATTCCTGATAACAATATTACTGTTACCACAAACATTCTAAGATGGTGTATTCCGGTCAGGGAACTGTGTCACTGTTCGCACTCGGATCACCGGGGGTGAGGGGAATGTGTGTTGTCTTGACAGTTTTCCTGTCACCTATCTATTTTGATGGGAGGTCTGCTGGTGGAGTGGTTGACATGTAATACGGATGATTTTGTACCTGACTCTGAAGTCACCCAGCTCTAGAATCTGTGCTAAACCCTTAATTAACTGAAATCCTGCTTCACGTCTCATAAGTAGTACATGTATATGCAATGGGTATTCATAATATAGTTCATTACATTAGTAATCAGCGTATTGATAATAACTGACTTGACTGCAGAGCTAAATATTTACCGGGTAAATAGACATCTTCTGTTTGCCAAGCCATTGTCTGTGTTAATTTGTTTAGCACATTTTAGCCTCTGTCGGACCACTGACGTCGGTGCTTTAGTTGTCATATCCGCCATCTATTCCCCACCCAGGCAAATACATCCAACCTTGATCCACCTTCAAACACTGTCATCTAACGTTTGTGTCAACACGTCGTGCTGTTTTAATTTATTGTAGTATTTGCCAACCATTGTTATCTTCTATCGAGTGCTTCTAAAAACGTTTTTTCTAAACGCTTTTCTAATTTATTGTAGTATTTGCCAACCATTGTTATCTTCTATCGAGTGCTTCTAAAAACGTTCTAAACCAAACGCGACATATTATTAGTTGTTAGTGTATGGTCCAGTGTTAACAGAGCAGGCATAAAGGTGATAAAACATTGAACAAATTTAATAAAATGTTTTTCGGCCTCCGCTACTACGTGTGTATAAGTATATGCATTGATAATGCTAAAGATAATACACAGGAAGACTTAAAACATTACGCTTGCAATGCTGTGGGTAGCGGACACGCACCGAATAATATTGCCCACACAACGTATTTTGAATGACCCAAGTGTGCAAAATAAAAGATGACAATTGCATAATTCTTATATGTTGATTTAGAATTTTGTATTACTTCACTATTTTTAAAATGTATATACCTATAAAGAATATATATAGTAATGTACAACATTATATTTCAATACAATTCGTAGGATAATTATTCAAGCTCTGAATGTTCAGTTGTATCGGTGTTCTTACTGGAAAGTAAACTCTAAGGCAAGTTCAACAGTTTGTGTCCATATTTACAATGATCAGGTCTGGCAATGTGATAAGTGACATTGAGGGAATAAGCAAAAGGGTAGTCATAAAGCAATGTCACCAGGTTCACAAGGCACGCGGTAAAATGACCAACACCCAACGCGTTTAATGAGTGATACATGCGTTTTTAATAAATATACACACATATTTAAGTATTAAACATGTGTCCAAATCATGTATATAGGCCTTTAGTATAATGCTGTAATCTCCTATTGTTTAATATCTGATGCGTAAAAGTGTTTATAAGTTAAACAATAAAATTTACAGTGTAAGATGTTTTAAGCCGATTTTCACAATCATTAAACATTTGGGGAAAAGTTAGCGCCATGTTTCGATTCAAAATCTCACGATTGCTGGGTAGGTTGAATATATCTTCTAGGACAATGGGTTGCACAAGTGAACCATTACTGCCACTGACCCACAAACCACACCGAAAAACTTCCGTCACATTTTCGATAACAGAGATTCCACAAACCTAAACATTATGACCAGGTTTTAAAATTGGACTTAATACAGGAATGGAACTGCTATGTCCGATCATAAGGACATCCATTTATTTGATTTGATTTCATTTGTGTTTTGCTCAAGAATATTTTACTTATACGACGGTGGGCCGCATTATGGGGGGAGGAAATCGGGCTGAGCCCTTGGGAGAATAAGACATTGGATAGCATACTTATAAGATTAACTCATACATGGTAAACACATTTGTCTTTACATACTCAAAGTTTGTAACTTGTGAATACATCTATATTTGCCTTTCCCCACATGTAGCACTATCAAAAACCGCATTACCTCATTCTATTTCATTTATTTTGTTTATTTTTACTCCGTACTCAAGCATATTTCACTTATAAGACGACGACCAACATTGTCTTGGGAGGAAACTATGCAGAGCCCACGACCATCAGCAAGATGCTGCCAGATCTTCAATTATATAATGACAGTCTGTTTAAAAAGAAAGACCACACGAAAATGAAGTTATGGTGAGTGGAAAGACCCCAAAAAAATAAAAAATAAAAAAAAAATAAAATAAAAGACAGTATCTGAAAATACCTTCACTGAACTTTTTAGACTTTTTCAGCAAAATACAGCCAGTCAAATGTTTTGATTGTACGGTGGGTTTTATGGACCATAATGATGATGTGTTTCACCAGTGACGTCACGTCGACTTGCTGTGGCCCTAAAGCAGAAATTCAAGGTAATATTGAATAACAAAGAAAATATTACAGGAGTACTCTTCACAAAAACTTTATTGAGAGCTGAACATAAAGGTGCACACTAAGTTGGATGACGTCACTGGTGAACCACATTATCAATGTTGTTAAAAAACAACTCACTATACAATCAATATATTTGACTACATCTAATCTGGCGAAAAAAAAATCTAAAATTTATAAATCATAAAAAATTTCAGACACAATTTTTCATGGTCTTTTCACTGACCTTAATTTGATTTCTGTGAGGTCTTTCACTTTAAGTGGTCACCACATGATATATCAAGATGTCTCTGCACCACAAGACCACCACGAGGAGGTAATCTCTGGGTGTCTCTATCCAGGCACGACAAAAATATCGTATCAATACATGACTCTTCTACTCTCCATATTCTTGGAAAGGAAAGAAAACATAAAAATGAAGTAAGCATTAGTACAAAGACCCCTGAAAACTGTGTGAATAGAAACCCTTTACTTTTATTCTGACATGATGTAAGGCTATCACTGATCTGAGAGGCAAGACGATAAACAGCGATAAGCCTTACACAAGATCAAACAAAGAACCACAAAGACACGTCTATAAGTTCTATACATATAATTGAATAATATAATCTCAGAAGTATAACTTACATATAATATGGGCCTACAAGAAACATACTGACTGTAACAAAAATATAGTTTCTTACGGAGATTACAGCAAACAACAAATCCGGTCGAAATACCAATAGTCTAAAGATGAATATATGTTAACAGTAATATAAAGCTAATATATAAACCTTACAATTAACTTTATTATCGATTATAAAAATAAGTTACTCCACTTGGACAAAAGAATTGTAAGGTGATTGTAACTTTTCGAAGTTACGATGGCGAGCGTTGGCCAAATTTGACTCGTACATAAAGTCTGTGTAAATGGGCAATGTTTCTCGCCTCATTTTCAAGAAAGTTCTACATCATCATGCAAGTAATTATTCAAAATTAATTTTACGTAGATTGTGAATATTTACACCTGGGTCATCCCGAGTGTAATTTTTGATTGTAAAGTTATGACGAGAGTGGCTTACAATTTCTTTGTGCCAGAAGCTGTCAATTGTAAGAGATATGATCGCGATCGGGAAATAAGGCTTACGATACCGTTGTGCAGGAGGTCCCTGGACTGGTCACACCTCCCTGGGCAGAATGACAGGCAGGCTTGTGTCCTTCAGGCCGAACAGGCGATGTGAATTTCAACCCTCAGATTTGACACAAAATGACCTCTTGTCAGTGTCACTTCCAGTGTAAATTATGATGAAAGAACGTAATCCCACAGGGAGACGCTGAGCGATGTAAAGACGGAAATAACGTCTCCAACAAAATAGCAAGTGGTGAAACACTAGCTTCAAAATATACCATGTACAGCAAAAAGTAGAGTATTTATTTAGTTATTTATTTGATTGGTTTTTTACACCGTACTCAAGAACATTTCACTTCTACGGCGGCGGTCGGCATGATAGTGGGAGGAAACCAGGCAGAGCCCGGGAGAACCAACGACCGTCCGCAGGTTGCTGGCAGACCTTCTCTCGTACAGCTGGAGAGGAAGCCAACATGAGCTGGGCATCGGCGTTGAGTCAGACGTTCTAAAGAAACATAAACTTCTGGATCATATCAACAAGAAGGCCTAAAACACAGCCAACACATGGCAAAATGTGGCGTCGTCCATATCTTTCATGGAAGACATGATATTTTTTCTACCATTGCACCTTACTTTAATGCTGAATGCGCCTTTATAACCCTATAATCGTTCACGTCTTTTTTAATTTCAGGAAAGGCGCAGTTAACTTTTCGACCTAGCATATATGTTTAATCTATAACCGTCCACGAGAGAATTCTGTTCTTTGAAATCTACACCCTGTATGTGGGCATATAGTGACACTTTCACAATCATTTTAGTTGAAATATTGAAGACAGTATAATTAGGCTGGACACGCATTACATCTCGTCCTTAGTTTTACAAGAGGGTTGTATCAATATTTGTGGGTATTTTTGCATGACTGACAAAGCCTTAGTGCTATTTGTCATATCCAGTGTGGAAAGACGTTGTACGCAAATGTTAACTTTTATGGCGGGTACTATAATTTAATCACGACTGTTTAATTACCTTTAATTGTTTCTTTATGCCATCGCTGTGTGCCTGAATATATTTTATTGCCATTAGATGGCAAAGAGGGGGGTAGATCGTGCTTATATGCATGATTTGTCATAAAGTTTTATGTATGCTAAATATCGTTGAATAGTTTCTTTTAGGAAAAATATCTGTTTGGATTTTGAATAGGTGTTTTACAATACGCATGCTAAAAGTTTCGAATGTTCATACAATATTTACGCCAACATTTTAATGGATCGCTTTAAACCAAACCATTTCAAGCTGGCTGTGTGATGCCATGTTTAACTTCGTGCTCTAGAATACTTATATTTCGTGTATAGGACTATATGTAGCAACCCTAGCCAACCCGTCTGATGTATATATGCTCACGGTCCGCTTGCTGTAGGATTTTTTTTTCTCTACCGTCGTATACTTGTCAACAAAAAAATCATCTGAGAGCAATTTTTTAGGTTACTGTTGCCGTGTCAGACTCTCATAAACGCAAACTATTTTCTTGCATCTCACAATATATTCTGTGTTTAGCTACATAGTTCTTTGATCAATGCAAAATCTGTAGTTCGCTACACAATCTGCAGCCAAATTAAATTTATTTATTTATTACTGTATCCCGCTGTACAATCTGTATTTAGCTACACGATCCTTCGTTCGCTGCGCAATCTGTAGTTCGCTAGACAATCTGTAGTTCGCGAGGCAATCTGTATTTAACTACACAATCAATAGTTCGCTAACCAATCTGTAGTTCGCTACACAATCTGACATGTGTTTGTTTGCTTGTTAGGGATTTCATTTCACGTTCTCATATGGAAGAGAATTCCATGCGGCTTATACATGGCAAATGTTCTAGTGGGTGCTCAGGGATAGAAGAGAACAATAACCATGTCTTGCGTGGGGCGTGTTTTCATCGCCGTACAATGTTAATTCCAGGTGGTTTCAGCTCTAATGAGCTTACCAGGTCATTTCTATTTGTTCCTACGCATTTGCAGGTGAGACTTCACCAACACACCACCACACAGTTTATCATATACCTTCTCACCCATCAGAATTTCTCGGCCACACAGTGCACCTGCACCGGCCTTAAACTTGCTTATTCGCACGAAGTGCTTACGTTAACTTTCTCAAAATGGGGTCAGATTGCAACAACTGAGGAAAATAATTTTGTGAAAGAATGAAAACGGTATGATTACGAGGGTGACATTTGTCGAAAACGCATAAGCAAATCTGCCAAAGAAATCGATTTCATTCGATAAGTCATAAATTTTAGGGTTAGTTCCTGATCAAGTCATTTAAAGGTAATGTTGAACTTGCTAATGTGATGCAATATGTGACTCAGGCTTACTTCTAATGAGTGCAATGTGGCCTTGTGCAAACCATGCGTGTCTTATTATGAAAGCTAACGGTAACGGCTAATCATGTAACTCTCACCAGATGGATCAGTCAAACTTTCAATTTTTGGACTTTTCACCACGGTAAGAGCAGTCATCATTTGAATTACGTGACGCGGAAGGACGTGTGACAGGTATAAAAACACTAATTGGATTTTGCATCCAAGATTCAGGCGCACAGAAAATGGTGGGGAGGGTAGGGATTGTCTGTATCTCTGAAGTGTGTTGAAATACTGCCAAGCAATTTTACAGGCATAAACTATGACAAATAATGGTTGAAAAGAAGTCCATTACTTGTGGCTACAATTAAATAGAGAAAAATATCACCCAATGAGCAAGCGCCCCCCACACCCTGTTTCTATGGCGATAGGACGCTAGTACCTGCATTCCAGGTGATTTATTTTGGGAAAACGGTGGTCAAGCCCCGATGATATTTGGATATGTTGTAGGCCAGGCATCTAGTTATTTTACAGTTTGTGTCATTTGGGCCAACGATAATTAGGGAATACAGTTTTAGGAGGGTGATCTTTGTGAAATTACTACATAAATAGTAAGGCTATTTTTTAGTGTCTTTACACCTGACAGGGCATTTGCTGTTTGGATAGCCATTTCGGAAGCTCTGCACATATATCATTCGCAGGTATGAAACATGTGATCCAGATTTTAACATATCATATGAAAAACGGATGTGACGTTATTATGTCTAAGACTGTTAATGTGGCTCCTATAACAGATCAAACGGCTTCTAATTTAGATCGCATGTGACGAAGTTTCACGTGCTGGCACCCTCTCCGGCCGTACGTGGGAAGGTCTGTCAGCAGGCGGTTGTGGGTTTCCCCCGAGCTCTGCCCGGTTTCCTCCCAAGAAATAAATTATATGTTGACGAATTTTTATTTCGTCAAGTAAAATTGTGGGAAATTGTTAGCAAGCATCTTAATCTCTTGACCAAGACTCACTCACTAAATTGACGTTAGGATAAAGAGCATACATGTAAAAAACAAAGGCAGGCTTTTTTTTTAAAGAAAAAGAGTATTTCCAACTCTTTTTAGTTTCATCAGTCCACAGTTGATTCAGTTTTGTTAAAAGTAACATTTTAGCGTAGCACTAATACATGTAAATACACAAAAGAAAACACGAAACTGAAGAACCATATACGAAAATCAAGATGATGTCACAGAAGTATCAAAAATGTGGGATAAATCTGAATCATCTTCCAAAATCTCGTCCAGTAAGTCATTTTCACTGAAGACTCGCTGGTATCCATACGTTGTCTTGTCCATTTCGCTTAGCGACTCTGTCAGGTCGTAAGAACCAATGGCATCAATAGTATCCAAACCAGTGACGTCACAGATATATTGACCCATCACATCAGGGGAGCCAGAAAGAATAACATCAGATGAATCTGTACCTATCATGGGGCAGCATTTACCTTGATGTTCAACTGCATTTGAAATCACTTTATCGTTCAAGATACGCAATGGTCGTATTTCCAACGTAAGTTTACGAACTGGGACACGGTTGAAATTTATGTAAGACAGAAGCGGTTTGATTGTTTTCCGAAATGTGTCAAGGCTTTGTCCACGGCAATATCGTCGTGCCCATCTCAGAGTTGCCTCCCATTTCAAGTCGTCAGAGATCTCCAAGCTGTTACTGGTAAAGATAAACTTGGCGGAATTTTTAGTAACGAATTCGAACTCTGGTAGATTCAAAACAGCTTCAGCGTTGCTGGAAATAAAACTCAGTGTCTGCAAAGAAAGAAGGAAAAAATGAAACTGAAGATTCGGCAGGATTAAATCACGAAATTTGATTGATAACATAGCTGCAAGTGAGGGAGGACAAAGAAAAAGTTTAGTTTAAAAAGAATAGTTTAAAATTGGGATATATAGGGCTAAATTCTCCACCTCAAATTAATCATTACAGATTTTACAACTACATTCAAGAAGAATGTCTACCTCATATGTCAGAATGTCTTACCAAGTCTTTGATCTTCTGTACGCTCTTCACATCAGAGTAGTTCTCTGTGGCCATCAGTAGAGATAACACCGTTGGTACGGAGATCAGTTTGCGTGCAAACTGGTCACATTCCCAGCGAAGGTCATCCAACTTATACATATCAGCCGCAGCTAGCACACCTGCCGGTGTAAAAAAGCACAATAATTATCAACCCTTTCTAAATGTTATTTATTTGGTGCTGGCTTCTTCTCTTGGGAAGGTCTGCCAACAATCTGCGAATGGTCGTGGGTTCCCCCTGGCTCTGAAAACGGTTTCGTCCCACCATAATGCTGGTCGCTGTCTTGAGTAGGGAGTAAAACACCGGTAAAATGTTATTTATCAAAAAGACCTGTATCCATATACATATAGTTTATCAGTAATGATTTATTGCAGTTTGCCAAATCAGTAATGCTTTGGTTCAGGTAAACTGTGGATGGTTAATTCAGATGTGTTGTGAAATATGATTGGCCTGTTCAAAACTTGACCATCATATTAAGTGCTTACGAAAAGACCTTGGCTGCCTCGCAAAGATTAGTACAGTATATAACCTACACACGAAGAAGAGTTCAACCTCACAAGTTTTTATTTCAATTAATAAAAAAAATGGCAAAAATCTAAGAGTATAGTATAAGGCGTATGTACTAGAATCCCTAACAATTCCATTTAATTTCCCATATAACAGTCACCTCGAATTCTCCAAATGCAAAAGCTACGCTAAATCTTCTCTTTTTGGAACGCTTGGTGTGCCCTTTTTAGCCAGAACACATTCGATCATAGGAGGAATACACAGTTTCTGTTTTTGCTTATGGTTAGTCCACTTACTGAACAACACCTCCAAACGTTTACTTTTCGGAAAACATGGGGAGAGAAAAGGACAAAAAAAGAGAAAAGGTTTTAACATTACTAACATCGTCCTAAAAAAATCGGAGGAATTAGGATAGTTAAAGGAAAGACCTCGTAAAAAATGAACTCATGGTAAGTGGAAAGACCCTTAAAAACTGGAGCTGAAAATACCTTCACGGAAATTTTTAGATTTTTTTGACCAAAATAAACGCAGTCAAATGTTTTACTTGTATGGTGAGTTTTATCGATTAATCAAGTGGTTCACCAGTGACATCACACAGCTTTTTGTACACCTTTATGTTCAGGTCTGAATAAAGTTCTCGTGAAGTGTAATATTCTAATGTTTGCCTGTGTATGAAAACGCTAATATGACATCAAATTTTTGCTTCTGGGCCATAGAAAAGTCGCTGGTGAACCATATTATCAATATGGTCAATAAAACACACCATACAATCAAAACATTTGACTGCGTTTATTTTAGTAAAAAAAATCTAAAAAAGTCAGTGAAGGTGTTTTCAGATACGGTTTTTAATGGTCTTTTCACTCATCATAAGTTCATTTTTACGAGATTTTCCCTTTAACGAGATTTTACAGACTAAAAGCCATGAAGACGACTTCTGTCTTTAAAGAAGTAAACTTCACATACCTATAACGCTGTGTTGGTTGATATGGATTTTGCCGGTATGTAAATATAACACCACTCTCTGGAAGGTGCACCAGTCGAATTCCGGAATGGGCACGCACACATGTCTTCTGTGTTTACTCTGCTTGGGCAATTTGTTTGATTTAAGAAAGCTCTTAATTCTAGAAGTCACATTTTTCTTCCTTAACCGTTTGTTGTCGTCTTCTGCTCGCTGCGAGGACAATATTAGGCTGTAAAAACACCTACAGGAAAAAAATGCAACATTGGTCATTGTTTGTATAATATTGATTCCATTTTAATGACAATTTTTTTTTAAATTTCAAGCGTTTCCCAGGTTTGTTTTAGTCTGAATGCAAGGGAGCATTCCAACTTTTTATAAAAGAATACACATGCGTGTTCGACTTTTTTCAGATTTATTTGATTGGTGCCAGTCTCGGCCAGCATTACATGGTAGAAGGTGTATGTTATAAGATTTTATCTATTATTTTGAACAGTAAATTAACGATACATCATAAAATTACATGACAGTGGAAAAATATTTTGCCTTTGTGAGCTGTAAATCTTGCTTTGTTTTATTCACTTGAGCTATTTAGCCTTTTTAATCCACCAGAGTCTAGTTAGTTTCTTGGCGCGCGTGAGTAAAGAAGCAAACATGTGTAACGTGGGTGTGGTAGGGCTAAATAACGTTCAGGATTTGAAGATAACATACCTGCTTCGTGAAGCAAGAACAGCTTTGACTCCATACACAGGCTCTCTGTCTTTGCCAACAAGAAATTTGACGTCACACAGATCGGGTAATTCCGTTATAAGTCGGAGATCTTCAGACAGGTCCGTGGAGCTGAAGATCAGTCGGTCCCCGACATTGTTGTACACTTGTTTTTCAGTGATGAGGTCGTGACAGCGATTGTAAATGGCAATGGAGGGTTCGAACAGCCATCGGTGTGTAGAAACTGAAATGATAGTTAATTGTGAACATAAAACTGTACGTACAAATTTTTGCATAATTCGTCTGAAAGTTATCTGCCTACACTAGGAAATAAGTATGATTGCTCAAGTGTGAACATGATGTGGAAGAAAGCTACCATATCCGAGAAAAGCCTCAAAATCTTCCCAGCTTGAAGCCAACTTTGAGAAACAAGGCAAATTTCCTGCAATCAGATGTCAGTACACGTCCTTTTTCCCGAAGCGTTGTGTATAGAAGCAAACTGCATAGTATCACTGCGAATACAGCTATTTCATGGTGGCATCAAACAACTTGGCAAATTAGGTGCTAACTGTATGCGTTACTGACAGAACAAACTGACAGTGTGCACTTGCTGGGAATTTGAGATTCCAAAACAGACAAGTCTTGTTGAGTCCACGTGCATGTCTTTATGCTTGAGAAATGTGACCGTGAATTAGACAGCAACTCTGGTGCTGCGTTACGTGTAACACAACAGTAGACCTTGCACGGGGGATTCCAGAACATGATACCTCTGCATTTACAAGGTATTGTCGAACAAGTCCCACCAGCACCCCCACCCCTCTTTTCACTTTGTGTAGAGAGCTTTCTCTCCAAATGTTATGAAAGTGGGTTGATTGAATGACAAACTAGAGTTTAAAACCCATTCTCAGCACTTCACTGACAGGATACCTGAGGTATCTGAACGTCTCACCTTAAGATGCAATTTATAAAATCCGGCAAACTTCATGGAATAACATGACTAACTCTAACTCAATACATTCATTTATTTATTCATTTAATGTCTTTTATCCTTACATTTCTCCAACATGCAGTCAGTGCAGAATATAATGGAAAAGCGCACACTTACCATCCGGTACTTCGGAACTGTCAGAAACGGACCACTCGTCGCTGTCCGAATAACTTGACTCACGTGGATGTTGAAACTGCTGGACTTTCCACATTTTGAAGATTTGTAGGCTGTTGTTGTTGTTGTATGGGTCTTTAATTCAACGCAGGCACTTGCTTCTGACGAATTTTCCACCAAATCTTGCAGACTTATATACACCTAGGCTAGTCACTTAGTTGTGGTGACTGACAGAACATTGGTCAAAAGGTGAAATCAACATTGATTGATTGATTGCCCATTAGCTTGCGGTCTGATATCGTGACAATAATGACAACTCGTTTGGGTCAACAGCACTTCACACTGCCCGGCATTATCCACCAATCAAATCGCTTAATGTCAGATTGTCCTGAACGATATGTGATTGACAGGAGGTTGCTTGACAGGTGACATGTCATTAACTGTTAAAAACCCGGTGTTGATTTCTGACAAGTCAAATGCATGGGCAAATATACACACTGATCGATTTATAACACCTTTACATTCTAAACAAACAAGTGTCTGGGCGTTAATGGGGATTGATCGGCCGGATAATATGTGTTCCCACAACAATTCGTGTTGATTACGGTGCTATTGTGTCAGTTCTAATTCCTTATACATAATATAGGCCTGAAAACGTAAATTTTGAAAGGGAAAAAATGGTCTTAATTATTGAACGAGTTAAAACAGCCATATAACATATTTTTTCAACGTTCACCGATTCTGAAAAAATAGAAGGTGCAAATCACCTCATCAGTAACTGTCGATCATGGTCATCTTGTTCACTGAAATCGGGAAATATTTATCTATATTTATCTCTATATACAAAATTGTGACTGACGCATTATATTTACCTTTTCATTTGTTAGATAGTTGTTAAAAAGCCATACTAAAAATGTCTCGTGTACTTTGTTTCACGCCGTTTGCAACTAATAACTTTACAGAGGTAGCATATTTTTTGCATGTTATTACAAAAACCCTTGATATGGAAAACTATTTATAGGGTTCACAGATGTATGAAATGTTTCTTCGGAGAAAATTAGAGCCCGCCATGCAGTGAATTTGTCACTAAAACACGATATAACTAATTCTATCGAAACTCGTGGTTGAACATAGCTTTGCCAGTTTCTGTCATTGGTTGTGTTTTGTTTTTAAATTTTGCAATAAATATAGAATATGCATTGTGGATGTAATCAGTCTTTATCCTTTTAAAACACTGGAGATATTTGACAGGAATTATACTTACAGGTGTGGCCAGCCTCCTTGCCAGTTTGGTGTAATCTTTATTTGCGTGGTATATTTGCACCAATATTGCACGCATATTCACTTGTAAAATTTGCAGCTGAAGGAAGCCGACCAGAGCCTGGTTAAAACCTCAGCCACTCTTCACTTGTTAAACCTCGTAATGTGAAACCGAAACAGATTGGACTAGGTTCTAACCATAAGCCTCAGTGGTCAGAAGCGAGACACGCGAGCCGTGCCCGTTAGACACCATCTTTCCATTCTTACCTCTAGACATATGTGTCATTAAGTAATAATATTTACGTGACTATCGCTACTTCGGCGCCAAACGCTTTGTCGATCTGGACACGCCATATGGGCAGGGTAGTTAGGTGATTGTAATAGGACTGCAACAATGAACATTCCAGATACTAAGAGCCAAAAATCTTATCCTTTTAAGGCGTTAATCAACAAAGTAAAAATGTTATATATGTCAGTTTTGATGCTAAATTTCACCCGAAATTCGCATCCTGTTATAGACAGATCAAGTCTAATATCCTGTCAGTAAGTCTACTGGCGTCGTTGTCGTAGTAAACAAACCTGTTGATTAGTTTGCATCACCTGTAACCCAACTAAGTAACTACAGGAGGGCGGGGCTAATGACCCGGTAGAAACCCCTGCCGGTCATAAATTAATCCCCTCCAATCACTTATCAATGGATATAAACACGGAATTACACTTTTTATGGCGAGATAATGTGTCAATTTGAAAGGGTGGATTGGGGGGTTCGAAAGGGTCAGGGCAATTTTTTATTTATATCAGCTAGAGTGCAGTCCGTTCATATTTCTGAAAGTGTTAAATATTTCATGACATCCTCACGTTGAGGACAACTCATCCTTTACAGGTATGGCTCGGCAGAAGTCTGTGAATCACACGTAGCAGACTTGGTCAGTTCCGTTTCAAATTTCTCGTGATTTACTCTGGGCAATTCCCATAAATCAGACCATAATCTGATCCAGGTATAAAAACCACAACCATTCTGTGAGTAATACTATCTGGAGTATGACGATAAACATCATCAAATACATACATGATTAGACTTTACCTCGAAGTTACTAATTCCCACCATCCTTCTGAGGGCTGTCTCCGTAAAACCAAACTATAGCTGACAAACAGTTTCGTCATTGACCAGAAGTTTTGCATTCTGCCTGATTCTGGCAGTTTTGTTTATATTAGAACAGTTGATTGGAATGATATCCTACTGGAAAAACATTTCCACTGTCCATACCATAGCTGGTATTTTATGACAAGTTACTTGCTCCTAAAAGTGGGCTTTTCTGGGCGAAGTTTTATGTCAAGTACACTGTGTTTGGAGCTAAACACATTGACCGCGTAAGCGATCATGATGAGACATCCAAATGAGCCCATAAGAGCACTGAATAAAGCTCCAGTGAGGACCGATTATAATGTTGACTTTGCAGTCTAGTGGGTGTAAGATGGTGTTCACCGGTATTAAAGACTGAGAGTGACACTTTATGTTGGACACGGGCCAGATTGGCTGTAGGTGGTACGTACCTGGAACAAGACATATACTGATTATGAGGTCGAGTAAAACTATTTACTGACTTCATTAAATGTACAAGAGTTTCTACACATGGCTGTAGCTGCAACGTCTCAGCAGGTCTTCAGTTTATCAGAATGAACACGTGTCTTAAGCACTTTGTGTGGCATGTTTATGTATGCATGCTTCAACCTGCGTCAATAGTTAACCATTTCCGCAGTAAAACATGGTAAGCGTGATAATAGGACTATTGGGTACCCTCCTTTACAGCACAGTGGGATATGACAATGGCACGGGAGTAATGGTCAACTCCCGTTATGTTTATATGTCCATCAGAAATTCTTTTGTCTTATGAACGCAGCTGTTGATTGGGTCATGTGTCTGCAATAGCACGTGAATGTTAGGCGAGATTTTTCACACAGTGGCGGAGATAGAGAAGCAGGAGCCACCCTAGCAGACATGTTTAGAGTTCTCTTCACCCAGTGCAAATGCTCTCGATAGCAGAGTAAAATCAGGTATTCTCTTACAGTTTTCAAATATAATTTAGATATTTTTTGTTTAAAGAGAACTGGTTCACACGAAATACTTCCTCAGCATTTCTAGATACAATATTACAACAAGTTGACCGTCAGCCAGTTTATTCAAGTTACAAACGCAAAAGCCGTAGTCTTGCACGGATAGTTGGCACACAATACAGGTTAAAAGTGTTTCGAGATTTTAATGTATTCAACTGTACAGTAAAATATTGTAGCATTACCAGTGATACTCTAGCCTGTGGAACAGGTTAACAAAAGTTGAAAGATATACTTTGGAAGTAGTTCATGAAACATAGAAAGATATATCAAGGATATAAAGTCCTGGCTTTTTTTGCTGGGTACAGGCGTTTTATACAAGATGATAATACGTGGGTAAGGAAATATAAAGTGTGTGGAATCTTCAGCCTTCAATAATTATTTAATGTAATTTGAACTTTATTCACATAAAATGTTTTCTATTCCAAAAACATTGTTGTGAAAAACGTAATTCTGAAGTCCATTTGTTAGATTCTATTTTTCCCTAAGTATAATAACTAAACGATAAATTATTTCAACATTCTAGCCTTAATGCATTTTCATGGTAATGTAAGTATATGAAAGATTTACTTTATCAAAAAGTTAATTTATCAGCTCCTTATTTGCCTATCTATTTGAAAACAAAATGTATCTCCCAAAGCTGTCAAAAAAAAGTAGAGGAAGTGTACCTCGAACAGTACACATTAGTATCTCAATTAAGTAGCAGTGACACGGTAGCAATGATCAGCTTTCGTTATCCTTACAGACCTGCCACAAAATCTGTTGTCCTTATACACAGCTGTTGATTGGCTCTCGTGGCGGTAATCCTGTACGGATTAAAGTGTCATTGAAAAGCTAGAACCGGTGTAACAGTGACATCATCATTGTGACGCCATTGTTTTGTCATCATCAAAACAAATGCTCACTCGTGTCTAATCATCAGAATTGATTTCACGTTTTAAGTACACAATCAGGATTTATTTCAGGTATATATAAGCGCACCGTCAAGTCGAGAGAAAGTCAGTTTTCTGCGAACATACTGGCGATAGAACATCGTAAACATTTGCATCACTCGCTTAAGTTTACTCTAGAAATTCACCAAAATGCATCGAGTGATCTCCCATAGCGATATCTCCACGGTCTCGGACTCCTCGCTCTCGTATATGTCAGAAATGTCTGACCTCTCCAGCGGTACGTTCCTTCGAATTTTTCTGTGTCTGTATACATCGATTTATGTAGATATTCCTATATTATAAACTTACTCTCCAATATCGACGATCTTAAAAATCTGACTACAAATTTTATGATGTGCTTTGCACTTAAAACTTAAATGGTTTTCTTACTTTTCCAGGATATTCTATTAACAGTGCAACATCACATTTTCCATGGACACAATCTCTAAAGACAGAAAATGACACTTGCCCAGCAAATCTCCACGATGATATAAAACAAAAGATGACGTTTTGCCACACCAGAGCCCTGTGTGATGATCTCCGATTGATCACGGAGAGACCTGATCTCTGTGACGTCATGTTTCTTGTCGGCAAAGATGAAGTTCCCATTTACGGAGTGAAAGCCATCATGGCCACAAGAAGCAGGTAAATATCATAATTAGGATTTAATGAATTAGCATTTTAAACCAAGAATACTGTCTTATGTTTTGTTTGTGAGTGTAAAGAAAAGAATTGGTACACAATACAGAGTCAGTAGCTAAAATTAGATAATGTTAATAATGAAAATAATAATAATGAAATTTGCTCAGCTAAATTTGCTATGGAATCGTATTTGGAATTTTTCAGATTTGTGTACCAAACGATTCTTGCCAAGGAAAAGCAACTGAGCCGACAGACAAAGCCAAATAAAGCAAAGTTTATTTTGTTGACCAAACTTAAACAAATGACAAGAAAGAAATCCTCGTCATGTGAAAAAAGAAGACCTTCTTCAGGACACGTTACCGTGCATTTGCCAGGAGAAGATCCAGCTACATTTGGTGAAGTCATCCAATTTCTGCACAGTGGACGAATCAACGTGGGCGTGGATAACATTGTTGGTAAGTTTTAGTCAAGATTTTCTGAAGGCCTGTTTCTATACAAACACTGAAGTCTTCTTGAACTTAACAGGATGAACGCTTTTAGTACTGACTTTGCCTGTGCAATTTATGGCCTTTGAGTTGTTTTCCTAAATTTCATAGAACATGTTTAGCATTCATGTTCGGAGTTTTCCCGACACACTGACCACAGTCCACATGTACCCTCGTTTGAGTAATTCCTGTAATGTTTTCCTCCCCAGGTGTGATGGCCACAGCTCACTGTTACGGTCTCACAGATCTGTGCTCGTGGTGTTTTCACTTCGCCACCGGCTTTATCAACCTCGACACCATCCTTCCTCTGCTGACCTCAACTTTGGAGGTTTCGCAAAACAAGTGGATGAAAGGCCTACTGATTAAGGTATGTGAATGTTGGAAAATTACAGTGGACAAAACTTGTTGTTTAAAAATCATTATTTTAAAAAGAATCTCTTTATATCAACCATGACTTTAAAATGATATATTCCACGTCAGTGAATTACCAACAAAATACAAGCCGATATGTTTAATCCAAGAGAGTAATCACACATAAGTTTACAAACTCACGCTTGAATGCAATTACAAGTGCGGTATCTGTCTTGTCTTCAGATCTGGGATTTCGTCGACGAAAATGCCGCCCTGATTTTCCAGTCCTCGGGCTTCGAGGAAATTTCGAAAGAAGCAGCAATGTTGATATTATCACGGCCTAAACTCAACGTCACAAAGGCGGAGATCTGGACGGCCGCATCTGCTTGGAGCAAACGACACTGTCACGTGACAGACACAAAAACGTCTGACCGCCTGGTACAAGAACTCCTGGCCGTGGTTAATTGTTTGCAAAACCGTCCCCTGGAGACCACTGAGGATGGTGACGCGATCTTTGAAGAACATAGAACAGAAGTTGATGAAAGCCAACTGCAAATGAGGGTTTATCAGACCGGCTTTCCTTGCACAACATCGATGTCAGTAGATTTCGTGAATTATTCCAAATGCTCAGATCATAGCGTGTGTCCAGAGTCTCTTTCCACTGACAGTGGTGTGACGTCATCAACTGCTGGAAGTTCACTGTGATTATTCATTGGGATATATCTTTGTTACAATATCAATAAAAGTGCTAATTTCATGCATAAATGTAATTCCATTACTGATTTGTTTTTTTCGTTTATGTATTCATCTAGTTGTTGTATGAACACAATGTTTAGAACTTTTTATTTGTGCGGTAGAGGTTAGTTACACTCAGGGATCCAAATGGTGAGCTAGGATTAAAACCAGCGACTCTAGGCAGGCTACATATAATCTTTCCTGGGCGTGACCTGCAGTCACCTTCTAGTGAAGCGTGATAAATGATGGCAATGCATTCTATGCAGTGCCAGGACTTTCCCCCGTAATGGAATGCACACTGGATCAAATCCTCCTAAAAGCCTTTTGGATATCTCTACTGGGAGATATTTTAAGAGGTCTATGCTCAGATCATAAAATGCAATGTAGGTTAATGACCATATAGGTCATACCTTAAAAACAACAAAATGTTGGCGAGTGTTGACTACACATGTAGTCTACAGTGCCTCTGATCTTCAAAATCGTTGTTGTTGAAGAAACAAACATGTTGATTAGTTTATGTCACCTGCAGTTAGATCCCATCTGGTAACTACAGGTGGGCCGGGTGGATGTACTCAGTGTGAGATCCCGAAACATGAGAAAAGAGGGTAGACAAAAACGTCGATATAAAATGGAGTATTGTTGTTGTCCACTTAAAAACATTAATTAGTAATCATCAACGTCTGCCGTTGTTGTGGTAACATCTTGAAAAGGAGGTGGAACGGAACGCCACCAACTCTGCATAAATGTTTGATGTGATACACCGACAGATAGTGTTTTAGTGAAAAACCCTGCAGTGAATAAATAAATGAATGCATTCCTGGACAATCAGAGAGCCGAATCAGCTCTATGAAAACACGGACTTGTCTGGGACAATTCTTTCTTTTTCTTTTACTTTAAAACGTCTGACATCCATTACTCGTTACTGGATAGATTATACATGGGTCCATATCTAGTAGTATCTTCTTGGCCGTTAAATATTTTTGAAAAAATAAAATGACGGTTTGTGATCTGAATACCTCAGAAGCAAATATATAAATCTGCTATGAAAACCAATCTATTGTAGGTTACAGCACGTCAAGAATCTGTAATCTCTAAGCAGGAGCACAGTTGCCGGAATGAACACGTAATCAGTTATTTCCTTGGTTAGAATAATAACTGGACAACTGAGAATACTCGCTTAACTCAGTGGGATAAAACAACGACACGGGAATAATGATCAGATCTCATTATGTTTACAGATCCATCAGAAATTCTGTTATATTATGAATACAGCTGTTGATTGACTCACGGCTGTGCTTTAACACGTGAAGAGTAAGGGAGGGTTTTCACACACTGTGAGAAAGAGGGATAGAGAGAGTCTTGTAAAGTTAGTTGGTATAAAATACAGATAAAAGGCGTTTCGTCATTTGAATGTATTCGGATACACAATGAAATATTTTCCTACTCCAGCCTCTGGATAGGGATAGGAAATTAAAAGGAGATACTTTGGAAACAGTCCAAAAGTTTGGAAAACTACTTTTCAATATAGATCCAAGATACAAACTCTTGCAACTTTGCCAAGTACAGACGTTTTTTGTACAAGATAATAATAATTGAGCAAAAGGAAATGTAAAGTGTATGGGATGTTCAGTCTTTAATTAAATGAATTCGAACTTTCTTCACTTAAAATGTTTACACCAGTTTTCTATTCCAAAAGCATCCTTGCAAAGCATGCACTAGCTCTGCGAAATGTGCATTAGTGGCACATGGGCATTCACCACAAACACATACAACCTTCGAAACAGGGGAAATGTCCAACTTTTTAAAACTCGTATTCAACTGTTTTCCTCCTCTTTCTTCCCTAAAACTGTCAACGATTGTCATTTTTTCTTTGAATTCTCCCTATATGCCATGTTCTCAAAGAAAGCATGTGCTGGGGACAAATTACATCAAAGATATTTCCAAGGATAAACAATACAATATTTATTCCTTCATCTTAAAAATATACTTGAAATATACTACTATTTGGACCTGAAGAATCGAAACATGATGATATAATGTGTAAATAATGTGTAAGGTCGTACATAAATGTACTGCACACTCAAAGAGATTTGCAATCAATGGCAACTAGTTTAATAGTTAATTGTTTCTTAAACATAAAACGTATAAGCTTCAACCTGCATCAGAAGTTGACCAGTTCCTTAGTAACAGTGATAACAGGGCTAAAGGGAACTCTCGTTTACACCTCAGTGAGACACAACAACGACACGGGAGCAATGGTCAGCTGTTACTGTGTTTTCAGATCCATCAGAAATCCTGTTGTCTTATGAACACAGTCGTAGATTGACACACGGGTGTGCTTTAACAGGTGTGGATTACGGCAGTGTTTTCACACACTGGCAGACTGGCGGAGAGATGGAAGGAGTGAGTCACCCGGCCAGACATGTTTGGAGTTCTCTTCACCAAGTCCAAATGTTCTCACTGGCAAAGAGTAAAATCAAGTGCTTACACAAGAGACACATTATCCCCTGACTTCTTTTTCAATAATGTAATTTATATCTTTTTTGGTTTACTGAGAACAAGCTCAGACAAAATGCGTTCTCAACATTCGTGTATGTAATATTACAACAACCTTTAACTTCTTGCCAGCTTGTCCAAGCTACAAACGTAAAACGGACACTTAATCAGGGATTTACAAGATCAGTTTGCACACTATACAGCCATAAAGGAATTCGCTCATTTGGACGTATTTGGCTCAAAATGAAATGTTGCACTATTACCAATGATACTCTATGGCCTGTGGAACGGAGCAACAAAATTTAAAAGAAATACTTCTCAAATAGTTTATGAAACACAAAAAGTACAACCAGGATATAAAGTCATGGCATTTTTTGCCAAGTACCAGGCATTTTGTACAAGATGATAGCACGTGGATAAGGAATTATAACGTGTGTGGAATGTCCAGTCTTCAATCATGAATTTATTTGAACTTTATTCACTCAAACTTTTTACAGCCACACCGGCAGACATGTTTAAAGTTACCTTCACCCAGTGCAAATGTTCTCGCTGACAGAGTAAAATCACGTATTCTCTTACACTTTTCAAATATAATTTAGATATTTTTTGTTTAAAGAGAACTGGTTCACACGAAATACTTCCTCAGCATTTCTAGATACAATATTACAACAAGTTGACCGTCAGCCAGCTTATTCAAGTTGCAAAGGGAAAAGCCGTAGTCTTGCACGGATAGTTGGTACATATTACAGGTTAAACGTGTTTCGTCATTCAGCTGCAAAGTAAAATATTGTACTATTACCCGTGATACTCTAGCCTGTGGAACAGGTTAACAAAATTTAAAAGAGATACTTTGGAAATAGTTTATAAAAGAATGAAATATGCACCCAGAATATAAAGTCCTGGCTTTTTTTGCTGGGTACAGGCGTTTTATACAGGATGATAATACATGGGCAAGGATATATAAAGTGTGTGGAATCTTCAGTCTTCAAGTAACAATTAATGTACTTTGAACTTTATTCACATAAAATGTTTACTCAGGTTTTCTATTCCAAAAACATTATTGTGAACGATGTAATTCTCAAGTCCATTTGTTAGATTCTATTTTTCCATAAGTATAATAAATAAGTGATAAATTATTTCAACATTCTAGCCGTAATGCATTTTCATGGCAATGTAAGTATATGAAAGATCTTCTTTTAGTAACGATCGTGCGAAATTTGTCCACCTAGTGATACAATCATACGTCAGACATGACTGATATCTTCCACTTACCACATATGTGTCTTCTGAGGCCAGATAAAAGTAGATCCGAAATATTATCAAAAAGTTAATTTATCAGCTCCTTATTTGCGTATCTATTTGAAAACAGAATGTATCTCCCAAAGCTGTCATAAACAGTAGAGGAAGTGTACGTCGAACAGTACACATTAGTCTGTCAATTAAGTAGCAATGACACGGTAGCAATGATCAGCTTTCATTATCCTGACAGATCTTCCACAAAATCTGTTGTCCTTATACACAGCTGTTGATTGGCTCTCGTGGCGGTAATCCTGTACGGATTAAAGTGTCATTGAAAAGCTAGAACCGGTGTAACAGTGACGTCATCATTGTGACGCCATTGTTTTGTCATCATCAAAACAAATGCTCACTCGTGTCTAATCATCAGAATTAATTTCACGTGTTAAGTACACAATCAGGATTTGTTTCAGGTATATATAAGCGCACCGTCAAGTCGAGAGAAAGTCAGTTTTCTGCGAACATACTGGCGATAGAACATCGTAAACATTTGCAGCACTCGCTTAAGTTTACTCTAGAAATTCACCAAAATGCATCGAGTGATCTCCCATAGCGATATCTCCACGGTCTCGGACTCCTCGCTCTCGTATATGTCAGAAATGTCTGACCTCTCCAGCGGTACGTTCCTTCGAATTTTTCTGTGTTTGTATACATCGATTTATGTAGACATTCCTATATTATAAAATTACTCTCCAATATCGACGATCTTAAAAATCTGACTTCAAATTTTATGATGTGCTTTGCACTTAAAACTTTAAGTTTTTCTTACTTTTCCAGGATATTCTATTAACAGTGCAACATCACATTTTCCATGGACACAATATCTAAAGACAGAAAATGACACTTGCCCAGCAAATCTCCACGATGATATAAAACAAAAGATGACGTTTTGCCACACCAGAGCCCTGTTTGATGATCTCCGATTGATCACGGAGAGACCTGATCTCTGTGACGTCATGTTTCTTGTCGGCAAAGATGAAGTTCCCATTTACGGAGTGAAAGCCATCATGGCCACAAGAAGCAGGTAAATATCATAATTAGGATTTAATGAATTAGCATTTTAAACCAAGAATACTGTCTTATGTTTTGTTTGTGAGTGTAAAGAAAAGAATTGGTACAAAATACAGAGTCAGTAGCTAAAATTAGATAATGTTAATAATGAAAATAATAATAATGAAATTTGCTCATCTAAATTTGCTATGCAATCGTATTTGGAATTTTTCAGATTTGTGTACCAAACGATTCTTGCTAAGGAAAAGCAACTGAGCCAACAGACAAAGCCAAATAAAGCAAAGTTTATTTTGTTGACCAAACTTAAACAAATGACAAGAAAGAAATCCTCGTCATGTGAAAAAAGAAGACCTTCTTCAGGACACGTTACCGTGCATTTGCCAGGAGAAGATCCAGCTACATTTGGTGAAGTCATCCAATTTCTGCACAGTGGACGAATCAACGTGGGCGTGGATAATATTGTTGGTAAGTTTTAGTCAAGATGTTCTGAAGGCCTGTTTTTATACAAACACTGAAGTCTTCTTGAACTTAACAGGATGAACTCTTTTAGTACTGACTTTGCCTGTGCAATGTATGGCCTTTGAGTTGTTTCCTAAATTTCATAGAACATGTTTAGCATACATGTTCGGAGTTTTCCCGACACACTGACCACAGTCCACATGTACCCTCGTTTGAGTAATTGCTGTAATGTTTTCCTCCCCAGGTGTGATGGCCACAGCTCACTGTTACGGTCTCACAGATCTGTGCTCGTGGTGTTTTCACTTCGCCACCGGCTTTATCAACCTCGACACCATCCTTCCTCTGCTGACCTCAACTTTGGAGGTTTCGCAAAACAAGTGGATGAAAGGCCTACTGATTAAGGTATGTGAATGTTGGAAAATCACGGTGGACAAAACTTGTTGTTTAAAAATCATTATTTTAAAAAGAATCTCTTTATATCAACCATGACTTTAAAATGATATATTCCACGTCAGTGAATTACCAACAAAATACAAGCCGATATGTTTAATCCAAGAGAGTAATCACACATAAGTTTACAAACTCACGCTTGAATGCAATTACAAGTGCGGTATCTGTCTTGTCTTCAGATCTGGGATTTCGTTGACGAAAATGCCGCCCTGATTTTCCAGTCCTCGGGCTTCGAGGAAATTTCGAAAGAAGCAGCAATGTTGATATTATCACGGCCTAAACTCAGCGTCACAAAGGCGGAGATCTGGAAGGCCGCATCTGCTTGGAGCAAACGACACTGTCACGTGACAGACACAAAGACCTTTGACTGGCTGGTAGATGAACTCCTGGCCGTGGTTAATTGTTTGCAAAACCGTTCCCTGGAGACCACTGAGGATGGTGACGCGATCTTTGAAGAACATAGAACAGAAGTTGATGAAAGCCAACTGCAATTGAGGGATTATCAGACCGACTTTCCTTGCACAACATCGATGTCAGTAGATTTCGTGAATTATTCCAAATGCTCAGATCATAGCGTGTGTCCAGAGTCTCTTTCCACTGACAGTGGTGTGACGTCATCAACTGCTGGAAGTTCACTGTGATTATTCATTGGGATATATCTTTGTTACAATATCAATAAAAGTGCTAATTTCATGCATAAATATAATTCCATTACTGACTTGTTTTTTTCGTTTATGTATTCATCTAGTTGTTGGTTGACGACATTGTGTAGAATTTAGAGGTTAGTTATATTCAGAGACCCAAATGGTGAGCTTAGATTAAACCAGCTACACTGGTTACATATAATCTTTCTTGTTCGTGACCTGTAGGCACATTTAGTGAAATATGATTGGTGTTCATCGACCATGATACGAGTGATACGTGATAAGTGATGGCGATGCATTCAGTGTAGTGGCAGCACTTTTCCCCGTTATGCAATGCACACTGGATCAATCAGTCTAAAAGCCTTTTGGACACTTGTACTGGGAGATACTTTAAGAGATTTATGTTCAGATCATATAATATAATGTAGGTTAATGACCATATATGTCATACCTGAAGGCAAAAGAGTTCGTTGTTGTAAGAACACATGTTTCATCTACTATCAGTGCGGTAACTCAAGTTGTCAGAAAACGTCATCCAGGAATCCTGTGAAATCACAAACTGTTGCCTAGAGGAAAAAAATTGATGTATATACATGTAGTCTACAGTGCCTCTGGTTTTCAAAGTCGTTGTTATTGAAGAAACAAACATGTTGATTAGTTTATGTCACATGTAGTTAGATCCCATCCTGTAACGACAGGTGGATGTACTCAGAGTGTGATATCTCGAGACTGGGGAAAAGAGGGTAGACAAAAACGTCGATATAAAATGGACTATGGCTGTTGTCCACATAGTTATCAACGGAGTCTGCCGTTGTTCTCGTAACATTTTGAAAAGAAGGTGGAACGGAATGCCACCAAGTCTACATAAATTTATTATATAATACATCGACAGATAGTGTTTAAGTGATTGCATTACTGGCAATCAGAGACCCAAATCAGCTTTATGTGGGAAAATTCTTTCACTCTTCCTACTTTAAACACTGTCTGGATGACATGCATTGCTCGTCACTGGATAAATTATACATGGGTCCATATCTAGTAGTATTTCCTTTGCCGCTTAATATTTTAGAAAAAACAAATTGACGGTTTGTAATCTGAATTCGTCGCAAACAAAAGTATAAGTCTACTATGAAAACCAAACACCGTAAGACATAGAGATTTAGATAATTATTTGTAGGTTACAGCCCATACAAGAATCTGTAATCTCTAAGCAGGAGCCGAATTGCCGGAATGAACACGTAATCAGTTATTTCCTTGGTTAGAATAATAACTGGACAACTGAGAATACTCGTTTAACTCAGTGGGATAAAACAACGACAGGGAGCAATGATCAGATCTCATTTTGTTGACATATCCATCAGAAATCCTTTTGCATTATGAACATTGCTGTTGATTGACTCTCGGATGTGCTTTAACACGTGAAGATTAAGGGAGAGTTTTCACACGCTGGCGGAGAGGGGGAAGGGGGGAGTCACGGCAGACACGTTTGGAGTTCTCTTGACCCAAGATGAAATGCCTACTGAATAAAGTGTGTGTATGTTGGAAAATTACAATGCCACCCTGATTTTCCAGTCTTCAACCTTCGAGGAAATTCCCAAACAAACAGCAATGTCGATATTATCACAACCTAAACTCAGTGTCACAGAGGCGGAGATTTGGAAGGTCGTATCTGGTTGGGGCAGACAACATTGTCACGTGACCAACACAGAGACGTTTGACCGTCTGGTATAAGAACTCCTGGCCCTGGTTAACTGTTCGCAAAACCGTTACCTGGAGATCACTGAGGATGGTGACTTGATCGAGGAAGAACACAAATCAGAAGTCGATAAAAGCCATCTGGAAATGAGGGATTATCAGAATCTCTTTCCTCCGACAGTGGTGTGACGTCATCTACTGAAGATTATTTGTTGTAATATTCACTTTGATATATATTTGTGTTACGATGTCAATAAAAGTGCTAATTTAATATCTAAATTCTGTTATATAGGCGTATACATGTATATTGTTCTTTATCGATTTGTCTCGTTGCTTGACGACATTCTCTAGATGTTTTCACTTACACGGTGGTTTTTTTGTGTTATTTGCATAGAACCAAAGGAAAATTCGGATTATACCAACAACCATTGGTAAAGTTATGGATGAACTTTTCTGTGTCTGGCACACTTCTGGTTAAAAAGATCATGGCGACACAGGAGTCACGTGACAAGTAAAGAAGATGTATTGAGTCTGGTGTAATCATTTTCCACCTTAGTGCATTGCACATTAGATCGATGGGCGAAAGGCATTTAAGGTAAATACACGTGCATGGATAAATATTTACGGTGTTCCTGTGATGATACAACTGTAATCCGAAATTAGAAGAGTAGAATTCACCCAGGATGGAAAAATAGTTCAATATTTCAAGAGCAAACATTTCAACCACAAACAACATCGGCATGGGTTCGATCCCATTCTTCCACAAAATGTCTGAATTCCCCTGCAATCATTGTGCATTGCGCTGACGTGCTCGACGTTCTCTTTACAAATAACTTGCTTCCCACCATGATCTCGTGCGGGTGTCGCGCCTTGAAGAATTCTCTAGTTACTCGCCAGTCGCCTGTGGGTGTATACCCGGCCACTCCGGGTTTCGTAACTCCATAAAACTATGTGGCGTACATATATAAACAGCACTCAAGTGACGATTTGTCTGTCGCATGCTGAGCTTTCAACTTCTGATTATGCGCCTTTTTGCGCTATCCGGCAGCACCTTGCACTTTTCGGTGTATGCTTGCATAGAATACTTAGGCCTACTTTTAACGCTTAAGTATTGCACTGTTTCAGCTGAAAAGATTTATTTTTACTGCTCTGTGGACATTAATTTTGTTAAATGAGACATCCCATTGTACTCTAGTCGGGGAAGATTCCCCATTACCTCTTTTATTAAACTATCGTCTTGCCCGGGAGGGGTGACAAAAATGATATGGTGAGATAATCCTCCGTCCTGGATGACGATTTGCAGGTGTGGAAAACTTTACGCCCTTCCATCTAATTGTCTCACTTCGTTTATCAAGGCGGCCTCTATGCCGCTTGGGACCTCCGTGGCCGAGAAGTTTGTGTTCTAGTGCAATGAGGAAGAAGACTCTCGCCAGTGCAGTGGCTGTGAGTTTTTCTCCGGACATTTACATGGGGAAGTCTACCAGTTACCTGCGGATTGTCGCGGGCTTCCCCCAAGTTCTGGTTGGTTTTTTCTTCCATCATAATGCAGGCGCCGTTATATAAGTGAAATGTTCTTGGTTATGGCGTAAAACCCAAATGAAACAAATATATTTTCGCTGGTGTATTTACGATGCTCTCCCCCTGAAGCATCATACAGGTCACACCAGGCTTGACGCCCGAACCAGTAAAGCATGGATTTCAGACATCATGTTCTTGTATAGTCTATCCGCGCCAAACGGAACATTGAAACATGGAAGATCAGGCCCTTCATTCTACGTGTATCCTATCAATTAATCATTCATATTGATGTGATTTTATGATTCAGTTAATAGTTACGCGATCCAACACCTGCTGATTTCAACAAAAGAAATCTGTTCTAACCAAAATTACATCCCCACGTCTGTTTTAGGGATTTAGTAATTATTATAGTGCTCTACCTGGTTCTCATTGGGTTGTAGTTACCACTGAGCCCACGTTGGTTATTGTTTTACCTAATTTTCCTATTGTTTTTTACTACGAGAACAATATAACAACGGGCACTTCTAATGGGATACCTGCAGAAATCCGAAGTGGGACGTGTGACATCACTTTAGTGATGCTGAAGATTCTACTGCAGCGTCATCAGCGCGATGTCACAATGAGTAGAGGATATACGTCATGAATGAAAACGTTCTAAGCAACATGTTTGACGTTGCGTAACAAAGGACTTATGACTTACAGGTCCTAATTCACTACAACGACACCTGTTGGGAGAAGAAATTCCGCCGATACCCCAGTGATGAAGAGACTGGCCTAATCAATGTGCTAAGAGAAACCTTATTATAGGGTCTCTTACAGGTATAATCAATCAATCATTTGATCAGCTACTCAATTGAGTATGGCAATTCTGTTTGGCATGTTTTTCTCTAGTGTCTGTCAATTATGAACTCGTCTGACTAGCCTAGCCTTTTCCACTTGTACGACGATGGCTAGCTTTTATGCGTAGATGAGACTGGTATGTCCCGAGAAAACCACCGCTTGTCCTCAGCCACAGCAAACTCTTCCTGATCAAAGCCTGGGCTGACGCGGCTAGGCTCGAGCATGTCACCTCGATGGTAGGTAAAAGCACACATCATAATGTATTTAGTAAGGGATAGGTCATATAGTCGAGTATGCATATGGTGGCATTTACGAACTCGAAACAAAATGTCCAGCAGTTCAAAGAAATAACTCTTGAGTTCGAAAAATTAATCGTCAGAATGTAATAGACAATCGACTGCCAGTAACATTCGGATGCTCTTGCGTTTCCCTCGGGCTCCTTTCCGTTTTCTCTCACAATAATTCCACAATCGTAGAAGTGAAAGATTCTTGAGTTCAGCGTAAAACCAAACAAATAAAGAAATAAATAATTGACGAGGCAATCTATAAACCATAGAATCGAATAAAGCTTTTTTATGGAAACATCAAACTGAATGTGTTTGCAAGTAGATTTTATTGAGAGCAAAAGGGCAGGAGAGCAAAATGTGCGTAGTACACGTAAGCTAGAGAGCAGAAGCATACACCAGTATAGATACGAGAAAAAACTTAAATGAACTGAGGATCATTATTATTTCAGATGTTAGTGAAATATGAAATAGACACAGAGTAACATGCAAACAAGTATCTTGAATAATTATTGCCAGTCGCTACTGTCGCAAAAGCCGCTTCCCTCATCTTCGTCCTCGTCGCAAAGACCATCTCCCATGGTGTCTGTCACCATCAGCGACGGTGTCACCGACGGTGTCACCATCAGCGACGGTGTCAAGACTGTTACTGATAATTATCACTTGTGTGTTTATAAGAACAAGTGTGTTTATATAATAAGTGGTAACACAGTTTCATAACAAATAAAAATACACCGAGTTGCTCATGGTGGGTACTTCGTCCTTCCAAGCCCCCTTTCTCCAGAACAAGACAATTACACCAGATCGATCTAAAGATCGTCTTGTAGCTATTATAATAACACAATCAACGATACAACTGGCACAAAATTGGACAAAAAGAGAGATATTTGCAACGTGTAAGATAAACCAGAGGTATGACAAAATATGTTACCTGTCACACAGCTTCTTGTTTTGGTGAAGCAGAATACATCTGTTATCTCTGACCCAAAGTGATTTGCTCCAATTGTGGTAGGGGGTGATATCGTGTAGACACATTCGAAATATAAATATTCATCCGGCAGAAAACTGCGTACAGTTTCAATCACTTCCAACTCACAGCCATCCTCATCAACGCACACAAACTTATGTTCTCCATAACAACACACCAAGGTTGTCTTCTCTTCCACCTCACCGACGCGGCATAGAGCTGTAGAGAAACGTTGATTTGGATTGACTGACTGAACGATTGACCCAGTCACAATTACCTGTGGGGGCCTACTGTTCTTATTCACTGATGCATTCGAAAACGTTACCGCATTCTAAACTTAGACTCAAATGTACTACGTCGAGACTTTGACCTCTAATGTATCGTGTCGCCATTTCTCTACGTCATATGCCAGGGTTCCGTGTACCGGGAAAATACCATCACTTCAATATCATTAAATATAACTATTATCGCCACTTTATGGTTATTATCTACTATCAGTATTATTACTACAACCATGACTATCCCTTCTATCAGCACTGTCGCTATTAGGCCTAATGTTTGCAGTGTCGGTAGTGTCGCTACTATCACCACCATCGATACAATCATTTCTTTCCCTACTGTCACAACAATCGCTACTATCACCAACTACCTTCACTACTATCTCTATTATCCCTGCACTGTCACCAACAACGCTTTTGTTGCCACCCTCGCTATTGTAACTACTGGCGCTGACATAACCAATGCCGCTAGTATTGCTAATATCACTACTATCGCTACCACAATAACCACCTTCAGTCTCACCATTCCCTGCGCCTGAAAAATAGATTAAAATGGGATATATGTGAATAACTGGTTATACATTTAACGTTGGGTGAGAGAAACGATTTTGTGACCAAATCATAAACGGATATCATGAGAATTGATATCCCCTGCAGATTTTTATTCATCTTCATTTTAATATTCATCATCGGTCCTGGTTAAGTTGTACGTGGTGCCGGTCTCTCGACGGAAGACAGGTCGTTGACCAATCAGCTTGTTTTAATAGATCACTTAGATTGCATCGAGCACTGTCGAGTTTTTCCACTCATACACCCGAATTCTATCGTATAAGTGAAATATTCTTGATGGTGTCAAATCCCCCAACGAGTAAATAATTCAGTAATTTGGATACACAAGACGAACTTAATTATTTGCCAAATTTGCTTAGTATATTTAATAAAGCCTGGTAGGCCCAATATTACCTTCGGTTCGTCAAGATGTCAATCTCACTGTTTCAAGACTGTTGCATGTCGATAATTTTTGACGTGTATGTTTCTAAAACAAGTGGTAACAGTTTCGCAACAATGCACAGTTCACTATGAATCTCCTGTTACGTAATTAGGCTATATCAGTGTTCTTCTTCCCAGGCTTCTGCAGTTCCGCTTCGGCTTCTAATCAGAAATTTTCTCATGCCGGACGAAGTGAGGTGTAACTCCGTGTTCTTACACCCATAAGTCTGAATGTCGTCGTACAAAACAAACATTGTAGGGTGTGGTCTGGAAACGAGTTGCGGCCACTCACGTTTTCGTAATTTCTACCTTAAAATATACGTTTCCTGAGAATGCACTAAAATCTAACGAGGTGGGCGAATTGACTCTAGCATAAAACCTTACCTTATAGGAAAATATGCGCTGATTAAATGTGTTCAAAGCCTGGGAATTTATATATGATCCCTGTCTTGTTGAGGGCCTCCGTGGTCGAAGGGGTTAGCGCCCCAGTGTGGCGTAACGACCCAGGTGCTTCTCACCAATGGGGCCGCTGTGAGTTCAAGTACAGGTCCTCTCCGGTGGTACGTGAGGAGGTCTACCAGCATCTTGCAGATGGCCATGGGTTCCCACGGGCTCTGCCCGGTTTCCGCACACCATAATGCTTGCCGCCGTCGCATAAATGAAATATTCTCGAGGCGCTACGACAGTGTGATACATTTAGTCTGCACATGGTAACACGCATGCGGTGAAGTCCGACCTCTTGTTAATTTACTTAAATTGTACTCACTTACACACCCCCAGGCACCATGGTTTAATCAGAATTAGGTAAAAAAAGGCACTGAATGTATTAGACATCAAAGGTCGAGTATTACTCAAAATGCCGTGTCCATAGCAAAATGGTGTCAAATTCCCCACCGAGTAAATAAATCAGTAATTTAGATCTAACTGGCAGTGGGGAGCTATGGACGGCCACTTCTATTTAGAATAGGCTTCTATCTTTCAATAAATAAGATTTCATTAACATTAATGACAACTGTTACTTTGTAAAACTAAAATACGGTAAACTGTGGTGATGAAGAAATTGCACAGCTTTTTACTGACGGCGAACTCTGACAGAGAGAGCCGTTTGAACTCAACCCTTTTCTGTTTGCTGTACACTATGAGTAGGGAAATGGCGGACTTCAGGCTCAAATTATAATTTTTTGAGCGCTTTCCTTAACAGCCTCATCACACTCTACTGAGAACCGGAAAAAACACCTTTTCTGCGAGAACTTTTACCAGATGACTGTGATGGAGCACTGCTCCGTGGTGTTTTCAGCCGCTATGGATCGACATGGGCCGGTATTTGATTAGTCTATACACAATCACGGTATAATCCGTTATTTATCCCTGTGATATACATGCATTAAACACACTTCTTTAAAAAGATGATGCTGTGACATGAAAGTTTAATCGAATCGAATCAAATCTGTGATTTATTTTGTAACATTAGTAATGCCAGTAAATAAACACGGCTCTTGGGAAGCAAAATAGTGGTAACTTATTGGATTCTCAAACAAGTGTCTTGCTTTTATTAGTAAATAAAGGATATCACCGTTGGCAAGTACCCTGCAGTATTTCAGTGTTAGGTAAAAACTGCCAAGTGATACAGTGAAAATAGTCAGTTGTAATCTTGCGGGATAAGAAATACAAGACTCATCATTTAACTAGACATTCGTTATTACCGAAGGGGACCTCTGTGGCAGAGAAGTTAGCCTGCTAGCGCAGCACAATGGCCCAGAAGTTCAACTCATGCAGGCTTCCTCTCCGGCCGAACTTGGGGATGTCTATCAGCAACCTGCGTCATTCTCAACCGAGAGTCACTACTAAGCTGGCTAGCGTGCTACACTGTGATTACTACGTAGATACAAGCCATTTTGAAAATTTGAAGATTATGGGAGACCACTCGGTTTCATCAATGACGTAATATGCACGGACGGAACTGTTTTCACCTTCCAGAGCCTAAACTTCGATTGTTAAATATATTGCATGGCAGCTTGACTTTTTTCACCAATTCGACAGGCTGTGTAACTTCTTGAACTACCATTATTTTTTTTATCTCTTTGGTGAGAAAAAATATCAAAATCCAAAAACCTAGTACGCTGAGTAAAGCGACGGAACGACCTACACGTAAAATGTACGCGGCCTTAACACCCCCTGAAATTTTGGGGGAATGGCATATATCGCGGCCAGAACATGATCTCGAGGAATCTCGTGGAAAATGTAAAGAATGAAACCAGTGTACAATTGTGGGGTTTACCCCCGGCTTTTCCAGGTTGGTTCCTATTTTGTAAAGAAAGCTAATAACTCCAATAAGATTCGATGGTATTACGGAAATCTTATTGGAGGTTTTAGCTATGTCTGTATTACGTGTATTAAAAGTTTAGCCTCACTTAAAACTAGTTATCAGACTTGATCTAATACAATGTAACTTTTTGTTCAGGCGAAAATTAATTCCGGTCTTATGGGCTAATACAATTTTGAACAAACACAAGATAAAAAGTACCCCGTCCGTTGGTCATTTGAACATGGACGTTGGAATGCAGTGCCGGAAAAGTCCAGAAGTTCGAGCTCACACCCAGCGAGTTTCTAGACCCTCGCCCCCCACTCCTTCCCCTCTCGGGAGCCCCAGCGAGACGCCTCATAAAAAGAGTCCTAGCACAGAAGTAGCTATTTTGCAAACAATCAAAATACTGCGAACGTGACGGAATTGTATACCACAAAAGTTGCTGTTGGTAACTGCATATTCACTTTTGCTAAGATTAAGTCAATTTCGTGGCCCCGGGCCCAGAGGTACAAAAAGCGCATATTGGGTGCACCTACGGACGCTCAGACGGTTACAAATGAACGGACGGACACCAATCCTTCCATCTGGAGAGGTGACGATTCCAGAGATACTGTTGTCTAATATTTGTGTAAAATACCACAAGTACCTACATGATTTATAATATGTAAGCTTAGGTTTTACGTCTTACTTAAAAATTCTTCAATCATATGACGACAAGGAGTTCTGAAAATGTATAAATATAAGCCGTGTGTTCTTGTGGCAGGGCGAGTCCATGCCGCCAAAGTGCTGCCGCCACTGGAACATGTCCAAGACACCAGATATGACATCGCATCATAATGACACCATGGGGACCTTTCCGGTTTCCTTGCTCTATAATCTCTCTTTGCTGAACGCCAGATTTTTAAAGTTTTTGATAAGACGCATCCAGGATTTCCCGACCTCGAGTCATTATAAGCACAGGCCTTTTAGTTTTGAATGGAATTAACATGGGCTTATAAATCCTGGAGGTTTCATCCGACTGATGTCTGAATGTTTGTCTCCCGAGTGACATCCGTTGTCACTTTCTGTTTGCAGCATATCAAGAGAACATCTTTCCGGAAACGTTCGTCACAAATCCAATGCATTATGGGATTGAACCAGGTATGTAAAACAGTGATCACGTGAACCAAATCGTTCAAAATGTACATCCAAGGCACTTTGCTTAGCTGAGGTGCTACCACCTTGGTGAGCCCAAGAATGGAATATGTCCCAAAAGTTAGACAAAACATGATGGCGATAAATATCAAATACAACCAAGTGTTCTTCCATGATCGTCCGGTGCCAGTTGCTCGGAAATTTCCGCCCGTTACGGAAACGACCGAGCGTTTTTTCAGAACACAGACGGCACAGGCTGTCAAGCCAATGAATAAAGTAACCGGGAACAGCATATCGAAGAGGAGTTCGTACACCACTACTGCGCGGAGTGTAGACGGCTGGCACACGTATTTTATGGTTGAGTTTTCTTCTATCACATCAACCTACAAAATAAACAGTGAAATGCAAATTTAACTCTAATTTTTATCAGAATATTATAGAATGTTTAATTCCACTGAAGTGCTTACAGAGATACAGTGTAACTGTATATAATTCTGATGACTCCCCCATTGCTAATCACAAAAACAGCACGTGGAATACCACAACCAGCATTAGCAGTTTTCCCCCTTTTTGATAAAGATTTAATTATCTATTTCACGCCATAATGGTTTCTTTCTAACAGCGTGCGGCGTCGTATTGCGAATTCTCCGCCATAAAGTAACGACGCCATGTCTCAAAGAGACATCACTCGTTTGCCTTAATGTCCAGTGTTACATGATCAGTTTTCCCTCTACCTCTACATACCTTATAGGTAAAGACCCAGGTACCTATCACCAAGGAGGTTGTTGTGAGTTCAAGTCCAGCCGAACGTGTGAAGGTCCGCCAACAACTTGCGGATGGTCGTGGGTTTCTCCCAGGCTCTTCTCGGTTTCCTCCCACCACGATGCTGGCCGCTGTTGTATAAGTCCTTGGGAACGGCGTAAAACGCCAATCAGTTAAATAAATAAACACATACCTTAAATGCTGTAACGGGATATGCTGCCAGCGCCCCTCCGATCAGCCAAGACGCTGCCACGTGGGCTCGGACGTGCCTAGGCGTCGTCCACTTCTTAAACCAGACGGGGAACTTCACCGCACAGAATCGTTCAACTGCCAGCGTTAGCAGAGCGCCCATCGACACGTAATAACTCATGTAAAAATAGAATTCAAAGGCCTTACAGCCGATGGGCCCAAGTCTGTCCTTTACCATATTCCGCACAAACTGACACATGGCCGCCATGGCGTATACCATGTTTCCTGTAAACAAATTACAAATTCCTAAGCTCGTCGAATATAGGATTTGAAACTGAATGGTGTGTATAAGTGTAGCCTACCGTGGACAAAATGACTTTTTAGGCCACTTTTTAAGCTAGGAATGGGTCAACCATGCAGGGTAAATCCTGTAAACCAGTACATTTTTGAGGATAAAACCATGCAGAGGAGCGAAGATGCTGTGATAGTTGAGATGGTCCCCACGTAAACGGTGATATCTGACTTCTTGTCATTTAATCTCAGTTCTGATTTATTCTAACTGTTCAGATGAATGCTTAATTACGAGCAGCTCATGGGCCTACCTCCACCCCCTCGGGAGAATTAGGTTTAAAACGAGGATAGTGATGTCAGTTGGAAAGTAGTAGGCGTCACTGGTCCAGAATTATTGAAAAATGCTATCTTGTAATCAACATCAGCAATAAACAACCTCATGAAAACAATTTAAATGGACCAGGCCTTGGAGATGCATGGCCCATCAGCAGAAACTTTGTGAGACCATACAGTATGAAAAACAACGCTATGGGGGGTAAAACCAGAGCGGTGACGGCATTGTGATAGTTGACATATGGCTACCGGCGAAATTCGGCCTCTTCATTTTACCTCTGTTATGTTTTCACCACCCAACTCTCACACTCTCGTCGCTGTTTATAGTCTCGCCTTCCATGTTGCAGTATTTTGTATTTTGTGCCAATACAAGCATACACTCACCTAGTGCTAAGCTTAATGAATACAACTTCGTGTGCGCCTTTCGCCTGTATTGCTTTATTAAGGCGACTGTGACCAGAACGTTGGATGCAAAACCAATAGAGCCGACGAGAAGACAAGAGCCGTCATGCCAATTCAGGCTGTATTCCATGTGATCAGTAACATTGGTCGGACTTCCCATTGTGAGTAGTGTTGTCAGTTCTGTCGTAAGTGACCCTAGTAAGGCCTACCGCTGTGAATAAAAATTCTTCACCGACTTCACATTATTAAAGTTGCACACTTGTCTTGGTAATATTGAAGTCGCCCTTTTGATAGTTTATTGCTGTCCATTTCTCGGCAACAAGAATATGACCAAACAATGCTTTACGCGGTCTAATATGTCCGTCATGTATGGCTCAGTATCCGAACAGTACAACCGGCTTTTGTAATTTACCTCTTCCGTAATGCCACAGGGGAACTATCCTACAACAGCGGCATCATCCTACTACAACGGCATTATCCCGCACCACGGGGTCATCCTGACACCAGGGCATTATACCGCATAACGACATCATCCCGCAGCATCATCAAGTCCAAAATACACCTTTTTGTCACCAAATTTACCGTCTTGAAACTCTGGACGCAGTCGCGTCTCAAGGACACCATCTTGTCGCCAGCTTACAGTCGCGTGTGAAGTACAACATTCCGCCACATCCGCCTTTCATCCAGTCGAAAGGACACCTTCCTGTCACTGAGCTACCGTCTTGTCACAAGGGCTCGGTGGCGTCTCAAGGACACCGTCTTGTCACAAGGACACCAATGTCTCATAGGGGAATCATTTTGTCACAGGGGCAGCGTCACTGTCACAAGCTCATGCCTGTTTGATATGCCGAGATGCACAGAAAACCAGTTACGTCTGGGACGATGATGACATTGTGCCGAACGGCAGGACTTGGTTTACGTAAGTCCATATTTACCTTAATCCATCTGCGAGAGAATCCCTAATGTTGACACAATTTCGATGTGCCGGCATGAGCTCATAACCACTCTATGAGTGAATGCCCAGGAACTAACTTATGACGTTTACAGTGGTGTCAAATTTGGAAATTGTGTGCAAAATATATACGCGTAGAGTGCTGGAGGACTTCTACACTTGATAGCAATGGCAAAATTTCCGAGGAAAACCTATAATAACCTTCGCCGCATTCCGTTAACATAGAATCGTTTGGTACCCTGTCGAACTAAAAACGATTTCATTTATTTACTTTTCTGTGTACAAATATAATTTTTCTGTTGTGTTTAACAGTACCCGAGATTTCTGAAAATAAATATTTACATCTGGTTTTAACGAAGCAAACAAAGACTGCATTACCCTTCTTACGTCACAAAGGCATTTCACCACAAATTACGACAAATGTAGTTCCTTGCATGCGAATTTACCTAGTCGTTCATCGACATCGGGTTTTCATATGTCTGCAGTTTTGATATTTGGATAATGCGTCCTTACGAGAACAGGACAAACAAAATCGTTCAGCTCACAGGGTCGGAACAGCTATACATATTTGCAAGTACGCACACATGGTAATTGTTGCAAATCGATGATAAGTTAACCGCATCACGACTGTAGTTCACAAATGTACGAATCCCGATTCCTTTGCTCTGTGACACTTGGAGTGCATTGCAGATAAGAACATTTTAATTCAATAAACCAGAAAGATGCGTATATACAAGACATTAGAAATCAGAACCAGGTATATTGCTGCGTAACCACACTTACTGCTAAATAATTAAAAATACTCCTTTCTCTGGTCTGGCTTAGATCCCATGATGGTCTTGGCCATGGTCCCTGATTCGGATGAATACAATTCCAGTTCAGTGAAGATCTGGCTGAACTAGAACTAGATCTGTCAGGATGGTCGGATGTGCAAAGTCTGGACCTACTATCAGCTAGAGACGTATCGTGCAAAGGTTTTCAAACACACCAGCAAACAGAACATACCTTAATTCTTGTAATTCTGGGCACACCTGATTTGCCCTTTTTAACTAACATGCTTGTAATTGTAACAGCTTTACAAAGTTTCTTTTTCCTCCCATGGTTAGACCACCTAATGATCAACATCAAAAAACTAATAAGGAAATGTAATATTTTACTTTCAGCACGACTAATATCTGTCTCAAGAATTAGAAAACATAGGGTAGTATAAAGAATTTGTAGGGTATAAAGCATCTAAAAAGCATAAAAACACAACGCTTTCTGCTGTGACTCGACCGTTTTGTGCGAAATGGTCACAGAACACACCTTCATCGGAAAAACTCGCTTCCCAAGTAATTTGATGACGAAACTGCCACCAAGGTAAAACGTGTGACGTAGATGAAATTCTCAACATAAAAGCGTCACATAAGACGCCTATGTGTCATTCGCCCTCTGCTAGACGATCCCAGATGGACTGAGACCCAAACAAACAGAAAGAACTCATAACTTGCAAATACAAAAGACCACAGTATGCAGTGGAAAACCAGAGCAATGACGACACTGCGATAGTTGGCAAATTGTCACTGGTGAACTCCTGCCTCTTGTCAATTCACCTCAGAGTTTTATTCTAAGTGTTTATGCAAGTAACAACATATATCCCCCAAAGCACCATGGGGGTGGAAAAGAATTGCAGTGGTGTTAAATGCAATACGTCAACGGTCTAGAATTACTCCAAATGCAGTGTTGTCATCATCAATGTTTAAATAGTAGCATCCCCCACTAGCATCATGTCATCAGCAGAATTGGGATCGAAACACCCCAATAGATGTCATATGCTTGGTTGCGTATTACAACAAAGGGATTAAGGATTGCTATTAGTTTTCCTAATTCAATAATTTATTCCTGTGGCATTAACAGGCCTCCGTGTAGATGAGGCATCAAAATAACCAGTAACACCAACGAAAGACATAATCAATGAAAAATACAACATTATTTTATGTTAAAAACCGTAATGAATTTGTAAACCGTGTTCAAATGTAATCTAACCTTGAGTCATAAAAAACCTGTGCGTCGAAACCGACATTCGCATACAAACAAAGAAACAAGGAAAGGATATACATAAAAAAGACTAGGACGAATTCATACAAAGGGAAGCAGTAAGCAGTTTTCAGAAGCCTGGTAATTTTTGACAGAGTTTTATGTGACAATATATCAGCCAAATCCTTTGGTCTTGCCTAAGGGCCTAGTACAGCAAAAATGGTATATGTGATATTAACTGTTAGATAACGCATTTCGTCACGCTTTTGACATTGTTAGCGAAGGTCTCCTCTGAGCATGACTACAGTATAGATCTATTTATTTGACTAGTGTTTTACGCGGCACTCAAGAATATTTAACTTATACGACGGCGGCCAGCATCATGGTCGGAGGAAACCGGGCAGCGCCCGACGGAAACCCACGACCATTCCCAGGGTGCTGGCAGACCTTCGCACGTACGGCAGGGAAGGCCACAGTGCAGAAGACTACAGCATACGGAGTGAAACCAGAGCAGCGATGACAATGTGATGGTTGGCATATGGTCACACGTAAATGGTGATATCCGGCATCTCGTCACTTTACCTCAGTTATGGTTTTAGTCTGTTCATGTCCAGGTAAGTGTTTAAGATGTAGCAGCTTACACGCCCCCTAGTAACATAGCTTAAGCAGAATTAGGTAAATATAAAATGTTGTGATGTTAAATGCAGTTTACTAAGCGTCATTGGTCTAGAATGACTCAGAATGCAGTGTTGCCATCGCGTTTAGTACAAGCACACAATGGCATGAAAACAATGCAAAGTGACACGGGACAGAAATCGGATTAATGGATTATTCGAAGTCACCAGAGGATAAACATGATAACTTTTGCAAAAACGGGTGATGTTTGCTTGAGCCTGCAGGAAACACCAACATCCATAATGTATAGTAGTTGGCGGAAGCCGTACAAGAAGCTTAACGGTTCTAACAGTCAGCATTGTCACACTCAAATGCACCGCCAGTATTAGCTTTACTCTTGGACTCACGTGAAGTCGTGAGATAGATGGTTTCAAACTAAATTAAATGTTACAGCATTGTTTGACTTACGCTTATTAGATGCATGGATTCTGGAGTTTAGCTGTTTCTGTCGGATATATGTATAGAGCTTCTATTGAACTATCCTTAATTTATTTTTCAGGCCACTGAAACTTCCGGCAAATGTTTACAGTGCTGACATGTGTGAGCTGATTCTGCCAGTCCAGCTTAAGGTGTATTTCATTCTTATTATTCAGACATCACACACATAAACATGCCTTTACATAAAACAAAGGAGGTTAAAAATCAAACCGTTGTACGTTTTGTAAAATGACAAATTATTTCTGTCCTGTTGTTTAACATGGTCCTCAAGGAAAATATGCTTAAAATCAAGCCAAAATTATCGCCTGTGAGAGCAGGACAGGGCAAGGAGGAGTCCGCCATGTTTCGTCATGTACCAGACAATGTTCCACACACCTGAGAGAGCAGGACACACCCTAGAGGAGTTCGTCACACCTCGTCATGTACCAGACAATGTTCCTGTCACACAGCCACAGCATAGACAGCAGGACACAGCCTAGAGGAGTCCGTCACACCTCGTCATGTACCAGACAATGTTCCTGTCACACAGCCACAGCATAGACAGCAGGACACACCCTAGAGGAGTTCGTCACACCTCGTCATGTACCAGACAATGTTCCTGTCACACAGCCACAGCATAGACAGCAGGACACAGCCTGGAGGAGTCCGTCACACCTCGTCATGTACCAGCCAATGTTCCTGTCACACAGCCACAGCATAGACAGCAGGACACAGCCTGGAGGAGTCCGTCACACCTCGTCATGTACTAGACAATGTTCCCATCACACAGCTACAGCTGAGAGAGCAGGAAAGAGCCTGGAGGAGGTCAGTCACATCCCGTCATGTACCAGACAATGTTCCTGTCACACAGCCACAGCATAGACAGCAGGACACAGCCTGGAGGAGTCCGTCACACCTCGTCATGTACTAGACAATGTTTCTATCACACAGCCACAATGACAGAGCAGGAAAACAGCCTGGAGGAGGTCCGTCACACCTCGTCATGTACCAGACAATGTTCCTGTCACACAGCCACAGCATAGACAGCAGGACACAGCCTGGAGGAGTCCGTCACACCTCGTCATGTACTAGACAATGTTTCTATCACACAGCCACAATGACAGAGCAGGAAAAGAGCCTGGAGGAGGTCCGTCACACCTCGTCATGTACCAGCCAATGTTCCTGTCACAAAGCCACAGCTGAAAGAGCAGGACGGAACCTGGAGGAGTCCACCTCCAGCGTCAATCAGTTTGAAGGATTGTACATTTTAGCTGTCCTACTAATTAACCTTGTCCACGAAAATGATTTTGTCTCACCATAACAAATTAAAAACAAACCACAGGAATTCAGATCTTATCATTTATTTACATCTTTGCAAAGAGGAGACAACTAAGCCGCCTCACCGATAATTTCCTAATACATGTAATGTATGCAAATAGGTGTATTAAACAAACGCATCTTTGCCATCACATCAAGTCTCTGAATGGATAAACTCACGTCAGTTTACCTAACGACCACTGTAACGCACATTTGTTAACTGGGGCCAATCAGTGCATACAATGGCCACGAAAAAGCCTGTGCCTGCACTTAATACATTTATCACATTAGTAATAAATTCGACTATGCAATTCCCTTCAGAACTTTCCTGTAGATCTGCCAGCCACAGAATTTACTGCACATTTATAATAATTATGCATTCACATCTTATTGGGCTCAGCAAAAAAAGAATTGGAAAAAAGTAAACCAAACATTTCACTCCTGTCGGCTGACAAATTATACGGATCCTTTCTTCAGTAAATAGCCTCCAGTAAGTGTTTTCTTCTGTAATATTGATGGATAAAACAAAAGAAGTAATCGCAGACATTTTTGGCTATAGGTAAAATGTTCAAAAAGTTTGTGTCCAAGCTTTACTAGGTTCCTGATTCAATTCTTCGTAAACAGTTTCAAATATCACAATGGAGTACACCTTCTTTCAAATATTAAGGTGACTACACACATAATGCTTATTTCTGAATATGACCCAATATCTTTGGTACAGTTCCCATATCAACAATTACTAGTAATTCATATACACATGTAAGAGTATGAAAAAAGAATCAATAGGATACGACATGCCAAAGTAAATGTTTTACAGTTTATCTCGAAATCTTGGTAAAGGACGGTATAAGCATAAAATCATTCCAAGAAGGAAAAGAGAAACATATGGAAAGTGCAAAACAATTCAGGAGCCTCCGATAATCCGTAATTAATGCGTGTACAGTGACTAATTGCCTATAATGAGTGTTTTCGACACAAAAACACAGTTTACAGTCTATCAGGATGACAAGTATGAAAACATACATGTAGCGCTCACTGAGAAAAATCTTTTTTTTCGTGTGTGTGATTACAGATTATCGTTTTTTTTCTTGTCAATTATTTGAGTCACAGAACATTACAGAGCATACACGATGATCATTACCGTTTTGTTTTAAGAAACAATTTCACTTTAAAATAGTCTTTTGGATGCCCATGGCAGAAGAAATCTGGCTGACAAATACAGACATATATACCAAGAGAGAGTAACAGGGCAACAGAGTTGCTTTCGTCACTGTAATAGCCCTGGTGCCATTAAAGCTATCAATGAGAGTAAACTAAATGTATGATGTTATTATATAAACTTTAGTAACGATACATTCAAGCGAATGTTTTACAGTACAGTTGTTGCATGCTTTAACAGTATCAAAGGTTTTGAACATGTGCAGTGCAAGCCTCTGACATAGCGCACTATGCAATATTGTCCTGGACGGATGAATTACAATGAAAAAATCGATGATAAAATCGATAGACTAGTTGAAATCACACACAAAATATACAATATTCAAACAACAAATACAAATAGTTAAGTATGTAAGTAGTTCATCCAGTCATACGAGGACAAGAAATGAAAGAGAAATACAAATAGAGAAACAGCACTGGTTAAAAACAGCACTGAATAACATTTCCTATGAACCTATTTGGTTTTGCTATATAGTAGTAACCTTAAAAATGAGAACCAAAACATACGTGGTAAAAAAAACACCCATATAAAATACAACTGGACGGAACAATTTGTAAAAAAAAAGTCTTTCAGCAGGGCCATAAAATATAGATATGTAGTAGAGACAAAATAAAATATCACTGGTTTTCATGTAGCTTGAATGCCAAATTAATTAGTAGGAGACACATATGAACAATCACTGCTTTGTGGGCTGGGAATTGCTGCACTGTGCAGAAATGCGCAATAGACAATGAAGTAAAAGTCACAAAAACAAAACAATTTTCTTTTCACAAGCATCCACTATCAAGAAAAAAAAAACAACAACAAGAAAATACAACCGATTGAACAATTTATTTACAGTACAAATGACTTTTGCAGATGGAAAACAAAACAAAACAAAAAACAGATTAAAGTTAATTGTATATCGTATAACATTTCAATACTGCTTCTGGACACACGCATTTCTTAAATTGCAAACAATATATTATTCTAATTTGAATGAAGAATAAGTTTGTCTGCAACTAATATGATTAAATGGGGGAATTCATACCTTAAGATATTAAACAATATTTCAAAGTGAATAACATTTAAATCATTGAAACAATAAATGGTAGTCACGTTATTGGAAAACAAATAAACTGGCTATTAAAATATTGATCAAAACAAAAGCTATAGAGGTAATGACCACTTTATGCATATGTGTGTTGAAATAAAAGGCTATGAATGACTTCCATGTAAATCACAGTTAAAATACACAAGAATTCACGTGGGCCAACGACAAACAATGAAAAGCTTGAAGGGAAAGCTGGGGTGGGGGTGTGTTCATATGCACACCTACAAAGACAAAATTCACGGAATGTACAGCCATTACGATATAATCCCTCTGATTGAATATTTACTCTGGGCACCATGCTGATAAATTATATTAAATATTACACCTGTTACAATACATAAATTACAATACCGACCATTCCAGACATATCATACACTTTTCACCATGTACTATCATGACTATAAACAACTTATCATGTGTCCATGTGTACCATATCATGTATACATGTGTATCATATCATGTGTATATGTGTACCATATCATGTACATTTGGGTTCGGAACACTCAAAGCCTTCTACCTATCTAATATGTAAATGTAAATTCATGTCATAATGTTTAAATAAGCCAGATGGCTGTTTCAAGTGTTGCATCATTGTGCATGAGGAGACTGCAGCACACGTGGGATAAACAAAAGCTCATAGTTGTCGGTGCCTATGCTTTAACATTTATACAGACTTCTGCGACAACCCAGGATTCTGCCGAGTTCTAATTTTTTCTGTGTATTTCGCTAAGTTTACAGACTACAGCCCATGTCAAGTTCCAGATGTCAGAAAGACATCTTTAACACAGCTATGTGGGTTTGTTTATCCGTCACCTGGGCTCTGGCTGGCCAAGGTGACAGGTTCAAATCCAGATGTAGCAGCTTCAAACACAGCTTTAAGCTAAAACATTTCTCAGGAAGATGTGAGGGGTGGTTGTTTCCTCCAACCACAATCATTCCATATTATATACATGTAAGGGAAATAATTCTTGAGTACAGTTAGACCTCGTGCATCTACAATGTATGTGGCTCCACCCTGTACTTTAATATATTTAGCCAATGACACACTCCTTGGTTAACTTAGATCAAGCATACCTTTTCGCTCCAAGTCCGCAGCATTTTCCTCCAGCCTCCAATCAAAACAACTTCCACACATAAGCAGATTTTGATGAATGTCTCGTCCAGACTCATCCCCAAGCACACGTTAATAACTGGCCTTGCTTCAGAGAATCAAACCCCAAAACATTAAAAAAATGAGCAGAGTCCAAGTAGAGTAGCAAAGAACAGAACCGTCAGGAACTCAGAGAAGAGAGCCCACCAATAGGCCCCAGGGGCTGACCGTCAGGAACTCAGAGAAGAGATCCTGCCAACAGGCCCCAGGGGCTGACCGTCAGGAGCTCAGAGAAGAGAGCCTGCCAATAGGCCCCAGGGGCTGACTGTCAGGAACTCAGAGAAGAGATCCTGCCAATAGGCCCCAGGGGCTGACCGTCAGGAACTCAGAGAAGAGATCCTGCCAATAGGCCCCAGGGGCTGACCGTCAGGAACTCAGAGAAGAGAGCCTGCCAATAGGCCCCAGGGGCTGAATCCTGTCCCTGGCAGGGGACATATCGTAGTACCCACTCTCCACCAGGGTGCCCTCGATCATGGTCTGCATCTGTTCATAGCTGATACCCACATCCTTGTAGTCTGGGTCGTAGTTACTGGTCACTGCAAAGAGAAAACCATGTGTTTGCTTATTCATTTGACTGTCGTTTAGAGCCTTACTCAAAATTTTCACTTTAAAAATACATATATGAACAGTAAGTTCAATGGGTGGAAGAAGCCAGAGCGCGTGGCATAAACCAGCATTCTTTGGCAAGTCATTAATGAACTTTTCCACATGTGATACACAGGTTTGCATGCCATACTGGTGGCAGACAATTGTTCATCAGTGAAAAAGAGACTACCCAAACATCAGCTTCATTTTCCTCTTACTACCACCAAACAAAGGCCAAACAAGCAGCAAGCGAGTGTACAAATTCCCTGTCTGAGACTGATAGTAATATGGTCAATGAAACCCACCATACAATCAAAACATTTGACTGCATGAGTTTAAGTCGAACTCAGGCCAACTTTCTCTTTGGCCGTACGCGGGAAGGACTGCCAGCAACCTTCGTATTTTCGTGGGTTTCCCCAAGGGCTCTGTCCAGTTTCCTCCTACCATAATGATGGCAGTCGTCGTATAAATGCAGTATTCTTGAGTATGGTGCATAAAACACCAATCCAATATAGGAATAAATAAGTCAATTATACACAACGTGAACATCATCATCTATTCAAGTACCAGTGCCTTTTAGACTGACTGCAAAACTCACCCAGATTGTCAGCATCAGTTATCCCCGGGTCTGACGAGACTGTGTCTCTCCTGCCAGGTTTCTCTAGGTAGCCCAAATTTAGGTCTATGATGTCTCGAGAGCCCTGCAGTAACTGTGCAACAAACCAGATGGAAGACTTAGTACATTACAGTTGGCAGTCAAAATCCTTAATCTGCAGTAAATGTGCAACTTGCTGGACAGAAGAGTTGTATATTACAGTGACCAGACACAATCCTTAACCTACTGTAACTTAGCAACATGCCAGAGAGAAGAGTTGTACAATACAGTAGGCAGCCACAACCCTTAATCTACAGTAACTGTGCAAGATGCCAGATAGAACAGCCAGAACACTAAAGCGGCCAAACACAATCATTAATCTGTGCTAACTGTGCAAGATGCCAACAGGATCTGCAGTAAATATGCAACAAATCAGAGGAGATATTACATGTACACTGCATTATATACATGCAGGTAGCCACAATCCCTCAGCTCTAATATGTCTGATAATTTGTATTAAAAATAGGTGAAGGCTTCAAAAGTTCAAACAAAGGAGAGCAGCAGAGCTTAACAGTATTCCTTTACAGTAAGCAGAGAGAGTGAATCTTGTTACAACTGTCGCTGTTTTAGGCAGAGTATGGGCCACCAGCCTGGAATGCACATGGCTGGTTCTATTAGGCTCTGAATGCTTGTTATTAGAAGTCACACTCAAGATTTTATCACTTCAACAACAGAAATCAGTTGTATGTGTGGAGGAAAGCCTTGCTGCAAACCAGCCAGTGTATATTAATCGTCAAACTTTCTCACATGACAATGGAGGAGAGGGGGGCGTTATGACCCTGTGCCTCTGGTTTACAAGTTTGGTTCAAACATTTGGTGGGGGTGAGTGTTTGGGGTGTAACAGTGTAGTTAACAATGTTTCAGTCATATGACGATGAGGAGTCCTTTTGGTGTGTGCATACAGTGTCTTCTTGTCCACCAAAGTCCACCAAAGTCCTGCCAGTGCTGGAGCATCATGCCCAAGACACCAGACATGACACCCCACCGAGTCACATTAGTCTGACTCCTTGCTCTAACCTGTCAATGCTGAGCACTGAGTGCCAAACGAGGCAGCAACAAGTACCATTTTTAAAGCCTTTGATATGACCCGACCCAGACCTGAACCTGGATCTCCCGACTCTCAAGGTGGGCACTCTAACCACTAGACCACCAAGGCGGTCCCACATGTACACTGAGGAAAATCAGAAGGCTCAAACAGTACAGATGATAAATACATCTATCCCGTCAAATGGGTTCTCTACACGTACAAACAACAACAACCATCATACCTTCTTAAGTTCTGTCTTCAGGTTAAAAGACGTGCTCTGAGGGCCGAATAATGCTCGCCTAAACTTCTCGATGGCTCTGCGATGGGGGTTAGGACACAAAACGGGTGGCAGCTGTAACGGCAATGAGATACAATTTATTTTTTTCTTTACTTGATTGGTCATCACCCCATACTCAAGAATACTTCACTTATACGATGGGGGCCAGCATTTTGGTGGGAGGAAACTGGGCAGAGCCCCAGGGAAATCCACGATCATCTGCCGGTTGCTGGCAGACCTTTCCATGTACGGCCCAAGAGGAAGTTAGCATGAGTTGAAGCTGAACTTGTTTTGGTCCCACTGGTCAGAGGTCTGTGAGTCATTGCATTGCACCATGCAAATGAGATAAAAATGAATTGCTGAAATGACAGTTTTGTTTATACAGTGTATATATAACTGCTTGTATGGCTAAAAATACTTTTGGCAAACTAAATTTCGGCAGTATTGTTAAATTTCCTAGCACATAGCCAAAACTCTGACCTGTATGTAATGAAGTTGCTAGATTCCAACAGGAGATCATTTATCTGGTCCAGGTCAAGTAAAGTCAAGGAATATCTCCAACAACTAACCACTGTCCTCTACTGATTTGTTTTCGATTTCAGACAAGTAACACATAAAACAGCACATATCATCAATGTGCTGATCAAGATAATGTTGTCACAATTTTACGACCAATTCCGTTCTTGTTTTCCCAGTGGTACTAGTGCTTTGGCCCATTTTTAATTCATCATTGCCTAATTTGCATGGATGCCAGACGCACCTTTGTGAATACTAGACAATGTACTTTCTTGGGTCCTCAGCAAACACACTCTGTAAGTGTAAAGTCGAACAGTAGAGAAGAAAACTGAAGAAGGTTCTTTCTAGCCAGATGCAACAAACTCTATCTACCTGGGAAATGTAGAGAATCTTATGAAGCTGATGTAAAAGCTGCAGGATAGGGTCGCTGATTTGTCGGACTTTACGCGGTGAGATCGTCAAGGTGGCAGAATCTGCAACGTTGAAAAATAAATATAAATGTATACACTAAGCTAACTTATGGTAATTTCTCCACAAAATGGAACATTCTATAATTGAGACATCCTGAAGTAAGCCAGGAAGATCACACAGGTCTCCCGCGACTGCTCACAGTGGGTGGCATTGGCCTGCCAGAATGGCTATATACACTGGCCTACACTACAGACCAGTCTATCCTGACAATTAATAGTCTACACATAATACGCCAAACTTGTGGTAGCAAGGCTACCCAAGAGCTCGCTGACCCTGAAGCTACAAGAGAAAACCCATACCTTGGCAGTAGTTTTTTAAGACACATTTTGTTGAACATTGCTTTCCCTGTTACTGGGCATCTCAGGGTGAAATTTGTAATTTACGTTAATTAACATGAATGTAGGGCATGACTGATATAACAACCCCCTTGTGTTATTGTGCTCTAATTGTGTGCAAACCCTGAGCTCAATACATACAATATTTCTTGAGACACCATCCAACACATATTCCAATACACAGTACAATTCTATCAACACTGTAAAATCCAGCTATGGACACAACCAAGTCTATATATTTGAAATACAATAATTCCCCTAGAATGAACTGACACACTATGAACGTTTCCAGCGGCCATCACATTTTAATGCAAATTATCTATCGAGAAGTGATAAGTTGCAGTCCCTCAGTTTACAGACCTCTTCACGGAAATCCTGCAAGCCTTTATTATTATTTACTCTGAGGTGTTGTCGTTAACTTGAGTTACCAAGACTGTGTATTTTGTATTGGGAAAGACTATAAATTGGGGCCTGTACACATACTGTGTCTGAAGAGTGTTGTGACATGTGGCATTAGATGTGACTGATGTGAGACAACCAATTCAATCCAATTCAACCCACACCTGGTGACATAAACCCTGGCAGAGCTTCAATGCTTCCAAACCCTGGGCTCTTCTGAGACTGTACTGAATTTGCAGCTTTGTTGTGGTTTTTGGAAACTCTACATCAAGCTCCCGCGATCAGAAGTCTCCAACTTATGCACTTCTTCTTCTCTCTACCACTATACAGTACAAGCTAGACCAAGGATCAGTGTACAAATTCAGTGCAGGTTTAAAACAATTCACTGACACCGAGAAATACGGTTGTATATTATGGTCAATGTCTATCGAGTCATTGACATATTTCACTCTGATGGGATGTACGCATCCTGATGCCCTAGGTCATTTAGTGAAAAATTACACTCAATCTTTATGGAAAAAAAATAAGGTTCACACATCTCAATTTTGTACATACATTAAGAAATCCTGGAAAATATCCTTCTGTAGAAACTTACACTTTTTATCCGATTATATACGAATTCGAAAATTACATGAAAAAACTTTCAGTGATCTGTATGGCAAGAAGTTAGAAACGATTTCCCCGAGGTTGTTTTGTAATTCGAGTTTTTAAAATTACAAATACATTTACCGGTGACATCAGACACTATTAGTTCACAGACCGATGAATTCCTCTAAAGCCATCAGTTTACCGAATCGTGGGTTTTGTCTCATATTGCAGTTTATAGGCATGTGAATGTGTGCAAAGCTTACACTGGCACAAAACGTGAAACTTTTCACAACCTGGCAGGGAATATCTCCCATCTCGGCCAGCTAGTGAGGCGTGACGAAAGTATGGACTGTCAGTAACTAACTACTGGTATTCTCTCACGCTCGGCACTGAGAGTTTATGACGTAAAACAACAGCCCTCACAAGGCATCATGGCATACAGCTGCCCCAAAAGCGTCTCATATTATGGAGAAGATGTTGTAATAATGCCTTACAATTTGTCCGAAAACTTTTCTAGTAAGCCTAATTTACTAAAGAACATGGTCCCATTATTGTTTCAAAACTAAAACTTCCAATCAGAATATACACTGTTATCTTGTCTTAATTTCCTAGTTTTCCAAAACTAAATGAGATCAGCCTATATAATAATAATCTGTCTTTCCTATTTGCTTATTAACCAAAATGAAAACACTGACTTACTAGGTCTTCGTGTCGACTTTCTGCTGGAATGTACAAGGTTATCTACAGCCGTAACACTCTGTGACCTCTGGTACAGGTGTCTCTTGACCCCAGGGGACAGTCCCAAAAGGTTGGGGTCCACACTAGACCCCGGGGTACAGTTGTTGGGGGAGGGGTCTCCAGAGCTGATGCCGCTGTCACGGCTGTACTTCACTGCAGCAGAACAAACAGAGAGAATGGATGAAAATACTTCATTTCATCTTCTCCATTTTAATGCAACAAGCAAAAGGTTCTAAACCGTTTCAACTGTCAATGGGAGGTCAGTCATCGCACTACAAATAAGGTCAAAATCTTTTTCTTTAATCTGGCACTCATATTTTCTTGACCCATAAACCTGACCACTACCAAATAAGTGAAAACTACTTGAGCATGGCACTAGCCACCAATGCATCAATCAATCTTGTACTCTTAGAGCCAATAATATTCAAGTATCGAAAGTTGACAAAGTTGCCACATTGCTTTAAATACAAGTAGGTACAGCCGTGGCAGTAGGGGAACTGACGTAGACCAATGCTATTCTCACATCTCTGTATACTGTTCCAAAAAACACAGTTTTATATAAAATTTATGTATTTATTTGATTGCTGTTTTGTGCCGTACTCAATGATATTTCACTTAGGCAGCGGTGGCCAGCATTATGGTGGGAGGAAACCAGGCAGAGCCCAGGGAAAACCCACAACCATCCACAGGTTGCTGGCAGGCCTCCTAACATACGGCCAGAGTATATATAATCAAATAACTGCATAGCTCTTTGTGAATGCTAACGGATCCAAGTCACATGATATGTACTCACCTGTGTTTGGAATTTCAACTGAGAGTTGATCCAGGCACTGTCTGTGTGGTAGCCTCCGTGATTGCCGCACCACACGCGATTTTGGCGTGCCTGGAGGTTGGGGGTTTGTGCCCTGCATCTCTGAAAACAGCGAAACGGTTTTGCGCTCACTACTGGCGCTACTCTCCCGACTTTCACTGCCGCTGCTGGGAGAGCTGTCATCATCATCACTCATCCAGCCCTGGTCATTTGTCTGTTCATCTGGGTCGTCCAGGTCTATCCGCAGTGTGGAGCTGTTTGTGCTCGCAATAGGGCTGTTTGAAATATCTGGTGTTACCTTTTGGGTCAGGCTTTCTGACTCGTAAAACATGTCCTCTGATGTCTGTGCATTTTCCTAAAAAAAGAAAGGAATGAAAAATATGAGCTGATGATTAATTAAGCTTTCTGATATGTGCTACCATCAGATCACTGCATTCAACTGGTACTGATACGACAATCATTGCCCCTAACTCCTCCCACGTCAATTAGCTCCACCCACCTTCATACTGGCTCCACCCCCACTGCTGGCCAGGTTCACCAGTTTGTCATACCTCTCCTGAGAGGCCAGAAACAGACGGTGATAGTTCTGCATGTTGTGGCAAGCCTCGTAGAAGTGCCTGTACCAAACACACCAAGACGCAAAATCAAACTGCGCTACAAAGGATATCAAGATCAATGTTAATTCTTTTACATACATGTATAATATAGAAGCTGCAGGCTTATGGGGACTCAGAAGAGAAATGAAATCACCTTATACATACACCTTAAGATACGTGTAGAACCAAGTTAGCAACATCTCTCTTTTTTGGGGAAAGAGGGAGTAATAAAACTTAAAATTTACGCGATCGTCCCCTAATTACCACAGCAATTACCCACGTTCCAACCAAAAATTATGAAAATAAATAACCTGCCATCAAATTGCTTCTAAGAATATAGAATACAGAAGTATTTGAGGTGCATGTAACCTACATGCACATAGAGGAATAGATTTCAAAAACGGAAACTCAAACAGTTATACTCTGGTGAAGTATTAGCAGAATAGACATATTGTTAGTTTCACAAAGCCAACAAGCTGCCGTAATTCCTTTTCACAAAATGCCTCTACAAAATATCATTATAACTCTGACATTAAATTATTAATTTTATGTCAAATATTGGAGCAAAACCAGACTTACAGTGTATGTATTGTAATATAATTCACATAGGAAGAGGCTGATCTCAATATGTATATGTATGCTGTGCAAAATAAAAGTTGTAATTTGAGTATACATAATATCTTACTTCTGTGTTCTCTTCCTCTCTCTGTCCAACTTCCTCTCCAGCCCTGTCTGATTTACACTCATGTTGTCCATGTGGACCAGGAGGATGTCCACCAGCTGTCCACTCAGCTCCAGGATGTCTGGTCTGTCCTCAGGGGAGGAGGTGATACACCTAGACAAAAACATCAACACTGACTGACTGACTGATTACATGTCCACATGGACCAGCACACCAACACTGACTGACTGACTGACAGATTACATGTCACATGGACCAGGAGGATGTCCACCAGCTGTCCACTCAGCTCCAGGATGTCTGGTCTGTCCTCAGGGGAGGAGGTGATACACCTAGACAAAAACATCAACACTGACTGACTGACTGATTACATGTCCACATGGACCAGCACACCAACACTGACTGACTGACTGACAGATTACATGTCCACGTGGACCAGCACACCAACACTGACTGACTGACTGACTGATTACATGTCCACGTGGACCAGCACACCAACACTGACTGACTGACAGATTACATGTCCACATGGACCAGCACACCAACACTGACTGACTGACAGATTACATGTCCACATGGACCAGCACACCAACACTGACTGACTGACTGACAGATTACATGTCCACATGGACCAGCACACCAACACTGACTGACTGACTGACTGATTACATGTCCACGTGGACCAGCACACCAACACTGACTGACTGACTGACAGATTACATGTCCACGTGGACCAGCACACCAACACTGACTGACTGACTGATTACATGTCCACGTGGACCAGCACACCAACACTGACTGACTGACAGATTACATGTCACATGGACCAGGAGGATGTCCACCAGCTGTCCACTCAGCTCCGGGATGTCTGGTCTGTCCTCAGGGGAGGAGGTGACACACCTAGACAAGCACATCAACACTGACCGACTGACTGACTGACCGCCTGACCATCTGCCCACATGACACTCACAGCGGCTGACAGAAGGCGAAGCTTTAACCATAGTGCTGAAATGCCCCTGGTCTAATTCCAACCAGAAAAAACAAAACGACCACTGTCCCCATAACTTATTCAGTAGTGGAAGATCAGCCCCTCACTATGGTTGTGCAGTGTTTTGTATTCATGGCCTCTCAGTACTGAAAACCACCAACCTCCTAGATACGGTGTACTTACAAGCTATGACTCCCCTTTCCAGGGGCTCGAGCAGGATATGGTCTGAACACATCTATCCAATGTGTGCATTATCCACTTAACATACTTGCAAAAATATTGACGTCGTACATATACGCACGTTCTTGAAAAAAATTGAAAACTGAATATTTATGACTTTCTGCTTATCACAGATAAGTTCAGAAAATCAGGATTTTCCAAGCCAATTTGTCTTCATTTACTTTAATATTTAGGAGTGTAGCATGTAAATGTTTACATTAATAATTCAAGGCACATACAAGTTAGAAATTCTCCTGCACAGTATCTTTAACTGATGAAACAACACTTTCTGGAATTGATTTTAGCCAGACTTTGCCCACGAGACTGTCGCTGACATGTTTTCTATTTTCTCTACCATTAACTTATTAATGATGAGGATCTGGCATATCAGTCACACATCTGCCTTGTTATACTGATCTATGGTCTCCTGGACAAAAGGAAATCACAACTGTGGGATGTTGTTGGGGTGTTGATGGGATGGTGTTGGGATGGTGTTGGGATGTTGTTGGGATGGTGTTGGGGTTTTGTTGGGATGGTGTTGGGATGTTGATGGGATGGTGTTGGGATGGTGTTGGGATGTTACTGGGATGGTGTTGGGGTTTTGTTGGGATGTTGTTGGGATGTACCTTTTCACTGTACTGACAATCCGACTGGAGTAGAGGCCGTCTGGTATAGGGTCATAGTCAGCATTCACGATCTGAAATGGAACAGATTGGATCACATGTATGGCCTACTTTTGAACTCAACGGGAAGCACATGATCATGTAAATGTGTGCTTAGCTTACAAACTGATGCTACATGAAAATAAAAAAAATAATTTTTTTGTTTCTGGGGTGCACTACCACACCTGACAAATGTCACAAATCAAATGTAAATAGAGCCAGCAGGAGTTGGATTAAAAATATGCGCTGAGCAGTCAAGGCGCAGTGATCTAATCGTACGCAAACCTGCAAGTAGGCCATGCAGGCAGAGTTAGCTGCAATGTTTAACAGGGGATACGAACACATAGCAGTATTCCCACCATGTTATTATAAACCTGAATGCAGATAAATTCAATTTTGGGCAAAACAGTTTATCCACTGACAACATTTTTATTTATGTTTTGGCTGATCTCAATAATACCCATGTCTGCTGATTAAAAACACTGTCGGGAATGTTTTCCATTACTGGCACAAATGTTACACTGATGAAGGGGAATAACTCTACTAGCCTTTGTGGCAAGCGTGAGCATGTTGCTTGAGAAGAAGGGAGGTTTTAAGGTACACATCTGGTAGAGGATACATCCTGTGGCCCAGATGTCAGCCTTCTCTCCGTACGGTAAGTTCTGCACAATCTCAGGGCTACAAGGAATAAGACACATCATCAGATCACTTTTACTACATTTATACAGTCACATGCATATACATGTTTATATCATTTCGTTTTAACAACAAGACACTGGTGAAATTCAACACAGTCTATAACATTAAGACTACTTTGCCTGTTTTTACAAACAGGGTCTAAGTTATGTCAAACAAAAAGGCCATGATGACACATACTGTGCAGATACGTTAGTTACCTCTGAAGAACGTTCAATCGTCTCTGTAAAACTAGCTCCAGGATTTCCTCAATCTGAACACTAGTCGCAAGTGATTTATTGCGATCAAATATGCATTTGAACTCACAATAAAAAAGAGAAAAGTCCATGAGCAAAGTTTTTCTGCCACATAAACATAATTATTTCTGACGTGTAACTGATTAGCGTAACAAAATCAAAACAAAGAAACAATTCTTATAACTGCCATGGACTCACTAGCAATGGGCATAAATACAATGACTCACGAGCAATGAACATCCACATGACACACTAACAATGGACATGCACACAATGACTCACGAGCAATGAACATCCACATGACACACTAACAATGGACATGCACACAATGACTCACGAGCAATGAACATCCACATGACACACTAACAATGGACATGCACACAATGACTCACGAGCAATGAACATCCACATGACACACTAACAATGGACATGCACACAATGATTCACAAGCAATGGAGAGACACACAATGGACTCACCAAGAGTATAGAATTGTGCCCACTACTGATGTCATCTTACTGCAGTCAGATCTCTTCTGTTTAGCTAATCCAAAGTCAGCTGCAGCAAAACAACGTTCATGTTACAACCAATTCATCAACTGAATATTAACTAACTAAAACATGCATTGTAGAATGTGACTGATGAGAAACAAAGTCTGTAAAACGGATTTTTTTCTTAAAATACCCTAACTGATCTAAAATTTTTCTACAAAAATTGCGCCTTTAGACTCAAATTGATGTTCTAAAAAATTATTTTTGGTGCTAAAACTTAAATTTTCCAGAAGTATCTCATTCTACCTTCCACACATACCTCTAATCACATTTCTACGATCAATAGAACTCTCTGAGTCATAGAAAAAGGGCAACTTTGTCAAGGACAAAATTTTTAGGCATGTAAAATGACATGTAATAACATGCGAGGAAATCGCCTACATTACGTGGAGCTGTGTGATTTTAAGGTGGAGGGTGACACTCACTGATGGTAACCTTATCGTTCTCGCCCAGCATGATGTTGTTTGGGGTCAGGTCTCTGTGAACGATCCTCTTCTCCTTGTGTAGGTAACGAAGGCCCCGGAGAACCTGCACGGGAAGGAAACACAGCATACAATGCAAGGAGGATTGTGGTATTAAGTCTGTACTCAGGGTTACTTGTGACATAGTCACTTTACAATTCAGCGGAGACTTCTCTAAAATATGAGGTCTGACAGCAGCCTATGGATGGTCATAAGTTTCTCAAGGGCTCTGCCCAGTTTCATCCCACCATAATGCTGGCCACGGTTGTGTAAGTGAAATATCCTTGAGTGCAACTTAAAACATCAAACAAACAAATAAATAAATAAATAAATCTCTAAGATATAATGACATGAAAAAAAAAAAGTAAAAACAAAAAAATCAAAAACTCTTGTGATAAAAAATGTTTATAATATAATAAAAAACATTTTATAATCCTCAATTAAGCTTCTGGGGATAATTTGTACCTATACAATGTACAAAGTATATATCAAATGTACAAAGCGTTACATACGTCCTGTGAGACTGAATAAATTTGATACTATAGCCTTATGTGACCTTCATGCATATGTATTAATGTACAAAAGTTTAAGTATAACAGACTGATATAAATTCCTGAGTGTAAATATACAACCAGATATATACTGCTCAAGGTTAGCATGTCATGTAAGGTTGATTCTAAGTGTGTTGTTACTACCTGTATGAAAATTTTCCAGATGCGGCTCTCTGTGAACATCTCCCCCTTCTCCTTGAGGGAGGTGAAATGTTCCCCCAGGGGAGCTCCTTCAATCAACTCCATCACGATGAACAACTTGTCACCTGAAACAAAGCACCAGACAGCAGTTTTACAAGTCAGTGTGAACCAGATAAAATCAACTTCCTACCCAGCATGTACATGAATAAAGCAAATGATGTCCAACGCCCAATGATACAAATTATAAATTATATAAGCATTTGTTCCAAATGGTTCCAAATGCACCATGATATTGATATACCTTACATCATCTAAATAAAGCGAGCAGCTTTCGAGCAGTTATACTAGACATAGGTGGACAGAATGTCCCTGTAGCTCAGCTGTTACAGTGCTGGACTACGGATATGGAGATCCGAGTTCAAATCCCAACGTGACCCACAGTGGACATCCTTCTACCACTACATACATCAACAACGAAGCCTGTACTTACTGCGCGTGGACAAAATGGTTGACATTCTAAATACTCTTGGGGGTGTTTTTGGACAAAAAAGTGGTCAAAGACAAAGAATTGTGGCCTGTTTCAACTAAGTTGAAGACAAAAATCTCCCACATGTAACTACTTTTGCCTGGTGGATCCTTTACATTTTAATACATACATGTAGACAAAATTTTGTACACCATATATCATGCTTATAATCTTCAACATTGTAAATACAATGCAGATGTTCAGTAGATCTAACAGTGTAGTCCGTTTTATCAAACAGCATGCATTCTCACTGAACCTGCGGATGGTCGTGCGTTTCCCTCAAGCTTTGCCCGGTGTCCACCCACCATAACGCCAGTCAAGGTCGTATATGTGAAATATTCTTGAGTACAGCGTAAATAAATAAATAAATAGATAAACGCATACTGACTGTCAGCGAAGTTCAGCGTACTGTAATAGCGAACGATGTTGGGATGCTTCAGCTGCTCCTTCATGATGGACAACTCGCTGATGACCTCGCCCACGCTTGCCTCACGCTCTTTTGGCGTCTTCCCAAAAGCGGAGTTCTGTAAATTAATCTGAAACAAACAAAATGAGTATATATTGAGTTATTTACAAGTTACAAATTTGTTCTTGGGTATTTTATTATGGATTGGTATTTATTCAATGCAAATTTAATACCAACACTGATAAAAGTATCTTTAATGGGTTCTAAATGTTTCTAAAATATAACTACATGTATGATATCTCTGTCTCCTCACGGGATATAGTCAGACAGGAGTACTGGTACCAAAGTATAAACCTGCAGTAGTAAAAACTACTGCATGAAATTTTGCAGACTTTGAGAGAGGTCATTTCAGTTTTCCTACATTTATTGTATGAAAGCAGCAATGCATACAGAACATTTTCCCAGAAAACATTTACAGACATGTTATCACTATCCTTGAACTATGAGAAAGATTCGATGAAAATTGAAGGACAAATTATTTCTAAACGCCCACGTTTTGCATACACCTTCCCCCCCTCCCCCCGACCAACAGTTAATAGGCCTACTGTGATTTGTATATTGATAGTAAATCCCTGTCAGTAAATATACTGATGGCCAGTTCTGCACTGTTACCTCTTTCATAGCCCTGAACGACTGTCCAGCAGTCTTCTTTCGGACTTTGTACACTGAGCCGAAGGCCCCACTCCCCAGCAGCTCAAAAACAGCATATTCCCCAATGTAATGACTAGGTGCCTTGTCCTGATTGGTCGCCTGGATGTTCTCACGGATTTCCTCGATGCTTGCTTTCTGAAAACAGAGCAGGCAGTTCTACTTACTAGAAATTTTTTCAAACATGAGACATTAGTTACGAACACAGGTTGAGGAACATTCAAGGCTAGGACAGGAAATTTGCAGATTGCTTCTCTCTCATTATTTATGGGGCCTTGGTGTCATTACATGGCTGATGAGTTGCATGTATGCAGTCCTTGAAGAACATATGTCTTCCATCAATATGGCGTGCATGTTTCTATGTCATGTGGGGAAGCTTGCCAGTAAATTGCCAAACGCTGGTGGTTTAAGCCTGGGTGCATGATCCTATTGCTTCGACTGAGAAGTAAAACTAACCAAGAGTGTAAACTGTTGATGTTAAAAAATAATCAAATAAGTAATTAAATTTATAATAAATTAATCTATAGTACACATAGAAATATATTGACCTAAAGATGTTTATTCAGTCATTGCTTATGTATACTACATGTATGACTGATTTGGGGTATCTCTCAAGCAATGGATATGGATTCCAAGACGTCAAGAATTTTTATCACTCTCTGGTGTATCTTCTGCATTTTCAACAAATGCTCCGCATGTTTGGTGGTATGTTATTAACTAAAGATAATTGTGGTCATGGAAATCAACCTTTTTTTCTTTGCTGGGTTCTCTCATAGGTCACCGAGACTCAAAAGACTTTTTCATTTGAACGAAACACTCATATCGATCTTGGTGCTCCTAACGACGATGGTGATGCTAAAGAGTAGAGGTATCCTATTTCTACATTGTATACTCACACTTAAGGAGTTGATTTTCTCCACCAGGGGCTTGTAAGCGCTCAGATCTTTGTTATAATGGCCGACGTCAATGAAGACCGTGAACAGATCTGGGGGAAAGAGACGCTTGAAGAGTCGGCGATTCCGCTCCATGCTAAAGAGGAACCTGAGGGCTCGGAATGCATTTCTCTGTGGGGACAATGTGATTTCACACAATAACATGTACGTGATGTGCATGAATGGTAAAGAACATTGCATGATCTCATCTAGAATTGAAATGAACTGTTAAAATATACATGCACTAAATCATGTAAAATTATTAAAACAGCATCCAAAAAAGAAAGAAAAAATATTTCCTAAGAGAAACTGCAATTATTAAAGGCAATCAGAGTAGTTTGAAACATTCTATGTGTTCTGCGTCCCTGTAAACCAGCCAAAATGGTCAACAATATTACAGCTGAAGCTATAAACACCCTCATGACATGCCAATGAATAGAGGAACACACACTCTGAAGTATTTAATAATCTCATCACCTCTACGTAGGCCAACTGAAATCTAGAGTTTGTCATTTCAAAAAGTTTCAGTCCTGATCGTACAATGCCAGCTAAAGCCTGCAGTCATATTGAGCTTGGCATACGCAGGAGCTTAAGACAGAACTCAAGTTAACTCAATCTGTTGACAGGTCCTGTGGAGTTGGTCTCATTCGCTGATGGTCATATGACCTAAGATTGAATCGGCATACACATAACGACCGGAATACAACTCCTGTTGAGTCGAGTCGTTATTGCGCACACGCATGCACTCAGGACCAGACGCCACAGCCTAGCTGAGTTGAGTTGGGCCTAAAGCCTAGTGCAGACACAAGCTATCTCCTGACCGTCTGCACAGCACTTTGCTCAAGTCATGTTTCAGTGCACACCTTGTTCCGTCGGCTCACAATGTTGATGGGCACGACGTCACTTCTGAAACTGACATGTCAAGAGAGCATTTGGGGAGTTGTGCCATCACATGAGGAAAATGATGGCCTTTGTCACACTTACTCCATGAGCTGAGCGGATAGCCCACTGCAGAGCAAACACTCAGGATTTTGTCTCTCCAGTCAGAAAATATCAAACTGGACAGATATTTTTCTCAAGGCTTCGAGAGGTGAAAAACTCAACAAAAATGCTCACACACATGAACAAAGTTCTTAGCAAACAGGCAGGAGAGGCTTTTCGCTAAGCTGATGGCTCGCGTCTCCACTTTATGGTCTCGTGTGTGTCGAGATTAAACTTAAACCTGCCGTCGTCTTGTTATACCTGGAGTTTGTCCACATATTTCCTGTCCTTATCACAGCATTGTTGGGGTAGGACTAGCAGACCCAGGCTGTAGACACCGTTAGCTTGAGCGATCTGTTGAGCGTTGGTGTCATTCAGAACCAGCTCTGTCAGGCAGGCACAGCAAGCTGAAGGTCAACAAGAACAGACAAATAAATATACAGGTCAAATGAAAAATAATAAAAATAAGAAATTAGGTCAAGACAGAACCGGAGAATGAAGGAATAGTCCAAAGGGGATGGAAGAGCATTGGTGTCATTCAAAACCAGCTCTGTCAGGCAGGCACAGCAAGCTGAAGGTCAACAAGAACAGACAAATAAATATACAGGTCAAATGAAAAATAATAAAAATAAGAAATTAGGTCAAGACAGAACCGGAGAATGAAGGAATAGTCCAAAGGGGATGGAAGAGCATTGGTGTCATTCAAAACCAGCTCTGTCAGGCAGGCACAGCAAGCTGAAGGTCAACAAGAACAGACAAATAAATATACAGGTCAAATGAAAAATAATAAAAATAAGAAATTGGGTCAAGACAGAACTGGGGAATGAAGGTAGAAGTCCAAAGGGGAAGAGTGTTGGTGTCATACAGGCATGGCAAGCTGTAGGTCAGGGTAACTAAAAGAGACATACACAGGGTCAATTCAAAGCAGAAGAAATTGGGTCAAAGTAGAATTGGAGGTGAAGGTCAAGACTGAAAGATTGAAATTAAGGGTCAAGGTTACAAAAGCGATAGTGCAGGTGGGAAAAAAAAACAAAATCCCAACAAATCCAGGGATACAATTTATGTGATCACGCATGATTTTACCTTAACACACAAATTTCACACCAAAAAGAGGGCATATATTGAATAATAAACATCACAGGCCATAAAATTACTGCATATCAAGTAAACAATACATGCATGATGCCATATTGGCAGACAGATACATGCAATATCTCTTCTTCCAGTGGGCCTTAGGAATGGGAAATTGATTAAATTATGCCCAGCTGTTAGAATATACTTCATGTTTCAAAGTTTACCCCAACCCAGAATTTAACTCAACTGTTCAAAGTACATGAAAAGCAAAATAAATTCCATGTAATAGCTTAATAAACAATTACTTTTACACTACCATTGTCCAAGTGCAATAGTTAAGACTTGGTTCACACCTGATACAACAAACCGTGATATCCAGGTATTTTTTAATGACTGAACAAGACATCATTTACAACATTCTATCGCACACTGACCTGATTTCAGGGAATACTGCTGCTGTGTGAGCTCCGCACTCTGAAAAACCAAACATGAAACAACAATTAACCAAAGTAATAAATTCTACTAATCCGGGTAGACCCTGTTTTCATTTATCTAACTTTTACTTTATATTGACTATTTATTATTTTTAGTTAACACTTTTGTTTACAGTTGCAATGAAGTATAGGAGAAAATTAGACATGTTAGAAGCCTGACTTTTCCCAGGTGAAAAACTGTCAGACAATCCTAAGCAGACAGGTTTAGGATCACCTTCCTGAAACATACTTAAAACTGTACAAGAATCATAGGCATTGGATTCGTACATGTCACTTCAGTTACAAGTCACGGACATGACAGACAGAACATCATATAACCAGGGGAGACCTCAGCGCTTGAACATCTGAGAATGACATAAAATTTTGTCCAAAGAGTTCATCCTTAGAAGCAAACTGATGTCATGTTTTTTGTGCTAACACTTACATTCATCCTACAATGTATCATCCTACCTTCCAAGCTAACCTAAAAACTCCCAGAATCAGGAAAAATAAGCGACTTAGTCATGGACGAAATTTTAGGTCATTTACGGTAATTCAGCTCAGTCACTGATCAGACTTTTCATTTATGCAGGAATTTGATAGGGATATTTTAATATCCCCAGGAGCAACTTTAATAAAAACATCTGAAGTTAACCACTTGCTCCAAACCCTTCAAGATATGTTTCCAGGGCATTTATGGTTCACATGTAGGCGATGGAGGAAAAAAAAAAAAATCAACTCACAACACACGTATGGATTAATAAAACATGTGTGTCATATTACCATGTGCACTTCACAGCAATCTCAAAAGTGAACTGATGAGCCTCAAAGCGAATACATGTTTGTATTAGAGCCAGAATGTTTTTACTCTTTAAATTACATGAGCTGTTTATATTTTTGAATTCCAAAGATGACAACAAATAGTTCATATTTAGTATTCAACCACAGTACAGTAAGTGAATTTGTCAATAAACAGACAACCAGTGAGCACATATACCAGAAAATATTCACCTTAGATTTGGTCCCATGGCGGTAATAAAACTCCAATAAATACTCCTAAGTGTGTTAAATATAAACACAAAATGTCCTCGTCAAAACAAATCAAAAATCAAAACATAATAGCAATGCAAGATGATTTAGCCACTGAGCCAAACCAAATTAAAGTTAATTGTACTGAAATAGCTACAGCACACATCACTGGAAACATGTAGGTCAGACAACCCAGAACCTAAAATTGTTATGGTGCAAAATCAAAATTTTCTGTTTTTTTTTTCTAAGGAAAGTTCTCACGTTGGCAACATGGAGTGCAACGCAGTTTCAACACAGCTTACCCAACTTCCACAAGTTATCCCCCTTACCTCATCCACTCCAGTGGCAGTCTGGCGCTGTAAACCAGCACTGGCCGGGCCACCACTGACGTCATTCCTCTCTGACACAAACTTCCTCTCACTGGGGAACACAAGGCAGATTGACACATCCAGATTATCTCAGGAATAAATCAATGATTACGGCTTTACGCATATCAGCAATTTTTCAGCCGTATTGGGACGAGTTTTATGAAAGAGTACTGTGCTGTGTGTTTCTGGAATGGATACCAGAGATTTTGGGTAATAGTAAAAATGTGCACCTGATAATTTAAAACTGATTGAAACATGAAGCTGACTTCATCTTCTGGATTTGCTTACTTTGAACTGCAATATCTTAGTTACACAACATTGTAAGAATTTAACAAGTAAGCTTTTAAACATTAGTTCCAAGTTTCTTTCCATACATATCCATTGTTACATCGGTGTACATGTAGTGTTGTCTTTTCTGTCAAAATTTCAGCTGACTTCGATTTTTAAAAGAAAAGGCAACACTAGGCCATATGTATATACGTATTCAAAAAGAATCCCATTTAAAGTTTGAAAACGTCACTTTTAATTTTTGTGATGTAGGATAACCCGGATATTGCAGTTCAAAAAAAGCAAATATGCCGCCAGAGAGAAAAGCGAATGAGCCAGCGGCTCTCAACTATAAACAGTCAAAGGTGAGATATTTCTTCAAGCTGAAAAGACATCTGTTTCTGCTGTGATGTCAGCAGTATTTAGTTCACAATTTTGCCATGTAGAGGTAGTGTTAAATCAGCTGTTTTCCTTCTGATTACGAGACAATTCTGATATATCTTAAATCCAATTAAAATGAGAAAGAGGTAGAGGAATACCTCTGGGGTTATTCTCCAAGGTCTCAACTAGGAGGTCACAATTTGTTGCCTTTGATTGCAATAATAAAGGGGACAGTACTTTGCACACAAAGGAGCGTTTCGACTCTAATACCGTAGAGAGCGTAGCGTACGGATTACGAGACATCATGTTTCTGGTTTCTGAATAATGGTGTATCCCCTGGTTTCATAAGAATTCCACACCAAAAGACGATTTACAGAGTTACCAAGTATGTCATAAAAAAGTCCGTTTAGGTCTCCATGGACCCATCTTCTGAAATTACTTCACTTCTACTTTTTGATGTCTTATCTATTACTATATTTCACTACATATTGCATAAACCAGACACTTACTGTAAGAGTGAGAGGAGGAGTGGGATTCCCCCCATCTGTCTGATATCATTGCTGGAGTCCGGATCCTCTGCCAGCAGTACCAGGCACCAGACCACATGCCACAGCAGCATGGCATTATCACTGTGTAGCTGACTGAAAATACAGAGCCGCACAGCATTAATTATCACTGTGTAACTGATTGAAAATACAACAGCAGCACAGCATTAATTATCACTGTGTAATTGATTGAAAATACAACAGCAGCATGGCATTATCACTGTGTAGCTGACTGAAAATACAGAGCCGCACAGCATTAATTATCACTGTGTAACTGATTGAAAATACAACAGCAGCACAGCATTAATTATCACTGTGTAATTGATTGAAAATACAACAGCAGCATGGCATTATCACTGTGTAGCTGACTGAAAATACAGAGCAGCACAGCATTAATTATCACTGTGTAACTGATTGAAAATACAACAGCAGCACAGCATTAATTATCACTGTGTAATTGATTGAAAATACAACAGCAGCATGGCATTATCACTGTGTAACTGATTGAAAATACAGAACTGCACAGCATTAATTATCACTGTGTAACTGACTGAAATACAACAGCAGCATGGCGTTACCACTGTGTAGCTGACTGAAAATATACAGCAGCACAGCATTAATTAGCACTGTGTAATTGGTTGAAAATACAACAGCAGCATGGCATTATCACTGTGTAACTGACTGAAAACACACAAAAGCATGGCATTATCACTCTGTAACTAACCGCCAATTCAGAACAAAATGGCATTATCACTGAGTGATGGAAAACACGCAGTAGCATGGCATTATCACTATGTAACTAAATGAAAACACACGCATGCATTGCATTACAATTGCGTAACTGATGAAAAAACCAAAGCAGCATGGAATTATCACTGTGTAAATAACTGAAAACACAACACTCTCTTGGTATTATCTTTCTTCCTGCACCGATTCTCAATGCCTTTTAGTTCTGCTCTGCTACTTTATGCCAGGAGATCATAAAGCCAGTACTCAGGTACTAACAAAACATCTGTAAACAAACTTTTCTGTTAATACAGTACACAGAACACATACTATACATGTCCTAACCTGTGACCTACACCTTGGCCATGGTGAGCAGAAAGCTAGTAAAACTCACCTTCATGGTGAGCTAGCCTATGGTAAAGACTCACCTCAGCAGGATGGGAACTCCATCGTAGTCCTTGACCACCTCTTTACTGTGAGGGTCACCACACAACAACCGCAGCAGGTTAGCAGCCAATCTGGGGAAACCACATTCAATTTACACATGATGTCTATCATTGTATGTCAGCACACATTTCACTGTTGTCTGTAAAACCATTAATTACTGGAGTGGATGTTAGTATGTGTGGTTTCTGAGATCATATCGAAAGATATGTTTTTCAAAGATATGCATGAAACATCCAGACATATATGTATATGCAACATTGTACTTCGATTTAAAAGATCATCTGACCATTAAAGGCAAAGAGCATGCCAATATGAAGATACTTTGAGTAAAAAGACCATTAAATACTGTATGGGAAAATATCTTCACTGATTTTTTTAGATTTTTTTTTCACCAAATTTAATGCAGTCAAATGTTTCAACTGTATGGTGGGTTTTATGGCTCATAGTGATATGTCAACAATGAAGTTACTTAAATGTTTGCATATGTACACCTTTATGTTAGCTTTGATTAAAGTTCTTTTGAAGCACACTCCTGTAATGTATACTGTCTCTCAATGGAAAAGCTAACATGACAATAAAGCTCTGCTTTAGGGCCTAACGAAAGTCTGCATGATGACACTGTTGAAATATACTGAACAAAAATATGGAGACGACACCCAAAATTTTGATAAAATTATCTGCTTAATCAAATTTCCTTCACTACATTTTTTCATGCCGACATAAAATTGACTCTTAATAATATATTTCCATAACTGATAGAAATGGACAACCAATATTAACGCTGAGGCAGATTGGGAATCATGGGTGGGGTCAGTTTGGAAAATTCCACACTTCAGAACCGAGTATGTCCACCATTCACCTGCTGCACTGCTACACATCGTCGATGCATAGACCTGATGAGATGGTCATTTGTGACTTGTGGAATGTTTTTCCACTCCTGTGTGAGGGCCACAAGCAACTCTGCGATGTTACCTAGAACTTGAAGCCGCCGCCGAACACGCGGGTCAAGGACATCCCACAGGTGTATACCCTGTACAGATCAGATGAACATGCGGGCCAGTCAAGCACTTCAACGTTTTCAGCCTGTCGAAAGCTCTGCAACCTGGGAACAGGCTTTTTCATGTTGAACCATACCCAATGGCACCGGACAAATGGGACTGTGGAGTGGTCTAAGGACTCGCAAATTCGCTTCTCTGACGTGATTCCGAACTGTTTCTGCAGAAATCCGGTTATTATGGAGCCTGACTATTTCATTAGCTGTGGCAGTGGCTGAAACGGCCGTGGAGGTGAAGGAGGTTAATATGGCGATGTTGGTAGGAGGTTGTTACATGTGTTCAATTAGCTGTAGTGCCAAATTCTTCATGACATCTTCCGAGACCACTCATCCTTGACACATTCACGTTAAGGGCTCTGGCGACAGCTCTAAGGGTTATGCTGGCGTCGACCGTGCTGGTTTGCACACACTAGCTGGTATTGTGGCATCTGTTGCATCGTGCCTTTTGACAGAACTTGCACTATATGGAGGCCTTTTGTACATCAGAGGGTAAGGAGTGCCAGAGAAGACCTTACAGATCACAGAATACTACAGATAGGGCCATACCTGTCTGACAGGTCAAAATGGAGAATAGGCTTGAAATCCGTAACAGCTGATTGTGGAGACTGGAACGTACACAGGTGTATGGCTTTTGCTCTTGGCCATCTCTCAGGACAATATTCACAGCATTATCTTGTGAAATATAGCAAAACCAATAGTGCTGCGTTTATATTTTTGTTCAGTATATATGCAGTTAAAAATAAGAATGCAGTGAAGTAAAAAAAAAGCGTGGCTGTTTTGCTGAAACAAATTCCTGTGTAAGTACATGGAGACATTTAAACACAAACACAGCTTACTTTTTGGTGAGCGTGTCGTACTCCTGGATGATTGTCAGCAGAACTTCTATAGAGTTCAATTCTCCTATCAGTTTCCTGGGCTGTCCACTGTAAGACGAATTGTGTACACAAAAATGGTTTATTACTAATGCAAGGTCAAATGTTAACGGTTGTATACTGAATATTAAATATGCTGACATGGCTGACGCAGTGTTTATGACATAGCATTCCAGCCATGCGATACCACCACATGCAGTCTTAACTCCTTTCTACAAAAAAGATATGAAAAAATCAACCTAGCAGGATCAAAATTTTACTGAGCTTTTGCTCATGGAAGTGACGTAACAGCCAAAACCATGGGTGAAAATTTTCAGAACGCAGGCAAAATTCTGATATATTTTAAGAAGGTGTAAAATGACAGTGAAGAAATTTACAGTGTAGAACATCTTAGACTGTATGTGTGGCAGTATCATTTAATCAGTGCCTCGGAACTCTTCAATTCAGACAAAATCTTGAACCCAACTGCACAATTTGCACAAGTGCAACCTGTAAACACATGTATGTTGAGTGGCACTGGGCCCGTCCTATTGCAGCTAAAAGTGCCGTAATACAACTGTCTAATCATGAAGACAAACATGTCACACGCAAACAATCAACCTAACACTGATTGCTTAAATCAACAGAGAATGGTTACCTCTGAGCCAGACTGATGAGAGCATAGAGTGAGCAGTGTAACACCACAGGATCTCCCGCTGTCAACAACAACACCAGCCACTGCAAACAAACACACGCCAATATCACGTCATCTGCAGTATTACACAAGGGGCACATCTTACGGCGCAGTCGCACTCTGCATCTGGCATAACTTCCATGACAACATACATCATAGAGATACGTCACCACGGTAACTACGCTTGACGCAGTATTGTGACAGCTTTGTAGAATGGCCCCAGTGGCTATTCCTTCATTGGCTTGGTGTGACTTACTCATGACTTATGAATATTTCACTCTTAACACATGATGACAGTCAAGTTCATGGGTGAGTCAAATCAATTCATAGCAGGTGTAACTGTAATTATTAACACTTGTCTCGGACATCGAGAACTATTAGAATGCACGCAATGAAAATAATAAGAGTATCTATTTTTCGCACAGTTACAGCAATGGCAATATACATTTGTACGACTGCCACAAACATTACTTGCAGTTATTGCATGCCACATGACACAAAATATCAGTATTTCATGGACTGTCCATTTCCGAAATTTGACGGTCCGTCTCTATTTTCAGCCAAGATTCATTAATAGTGCCAACACTGACACTAAGACTACAACATAAGGTATTAAGTTCATTTCATTTACGCCAGCATGATATGGCTGAAATATTGCCGAAGTGGCCTAACACCATAATCACCTAATGCTAGCACTCGCCAAATGATCAAAGCCCCTGTGATACAAACCTGATGAGTTCCACAGGCAACAAGCCATTCTCTCTGCTCCACAACTGCAGACAACTTCTGATAAATATCTGCAAACGAGGGAAACAGCAAACATTTCAGAACAAATATGATCTCCTAGCCCTGGAATTACAGTGAAGACGTGTGCATTTAAACTGACTTAACCACCATATAACAACTAGAATGCCATTTCTTCCCATACAGTTCATTGAAATCCAGACCATATTAATTTGTTACAAAATGGTATTTTAGAAACTCGAAGTATACACGCATCTTCATCCAGTTCAAAATTTTGACATTCACCATGAAAAATTCGCCGCAATGCTATGTGCAGATGTTATTAACGAGGGGAGATAAATTTCACAGTGGCAATATCCTTATTGCAATGAACTTATCTCCCTTGGATTAGGAACTCCCATTTCTCTTCCGACTTGAGCTCATTTTGTCTTACTTGTTATTTCTTTCAGTATATCAACAACATAAGGCCCATCTCCATAGGTCAGATAACTGTCTGTAGCTTTCTTCAAATGCTGGAAATGAGAAAGGATCATGTTACCTTCAATGACACAAAACACTGCGATATGAAAAAGTGGCAAACCTTCAAAAATCACAACACCATTCTGATGGTTTTGTCATTAAACCTGAAAACTGATAATTATGTATGCTTCTTTTAAGAGTTTGGGGGTTTCCGTGGCTCAGTCAGTTAGCGCGCTATGACCCAGCCCAATGACCCAAAGCCTCCCACCAATACGGTCGCTGTGAGTTCAAGCCCAGCTCATGCTGGCTTCCTCTCCTGTCGTACATGGGGAGGTCTATCAGCAACCTGAGGATTGTCTTGGGTCTCCCCCCGGGTTCCACCTGGTTTCCTCCCACCATAATGCTGGCTGCTGTTGCATACGTGAAACATTCTTGAGTATAGTGTAAAACACCAATTAAATAAAGAAATTAATTTAAGAGTTTGTTCCACTGCCAATACATGTGTCATGTCGAAACGCTCTTTGTTTGCAATTTTTGAAAAGGTTACCGCTCACCCTGCTTTGTACACCTACAAACTGTGCCTCTCTCAAGTCAGATTACCCAATCAGAATTGCGCCAGCATAGCCTATACGTATTTGCAGACAAGCACCTCACCTCAGAGAGGGTTTTCACACCTCCCAAATTGAAGAACTCTTTTTGGTAGGACGGATCTCTCATCATGATTCGCAGACACACCAATACTCGGAGGATGTTTTCTGGTGGGGCACGACTTATCCATTCTCTGCAGGATAAAGCTAAAGATTTCAGAAAAGCTTCAAAACTCGGTGGAACATCAATTCTCCATGATCAATAGGAAAATTTTACTTTCATATCAAAGATATAACTCTTGCATAGAGAGAAAACTGGTAACATTTAAAAGACTGACAGGGTTTCAGTTCAATAACAAAAAAATTCTACTCTCACTGAATATTTATGCTAAGATCACATCTCTTCAATCCGAAGTTCACAACTTTCTTTAATGGGAACATTTAATCTGATTAACAGCTTTCCTGTTTATTTATGGCAAATATTTATCTAAAGATTAAAAAACACACTTACGAGCAGCACAACCTTTGCTTGACTAGAGTAGAGAAAATATCACAGAAATCTGTGTGCCGATCATGAAGGCTAAAGGCCCGCTCTTCCTTGTAAGTCAGACTATAAAATACAAACATTTCCAGTGAAACTCCATAATTCATATAACTTCTAATTTGAATATTAATCACACAAACACAACAAAATAATACTTTAAATTTTTCCAGATGTCAAACTTCACAATCAATTACAATTTCATAAGCAAAGCCAAGAACCGTTTATCACTGGCTCACTTTAAGCTTGAATCTGACTCCTGCTGGTTCAGATGCATGTGGCTTTTGGTCAGAAAGTTTATCAGGTGTCTGCCAAAAGGTAGTGGCTTTCTCTGGGAGCTACAATGTTTTAACCACCCATAAACCTTATTGCCATAAGTGAAATATTCCTGAGCTCTTTGTTGAACCAAAAATAAACACCGGCAAATTACACAAAACATATTCAATGCTAGGGCAGGGGAGATAACCAACTCATAGAGTATATTTATTTATTTGACTGATGTTGTATGCAGTACTCAAGAATAATTCACTTCTACACAGGCTGTAATCTTTCAAAAAGTTACATAAACAAAATGTATTTCGTGTGAAATCAGACCTAGAACACCAATCATTAGGTTATATCATTCTGTCACTATGTGAACGGTAGGTTACGCCAAAAGTTACACAGTCCTATGACACTGTGTGGCAAAAACTAGCACGTTCACTGCCAAAGCACTTGGGCCAGTGGCAATCTGTGAGTATTATGGGCTATACACAACACGCAGGCCACGAAATTTGGCGCGCAGGAAACGATCGTTCCCATGTCGGTTACATGGAGTGTAACTGTGCTGACTGATAAATCGGTTTTGCCGATCTGTCCCCAGAAAGGTAACCACAAATACAGCGGCTGAACTGCGCAGCGCTCAACAAAGCTTCGCGACCGCTTCAGGCTGCCCGTCCCATTGAAGAGCCCCACTGATCTACACGTAACTTAGTTCATCTGGATGGCACCTTTCTGGCCCATTTCACTGTTATTTTCCGGTTGAATATTCAATCCTGTCTTCTTAATTCACTAACTTTACTGATTAATTTGTCTTCTTGTCATTAGCTGCGAGAACTTCTTATCATTGAGGAGCCATTTTGAAAAGTCTGTTCTGGCATCAAAAGCTTTTTGAAAACTTTCGACGTTTTTCATTGTTGTCTGTAGGCTATACTTAATTCTTCATAATACAACCTAGAAGGGTATAAATTGGGGGGGGGTGTCAATTTTGAGCACGTGTGGGTTTGGGTGACGTGAGCATGAGCCTCATCCATTCTGAGATCCGGAGCGTTTTTGTTGAGTTCGGGTGAAGGACTCAGTGCAGCCCTTGCAGGATAGGCTACGTCTCCAAACCATTCTCTCTGAACACGTAAGTGCTTTCTGTTTGTTACACAGAAATGACATTAAACAATCGAGTGAGGCTTAATTTTGCTTTAAAATATACCATACTCTGATCTTCTCACATTTTCAGAAAATTATTATCTCTTTCTTTGACATACAGGGAAGTAAGTCACAAAGTAAGTAGTAACACCTGCGGCAAGTTGCCTATGCGAATGGTGGTCAAGTTGTGTAACCTCCAGGTAACCTTAACGATCATTCACGCCAAAAATTACAGCCTGTATACAATGGCAGTCAGCATTAGGCTGGAAGGAAACCAGACAGAGCTTAGGGCACACCCACAAAGTCTTCAAATTGCTGCCAGGCCCACAGAATATAACTTAATTCCGTACATGCCTGATACTTTCCTGACAAGCGAGGCTTGACATTTACATATTCTCACTTGTCTATATGTCTGAAGAATACTGCACCTGAACTGTTCCAATGCAAGCGTCTCGGTGGAGGGCTGACGCCCCGACTTCGGCTCAGGGATGGGCCACTGGAGGGATCCCGGGCAGTAGGAACAGCTGTACTCTATGGACGGCAGCTGGGAACAACCAAAGACATACATGTCTTACATGATGCACATGTGCCAACGTAAAACAGTGATGTAAGCGTGGTTGGGCATTTAAGTTGTCAATTACATGTCATCATCAGAGGACGCTGGAAAGCCAATTAGGCTCCAAATGGCCTGAGAGAGCCCATAGTAGCATATCAGCCTATATTTCCATTTTAAGCGCTGTAAAACCATGGCAACAGAAGATACAGAGTTTATTAGGCATCAGCACGAAGTGGTCTTTCAGATAATGCATACTTTGTTTAACTGTGGTTTGTTCTTTTAAGCAATCTTGTCTCGCTGTTCATGTTCACATGAATGTGCAACATAAGCAATCTTGTCTCACTGCTCATGTTCACATGAATGTGCAACATAAGCAATCTTGTCTCACTGTTCATGTTCACATGAATGTGCAACATAAGCAATCTTGTCTCACTGCTCATGTTCACATGAATGTGCAACATAAGCAATCTTGTCTCACTGTTCATGTTCACATGAATGTGCAACATAAGCAATCTTGTCTCACTGCTCATGTTCACATGAATGTGCAACATAACCAATCTTGTCTCACTGTTCATGTTCACATGAATGTGCAACATAAGCAATCTTGTCTCACTGTTCATGTTCACATGAATGTGCAACATAAATCATGATAATGCAATGGGGTCAAGAACATACTTTGTTGGTTACACCAGGATGTGAACTTGAATCTCAACCATATCCAAATCCAGCACTTTACCAACTATACAGTTATACTAAAAGACTGCCAATGCATTGGTTTACATGTATGTAGAGCACTGTACCTGTTGCTTACTAACAGGTGTCCTGATAAGATCCAACAACCTGTGTAAATCTTTCTCCTCTCTGAAAGAAAAAAGATCCGAGAAACGTTTCATCATTAAATTTTTTTCTTAATAATTGATGTCCAATCTGATGGGTCCAATGAAACTACTGGATTAAAATGCAGAAATTAAGGCTTGTCAGATAATGATTAGCTGGTAATCTAAAAGCACACTGCACACTGCTCATTTTTACACGTTTGAACACCAGTATGCCTACAGTACCTGTCTACTGATTGGTATCTATATGTAGCAGTATTTATAATGTATTGCAGGGGTTTTTTCAATGAAATGTCTTTCATCGAACTCAATTTGAAAAATGATAAAACTAAATTTTTTCCGGGTGCCTACAATGTGTAATTCCCCCAAATAACAAACATACTCAATTTAGTCCGAAAAAATGAATTTCAAAATATGTCAAAAACTCAATTTAGGTTCGTTTCTCATCAGGGTTAACCTTCAGTACTGAGCCTGTCCACGGTGATGTTAACCCTGATGAGAAAGTGTCTAGAAAAACCTGTGAATGTGGTCCCATATATGTAAACAAAAACCAGCTTTCAATTCCTATGGACTAGAGGACAGCTACATGTACGTGTGAATCTTACTACAAGTGAAAGCTCACGTAAACATTGACACACACTCACCAGACACACTACAGTTGAGGAAGAATCGCATCATGTCACACCGAGTATGGATGTGTACACACATACAATGTACACAAACAGTACACATCTACCAGTTCCACCGTACAGCGTACATTATCTACCATCACAACAACAAACATACATGTCCACCAGGTAATTTCCATGTTAACCTTACAAGGTACCCACATGAGGATTATGAACAGAGGGAGTATGCTGCAGAGCACTTTGGTTCATAGACCCTAGGTTAATATGCAAAGGTGGTGGAAAAATCAATGAAACAAACTCAAAGCACACCTGGACAATGACAATACACAGGTACATACAGTATATGCCATCAATAAATCGGGGACACTTCAGCTGAAGACTTATATGTGCCACTTCTTGTCTAAAGTTTCATATACTCATATACCTGTAAATGTACATGTAGGTTTACAAAACACAATGTTATAAATGGGTCCCTCAGTGGTAATATACATACATGTATGTAACTGTACCTTAAAAGTTGCACATCTGCAGAAATTCACAGCAATACATTTCCATCACAATAAAACCAATATGTTCAGTTGGACCAAGCATGTGGAAAGGAATTTTTGATGATTTGCATGGGACTGTGCAACTTTCCAAGCACCTTGGTTTGTCGACTGATGAACTGACTTGACTGTGCACATCATCTTGGTTTCCTTGGTGATGACTTGATGTTGTGAAAAGTGAGGCTGTGTAACTTTCACACCAAACTGGTTTCATTGGTGATGATTTGACTGTGTAAAAAGTGAGTGTGTGCAAACTTTACCTAGCATCACGGTTTCCCGGTTGATGATCTGACTTGACTGTGTGAAAAGTGAGACTATGCAACTTTTCAAGCAACTTGGTTTCCTGGGAGATGAATTAATCTGACTGTGTGAACAGTGAGAGTGTGCAACTCTGCCCAGCATCTTGGTTTCCTCAGTGATGAATTAACTTGATTGTGTGAACAGTGAGAGTGTGCAACTCTGCCCAGCATCTTGGTTTCCTCAGTGATGAATTAACTTGATTGTGTGAAAAGTGAGAGTGTGCAACTTTGCCCTGCATATCGGTTTCCTGGGTGATGAATTGCGCTGACTATGTGAGAAGTCAGGCTGCGCAACTTTAGCCCATCTTAAGACTAAACATCATGCTACTCACTGCTGTGGGTTTGTGCCGCAGCCATTTCTGCCCCGGCTGGGCATTCTCTCTGGACGGAGTGGGTGGAGATAAGGGCGGGGACTTTTCACATCCTCAACTACATTGCTGAATGATCACTGCCTTCTGTTGCCATCCCTGCGCAAAAGGTAAAGATTACGCGTTCAGTGCATATGTACGTGGGGTATATTCTTGACACCAGATTTATAACATCATAGATTAATTTACATTTAGTTTATCTGTAGAAACAACATTTCTGTACCTTAAAAAAAAATTGGCCCACCTAATAAATTTCGTCACTTGAAAGAGAAATTAAGTTTTGCTGAAATGATGAAATCTCACAAAATAGCACCAATCACACATAAATCTTTATTTTCTGTCACGTAACAAGTTATATATGAGCTCATGACTGAGAAATGACCCATACGATTCTGTAATTCATTGCTCATAGGTACTGGTAAAAGTATCGAAGAATCAAACCACTCTGATGTGGATGCTTGCCTCTGTAATAAAGATTTTGTTACATGTACAGCAAATCCTAAGCAATAACATTTCATTTCATATGTCTACCTATGTATTTTACTATCTACAACAATTAAAGACTAATTTCAAAGAGTTGGTCACAGCCCGAGAGGGTTCAGGTTTGGACGATTCATGAATTATGAAGTACATGTATATAATATGTTTCAAATCTGATAATCAGTTGTCTCACAGGGACTATCACCGCTTCTCTAAATATGCATGCTGACATATAAAAGTTAAACAGGAATGTATCACTAACACAGTATCCTTACATGCACTGTGTACCTTCAACCGATTTTCTGGCACAAGTTTATAAATAATTATAAAAAACACTGAGAGAAAGGTAATCAACCAGGATGACAGCATATTGCCACACATGCAGATCTTTGAAAGATACAAAGTATACAAATAAATGATAAAAATTGACAATATTAAATTTCAGCCAATTTTGCACAGATCTTAAACTTCCCCTGCCCACCTCATTTGGAGGTACATACTGGTGCCGGCATACATTTATGTACACGTATATATAATGGTTCATTCTGTCAAAATGAGGACTTCTTAGTTTTTCATTTAGTCACTGACAAAACCAAGCCAAGCGTGAAGACGTCAACAAATTGAAAGCGTTGGTAATTCCATATGCATGTACATAAACATGTATGTGCTATGTCCATGCACAAGAATGGCACAATAGCCTGACCACAGGGTTGTGAAGTACACATGTCCAGCTCACACCATTCAGCTACATCTACATACGCATTTTGCTTCCAAATTATCGGATTTAGAATCACAAATCCTTGACCATACATACCGGTACGTTACATCTACTGGATGTGGATGGATATTTTGCATGGTACGGTAATGCATTTCAGGTCTCGCAAATCTCGATTTAGACTGATACGCACTGCTTCAGACGGTTGGCCTTCTAATATCTTCACATGAATTTTTGCCATACATGGAATAGATGTATGCATCCATAACAGTTCCCCTTCAAGAGATTTTGCGTAATCTCAAAGGTGAACACATTCAACTCCTCACACGCCTGGTTTTCCATTCATTTCCATATCCTACATGCGTAGATGTACATATACCATGACCACTGGGAATGGGTACTGGGAAACCTAGCGTTCCATACTTTCAAGTCTGGTGCAATGACCCAGAAGCCTCTCACCAATGCAGTCACTGTGAGTTCAAGTCCAGCTTCAAGTTCAAGTCCATAATGGCTTCCTCTCCAGTCGTACGTGGGAAGATCTGCCAGCAACCTGGGATGGTGAGGGGTTTCAACCGGGCTCTGAATGGTTTCCTCCCGCCATAATGCTGGCTGCCGTCACATAAGTGAAATATTCTTGAATATGGCATAAAACACCAATCAAGTAAATTAATAAATAAATTTAAAGTTTGGACAGTAAAAGTACATGTACACGGTCAACTTTAAAACCTGGAAAATATTTTCTTCAACTGGATATATGTACATGTATGAATGTGTGACAATGGTCAGAAATATTTCTGATCACAACGGTCTTTTTCAGCCATACTGTTATTAATAGTAACTGGCTGTGTAAAGAAAGGCAAGAGATTAATTATGAAATTATTTTACATAATCCTGATATACTGTATTTTTATATTAACATCAGTACACTTGATTCTGTACATTGCAATCATGCATCCTTAATTTACTCACTTGATTCAATAAGAGTAGTATCACACTGTTAAGTACATAAAAAACCCTTCCTTATTTCTTACACATGAACGACCAAACCTTACTTTCAACATGCCATTAATAAAAACGCTAGAAATTACACCCTGTTCAACAGATGAGAAATACAGGGTTCTAAAGTTGGAAAGACTGAAAATATAACGAAAATTCCTTTAACATTAATTATGTTGTTAAAATTTAAAAGATTTTAATTAAGTATGCCTCTTTTACAAGGCTTTCACTTCTTTCCTGTTAACATCATGGGCCATGTACAGGTAGTTTATAAGAAATGGTACACACTGACATTGATATTGACTGCCCAGCGATCATACAAAGATTCATGATTCAACATTAACATCTTCAACTGCCCCAAACAGGGCATTCGTGTGTACTGCACCTACCTTTCAAACTCCTGAACCTTTCACAAAAATGCGCCATGTCTGCCAGATCCTGACACGATTTATTAGGCTTTACCTGGATCAATTACCCCAGCTATTGTCCAGATTGCCGGGCAATGCGGCAGTCATGAACTCAGATTAGGGAGCACTGCCAATTATGGTTCATATGAAATATCCATGCCAGCATACAGGCTGAGGGATTTCAACCCGTTATTCACAAGTTACATGTACATGTGCTGTAAGTGTGCAAACAGGCCTAGAAATCAGTGAGTGTCACAATATATACATATACATGTACAGTACAAAAGATGACAGCACATACATGACAGAGAGACATGTATAAACATGCACACATCACAACTGCCATCCACTCGAGTTCTCCTTAAAACTCATTCTCGCGTAATCTCTAGTTCAAAATGCTATTGCTTGTTCTTCAATCATTCACAAACCAAACAAGTGCTAGCTTCCGTTCTCAAGGCCACACATGTTTAATTATTCAGTTCATGTACCTGCATGTACAAATATCTCCATTGATAAAGTCTCATCTGGAAAAGAGCAAACCCACTGCAAGCCCTCCACAAGCCACTAGTCAATCAGTTGTAACATATCAGTTCATAGATTTTTTTTTTCGTAGGGAGTGGGGGTGGGGGTGATTTTTATGTAGTGGTCCTATCATCCCTGGGCATTAAACTTGTGAAGATCTAGGCTGACCAATTATACGTAAGGTACAAGTAAATTACACAAGACAGCCATACATGTACATGTCTATAGGCCAGCTAGGGCATAAGGTTTCTGAGAAGAGCATTTATTTATTTATTTTTTTTATTTTATTTGTGTTTTATGTCGTACTCAAGAATATTTCACTTCTACGACGGTGGCCAGCATTATGATGGGAGGAAACCGGACAGAGCCCGGGGGAAACCCATGGCCATCCGCAGGTTGCTGGCAGACCTTCCCAAATACGGCCGGAGACGAAGCCAGCATGAGCTGGGCTTAAACTCACAGTGACCGCATTGATGGGAGGTTTCGGTCATTGCACTGCGTTAGCGGGCTAACCAACTGAATCACGGAGGCCCCGAGAAGAGCATTTATATGATCATGGATGAGTGTACTATCAGGGGTGTCTTAATAGTGTCAGATCATGTGCAGCTGTACTTCTTGACATGAAATTATATGAGGCAAAGAGCAAAGAGAAAATTTTGACAGTACATGTGCACTGAACAGTTCATATACATGTACTGTACATCTAATATGTTAATTGACTTGTAAACCTCCGAATGTGAAATACATTTACAGTGCATTACCCTATTATTCTCCACCACAACTGATGAAGAAGTATATCTGCCAGTTTCATGTACACTGGGGTTTTCTAGCCACAATGAGAAATATTGGAAAACAGAGTTTAAGACAAATTTTGTACTGAGGTTTCATGAAATAAATTGACTTTTTGACACAAAGGTAGAGAAATGGAAATACTGAGTTCTCTGATTTGTTCAGATTTAGTTTCTAAAAAGAAATTGGCTAGAACAGCCTCTGGAACTGTACATACATGTACTACAGAGATCTTTTTCCTTCCTTCTGTAATTCGCTCGGTTTGGTCAGGCCAATTTTTGACAAAGACCTTCCTCTCTTTCAACAGGTGCCATTCTGAGAGGAAGGTAACAAGGCATTATGACGCATGTCGCAGCTACAAGTACATGTATTGAGGATTTACGCTTTCATAACAAATACATGTTGTTCTGGTATATTTACCACCTACACGCACCAATCATCTGCTGTATTCAGTGGAGGACATAATTACATAGGTTATATGATGATCTGAGGGAAATCATATCAACATAGATTGAATAGCATTTTACAGAAGCAGAGCTCAGCTGACCTTAGAGATACATGAATACACACTTGACCTCACCCTATTGATGCCAGACTGTGTTTCCGTTTTTACCTGGCTTGCACAGCCAGATTGTGCGACCAACACAGCTGGACAAAATCAATGCAGTTCAAAGACGAGGAAAACCATGGACCAGCAGGTATATTGATTCTCTACCTGGGCAGGGCGCATACCTGTAACGGCTGCAGCCTGGAGCACTGCTGTACAGAGTGCCGACAACCTGGGCCTCCGTGAGCAGCTTGGCTATGAATGATCCACACATCCCCAATATCAATCTTCATAACAAAGAGATAATAGAGATGGTGTACTGTGGTTGGCCAGCCTGCTGTTTTACCTGATAACAGATCTACAAAACTACTGTATATTCTTCAACCTTTTCACATGTTTGTAAGGTGTTTACTCAAGCATGTTCTGAAGGCATTATTCTTTGTTGACTGATAAAATTATTCTTTGCGTGAAGCCCTGAAACTGGCCAATCCAAGCAATGTAGTTTTGTTTCAATCAAATTAAAAATGTGCATAAATTGCACTCAATGTTGTTCTTACATATGCGAAAAGGTGGAGGAATTAGGGTAGTACATACACTGTACTGTTCACATACAAGACCATGGAGGCATGCCAGGTAACACCAGAAAATTAGTGCTTATCCTAGATTAATTACACTATTTCCACACTGCTCAGTTCTTCAAAGCAAACTGTAACATGTCTAATTGGTATGTGTAGAAAGAAGACAGCTGAATAGTTGACTACCGCATACACTCAGCTTCACATCATCTATCTCAAAGCTGCCAGGTATACACAGGTACGCTGCATCGACTATAGTTACCTGAAGCTCACATTACATGGCATCTGACACTTCAGGCTCAAAGCCTCATGGAAAGTGCCACACCTCCTTCTGCATCATGCATTCAGCCTAACACAAAGCAGTTGCCCGGGCTAATGGGGGACAAAAAAGACTGGGCGATCGATGGACGACCTAAGGGAGATCCACCCACGTCAGCCCATTAGAGAGACCAACACCTGAACTCTCAGCTCGTTAATCAGAGGTGAGCAAGCTTACTTGATCAGATGGCAGACAATGTGTTGGTTCAAAGGCCTCTGATTCCCCTGAGGCAGATGACCATGTCAACAGATACCAACTTCAAGGGGTGGCGCGTCATACAACCGCAGGTGAAAAGAATCATGGTAATCTAAGGGCAGGATGGAGGAAGAAACTCACCCCATGATGATGATGACTGCAAAGATTTCATTACATGCAAGGATTGTATACATGCAGGTTTATGATTAATTATAATTAATAAGTAGTGTATATGATGTATATTTACATCGCCTATGCTGCACAAGTGTACATGTTAACATATCAAACATCGATCAGTATGTTTTGATGTAATAAATATTTGAAAGAGATTTTATCTGACTCGATCACTGATTATTTGACACATATCAATCCTGTCATGAACATTACTCTAACACTATGTTACATGTGGCACTTCCCAGCAAAGCAGTGTACTTAGCCCCTTAAGCCCAGTCCAAATGGACAACACTTGTTGCCCAAATCAGGATTTCTTCATAGTCCAAATGGACAACACTTGTTGCCCAAATCAGGATTTCTTCATAGTCCAAATGGACAACACTTGTTGCCCAAATCAGGATTTCTTCATCCAGGTGAAGAAAGAAAAGCCTGAATTTTACTCATGCTACAGAAATTCTTGTTTGGATTCAGCTTGTTTAATTTTCAGCAACAACAAAATTGACCACAAATGCTGCCTGTGCGGAGATAACAGTTATTCATAAGCATTTGACACGGGGATACATTTAACTGATAATATGCTATATGCTAACATACACATAGTTTCCTACGGCCTTCCACAGCAAATCAAACATGCTAATCAAGACGTCGCCACATAATTTAATTCAATGGTTTCACAAGCTTTCCATTTTCTTGCCAAGATAAGAAAAAGATCTCCACAAAAAAATAAAAAACTTATTATTATAAACAGAATCTTATTACTATAAACAGAACCTGTGTACATGTACAGCTACATGTATGAGTCTAAAGCAGTATATACAAGGTGTAACAGGTTCGAATCAAGTTTCGGAGGTTTCCGTCCCAGCTTTATGTCGGAAGGTAAATGTACATCATGCTATTCCAGGATTCATGATACTTTGTCATGGAAGTAATTCAAGTATGCTTCCAATTGTAAGGTATTTAAATGTCAATACCTAGTGTGCATATATCATCCAGCTATACGTTCATGTATAACGTGGTTTACACAAGAAAATCAATGCTCTCCAAAAATGTCAAAATATTTCATAAATGCACATCATAAAATGACCAGGGGGCCTCCGTGGCTCAGTTGGTTAAGCGTGCCAGCGCAGCCCAATGAACCAGAAGGTCTGCCAGCAATCTGCCAATAGTCGTGGGTTTCCCTGGGCTCTGCCCATTTTCCTCCCACAATAACACTGGCCTCTGTTGTACAAGTGAAATATTCTTGAGCATGGCGTATAACACAAATCAAATAAATTAATAAATGTAAAACGACCAAGGAAAGCTAAAAACACAAGCATATCAAAACTGAACATGCACACAGAGAAGAATACAAGAAAGATAAATACAACACTCCTCTATCAACATGTCAATCTAAAAAGTATATCACATACTGTATTACCATAGAACCATTGTCATGCAGTAATTGCTCTGCGTTACTGACTAACAACATCAAGGACAGAATTCAAGGATTATTTATAAAAAATAACGTGAATTATACATCACCTGAATAAGATAGCCAATACAATACATACTCACAATTATAACTGTATAGTGGAACACTTTGTCTTCTATTTGTTAAGCACCGCCAAATGTACGAAACTCACCTCTGGTGTGTTTTGTACAGTCATGGTGTTTGAACATCCACAATTCCTCCGATCTTTCGGGAAATGTAAACACCACTAGAAGGCCAATATATACAGGTATACACCTTCCAATATCACTTCTGTGATTGGATAGGAGTGGTTTGACAGAGAGCTATTATAGATTTATCAGAGCTGAGTTTGCATTGACCTAATTCTAACGGCTGGCTCTTGTAATTATCATAAGAATATGATGGCTCAAGTACTAAGAGACCTCCTGGAGACAAACCAGTGCATTCCACAAGTGTACCTCGACAAGCCTGCAGAGACAAGTGTTGTTCAGGTTGTGTTTACTGCAGGAGTCAAGCTGCCATCCAGCTTTCTGGCGATTATCACACATTAATTGTACATGACATTAAACTTCATGCAAAAAGTGCATTTTTAGAGGCAAATACATATAAATATCATTAAATATCACTTGGAGTTGAAACTTATATTTCCTCAATAGGATATGACCCTACCTTCTGAACAAACTTCAAATCAACTTTTCACATTCAGTGTGAGACAACTATAACATGCCAACTACTGTAACGTGTCACATGGACATGTAAGTTAACACGTATATTATATGTATATTAGTCCCAGATTAAACAGAACTCTCAGAATCTGAAAAAACAGAGAAAATTTGTCATGGACGAAATCGTAGGTCATTTCGGGTATACAATGTGACACCAGATGCTCGTAAGACAGCCTTTAAATGGCATCAATTAAACCACTAGCAGCTGCTGGCTTGTGATCAGTAGTATAAGTGAAAGCTTATCAGCCTTGAATTTTTTTTTAATTTTTTATTTTTGGGTATTTCTTTCTTTAATACAGATGTGCAGTGATCAGCTGGAAACATGTATTCAGCTTATTATGCAAAACAGTAGAACTGGAAAATTGACTGGAAAATTTTCCAGCCTTGTCCAAATGTTTTCATATTTACTAACCTGTTCTCCTTCTGAATATTATGCAACAAAGTGCACAGAAGTTCAGCCAGGCTGGTAAGAATTAGACATCATCATTTCATGCTTGTTCAAACTCATGATACATGTGCAAATGGTGACATTTTCAAAACACATTTCAATCATTTGATTGGTGTTTTGCGCAGTACTCAAGAATATTTCACTTACACAAAGGCGACAAGCATTATGGTGGGAGGAAACTGAGCAGAGCCCGGGGGAAACCCAAGACCATTCGGAGGTTGCTGGCAGACCTTCCCATGTATGACTGGAGAGGAAGCTAGCATGAGCTGGACTTGAACTCACAACGGCCGCATTGACTACAGTTTTAAATACTAAAAGGTTTTATGATTGTGCAAGGCAGAGCGCAGAGAGCTACAAAATTATATGGATAGCTAAAATGTTTTAAAGGAGAACTAGGAATATTATGGTAATAAATTAATATGCAACAAAAGCAAATGTATAACGTGTCATTGGATACAAGCTTTAAGACATGCCTGCAGAGATGGCCCGGTCATGGCTGGGGTTGCGCTTACAACACAATTGAGTTGAAAAGTTATTTATTGCTTTCTAGACCTATTAACACATACAATACGATGGGACCACACACTACATATAGGCCTGTTTTGTGGCAATCATACCCCAGTTACAGATTTGTGTTGAGCACTGTAAGTGGAAGTGCACTAAATGGCATACAATTTTAACAAAAAAAAAGTGCATTACTACAGGCAGATTAAAGTTATAAAGTATTTTTTCTCATGATATAACTTATTTTTCCAGTAGGAAATCATCCCAAGTACCTAATAAACCTCAAAACACCTTTCTAAAATCTAAAACAGAATCTAAAACAGAAATGTCACAATCAGGCAAAATGAGCAATTTAACCATGGTCTAAATGTTAGGTCATTTAGGGTAAATCACGAATCCTTTTTTTTTTTGCTTTACTACACATTTACTAGAAGCACACTGAGCTGCAGTACATTGCAACTGCAGTAATCGTAACTTGGCACAACATATTATCAACTTTGGATTCCCTCACGAGTTTCTAATTCTGTTTCTAATTTTATCAACATTTCTATATTTAATAATCTCTCCTCTATCACAATACAAAGCAATAAAGTTCAGACAAGCCGATCAATGAAGGTACAGCTGGGGCTTAATTATTTCATGCTTATTTATTTATTTGATTGGTGTTTTACGCCGTACTCAAGAATATTTCACTTATACGACAGCGGCCAGCATTATGGTGGGAGGAAACCGGGCAATGTCCTGGGGAAACCCACGACCATCCGCAGGTTGCTGGCAGACCTTCCCAAGTACGGCCAGAGAGAAAGCCAGCATGAGCTGGGCTTGAACTCACAGCGACCACATTGGTGGGAGGCTTCGGTCTTTGCGCTACGTTAGCGCACTAACCGACTGAGCCACAGAGGCCCCTATTTCATGCTTATAATACACTTCTCACACATGATCACAGGATCACATATTCAAAACAATATTAACTTAAATTCTTACGACTTTCTTTCAACTTGGTTTTAATTTTTTCTCGTTGAGGATGTAGGTGCACAACTGAATATAAAATTTTGGAATGTCAGGAAAATTAATTAGGGTAATAATATTAATCCCCCCCCCAAACAAAAAAACAACCTACTCTTAGAATTACAAGAAAATTATAATGTAACGTGTCACTATACACGAAACATATTCTCACTGACAAGTACATGACATATGTAGAGCTTTTAAAACTCCCAACCCTTCATTCCTCCATTTATTCAATTCTTTTGTCATTGGACCTAAATATACTTTTTCTTTTCAACCAACCACAGAAATCTGAGATAAAAAATTTGTCTGTCACATTCTCAGCTGTCATCTATGGGAAGAAGCACAAGTAGGTTTGATGATAGACTAATGATGACCTGAAGATTTCCGGTAAACCCAGAGATAAAAACAGAGAGAAACGGAAACAAATGACATGACTGACAAGGCTTATCAAAATGTTATCCCAACGCCAACAAACAGCCTGACAAAGTAGCCCCAATAAGTCCTTGTCTAACACATCACAGATGACACTACGAAGCTCACAAGACCAGACATCTGACAGCAAATCTTATTTCCAACTTACTTGCACATTCAGCGTGACAGAAAGGGTTATAAAGTTTAAAAACATACAAATGTCCTGGAGCACTGAATGGCAAATTATATAATACGACTGTATGTAAATAGTACATTGAAGTTGAAAACCTTCTATTTAAAAAAAGAATGATTGGCACCTGGATTACTGTAGCATTTTTGAAGTAGTGACACATCTTACTTCATTCTGATTGATTCATCCATGTTTCTGGGCCACTTCAGAGCTTTTTGTGAAGTTTAATGAACTTCTTATGCTTTTAACAAGTCCAAAAGTGAATTTTTACATACCAAACTTTAAAGTGAAAGACAGCTCATGTTCTAAGTTAAGTTTGCCAATAAGGTTGGAGCACGTTATGTTTACTTCTGTAAGGTATTTTTTCTAACAACCACTACAACACCAGTAAGTGACATTTGAGTTTGCTCTGTCGGTTTGCATGAAACGCAGCCATTCTGTGTGGGCTGTGACATAATTGTTCCAAGCTCGGAACACTCTTGTCACTTCAGACTAGTAAAGCTGCTAGGGTTTGTAACTTAAGTATATATGCCAATTTATAACACGAAATGATCAAGAAACTTACTCCTGCCACAACATCATGGTCTGGAAATATTTTGCAGTGTTATTCCTCCGTTGTTCCTTTAATCTGAAACAATTAACACTAAAACAGTGTGCTTTCCTTATGTTAATACGTGTTGAACTGACAGTTAACTCAGAACATTTACGTCACAGCTTATAAACAGCTGATATCTCCTGGCTCTCTGATTGGTCCATCCCTCATAAGCTTACAAGCATGGGTGTCTTCAGATTCTAAATCTGAATTCACAGCACAGAACTCCACACTGAATCAAGTGAAGATAATTCAGCAATGAAATTCATACAATTAAAACAGGTTTTCACACTCAAGAGAGAATTTTATAATCTTTCTAACAAACGGCACCTTGGTCTTTTATGTTAAGTGAAACACAGCATAGATACCACTAGCATCAGTTAATCTGGTAATCTGATACAAGTAACTTCATCACCGTGCAGACATCCCCCTCAACTCAATTCCCCACCTTATCACCCGCCCTCTTGATCTATTCCCCTCTGACACCTCACCCAACTCCCCCTACAATTCATTCCCCTTACCATGGCAAATATAAATATTTCATGCACATGTAGCAGACAACTACAACACTGACTGTGCATTTCCTACGACAATTACATACGACCTTCCATCATGTCCTCTGTGGCCTAAACAATACGCCCGAAGCAGACCATTGTACACTTGTTGTGCCCTAATTCCTCACCCTTTTCACATATGAAAGAGCATCTTTCAGCGCAATTTATGCACATTTTCAACTTGATTTTGGAGACAAAACTACATTGGTTGGGTTGACCAGTTTCCGGGCTTCATAAACAGTATAATTTTAGCAGTCAACACAGAATAATGATTTCACAATATACTTGAAAAAACACTTTCTACACATGTGAAAAAGTTGAAGAGTTACAGTACTTACAATTTGATACAACTCTACTATGAAACCTCCATTTAACAGATATAAACATAACTGTAATTATTTACATAAAGAAAATCAACATAACATAGAAGGCCTAAAATAATTATAGCAACATTTGATATTCTGTCACTTCATCTACTAGGGGGGAGGGGGCTCCATGGCCCAGATGGTAAGAGCTATAGCACAGTGTAATGGACCAGGAGCCTCTCACTGATTATTACAAGTTCAAGGCAAGCTAATGCTGGCTTCCCCTTCAGCCATACGTGGGAGGGTCTGTCAACAACTGCGGATGGTTGTGGGTTTTCCCCGGGCTCTGCTTGGTTTCCTGCCACCGTAATGCTGGCGGCCACTGTATATGTGAAGTATTCTAGAGTTCACCACTGATTAATGCACATCCAAATATTATCACCCTATCAGGATATCATACAGGGGTTTTCCTAGCTGATTTCTTTATAGAAACTAAATTTGAACAAATCAGAAAACTCAATATTTTTCATCACCAGTGTATGCAAAATGTATCTAAAACTCATTCATTTCATCAAAACTCAATAAAAAATTAGTCTAAAAGTAAATTTTCCGAAATTCTTTGTTGTTGTTACCACTACCAGAAAGTGACTAGAACTCCCCCCACCCCACGTTATACATGTCATGCATGTAGGCTACACGTATCTCACACTGATACTACTAGTACTCGTTCGTGGGTTTCCCCCAGGGCCTGCTCGGTTTCCTCCTGGGTCTGCTCGGTTTCGTATCACCATAATGATGGCCGCCGTCGTTTAAGTGAAATATTATTGAGTAAAGCTTAATCATGTAAACAGATAAAGACTACTAACTCATGACGATTCTCAGGTTGCCTAGAATCTCACCCACTCCAAAACTAGATAAATATATACATCACTTGCCAATTCAACATTCTCTCCCACGTTAAAACCTCGATATGTAGCACAGCCATGTCTGACAGTTCGTATAGCCAATGTTGTTGTTGTAGCGTCAGTATGCGCCCTGGCGTGATCATCTTGAAGATTGCCGCTAAGGTAAACACAGATTTCGCAACCAAAAGAAAGCTTACTTACCCCAGTCATAAATATATCCCATGTTGCTGCGGAATGTATCTGCAAGAAACAGGTATTTGTCCGTTAAGTTGTGCCTTTAATAAAGCTAATAGCGTTTTGTTTCCACACCTGAAGGCGAATAATTTACTGTCGATGGTCTTGCCATTCCGGCATCACGTAGGTAAACTAATCGATCAACCAATCAACGAGCTCGTCGCGTGTTCCGACTGGCAAATGAAAAAAGTTGTAGTACTGGTGTCTGTTAACAGGAGCAGATAACCCATGATACCCATTCGTCAGTGTTGAAAAGCGACGAAATTTCCTCCCCTGAGTTGTTCCCGAATGGGAATAACAAGCTAAAACTTTCCCACAGCGCTAATTAAAGCAACACGGACATTCAAGCACTTAACTAAAAATAACTGCGTTTCATATTCATAATACCGTATGCAATAAAGAGTAGTGCATTTCCACCGAGGTTTTAGGTCGTGCCCAAGTTTCACATGGAGAAATCACACTAGCCAAAACCTCACATAACCTACAGCTATATTATATATACACGTATTAACTATACAGTACTCATGTTTGAGAAGAATTATAGAAGCCATACAGCTATTTTGCCTGCTTATGCATTTTGAGATTACACTAACTAAAAATCTTACCAGGTTTGAGTAAACGGCTTCCTTCGCGCACAATATTTACATGTTCGTTGCTCTGCAGGCTGTAAACCGGAAAGAAACATAGGCTTACACATGACAAGACAGCACACATCACAAAATAGTTTAAAACGTTACCAAAAACGAACACAAAGAGGACATAGACGGGATTAGGGTCCAACTCGCATTTTCCTGACGTATTAGTCGCCTCCAGAGATGCTCAAATTAGCACTGCATGCAGACCAGCATACATACGGCCATTAATTATAGTTTATGATAACATATTTGTAATGCCTAAGTTAATGTCACCTACATATACGTCATGGTGTGGTATGCAAGTTTTACAATAGCGTCGAACTCAGACAAAAGTCAGACATGTTGTTTTTTGTTTTTTTTTATTCAAACGTTCGTGACTTAAATTAATGATATAGTTGTCTCCAACATGATTGGATATGTACCATGAAGTAGAAAAATAACAACACTCATTGCTGAAACAAAGTCGGAAAAAAGCATCACCATTTACGATTTTAGAGCCATAAGAGAGCAGGTTTAGATCCAATCTTTAATCGTGTAAACCCTTCAAACTATCCTCACTGGTGCGTAAAAAAGATCACCACTTGTAAGAAGCAGAGGTGCTACACAGAGGAAAACTTGTCATATGACGTGGGTGACAGACCGTAACGTGGGAGACAGTCCCTGAGGTACGTTGTAAAATGACCTAGCGCGTTTCACGGGTAATTAAAATTCAAACAAGCATGTACATATATTTAAGTATTAAACATACATGTCTAAAGCATGTAGATATAGGCCTGTATTATAATGATATAATCTATAGGTGTTTAATATCTATTCATAAAAGTGTTTATGGGTTAAACATCGAGGTTTACAGTGCAAGTGACAACAAATTCAAATGCCCATTGATTATTCGCCTTGTTAATCAGACCTTTAGGAGTAAAACTCAGGTTCTAAATCAAGATAGATAAAGAAATAAAAGAAAACTGTTCTGGGGAAATCTGTCTCCGGCATTATTGTTGTCAACAAATGTCAACTTAGACATCCAATTTCCACAATTGCTGCCAATATGAGTCGTCGATCTGCACATGACGGGTACCGACTCAATCTCAATAAAATCAGATCCTTAGTATTGGCTGAGCAACTCCCCGTGTTAGCGTAGCGGCCACACCATCTGCGTGGTACCGACTTTACTGTAGTCATTGTCATAATCGAACTCAATGCGACCTTCCCTGGTTGGCCAGACAAATCTGATTGGTCCAACACAGGACATGGACTTCACTTCCACAGCGTCTTCATTTAGTTGGACGACCCGATTTGTCAAAGAGATCGTCACTTTGGCCTACTGGTTGGAACAGACTCGCCTGGTTAGATGCATACCTCCTAGGCTCAAGGGAACCTGGGGGAAATGTGTTCGATGTATTAAGCCCATCAATCAAAATAAACTAAAGTTTTTCTTTTTGTCGAAAATGGTGTTAATTTCAAGTGAAATACTAATAAAATTTTCTCATTTTAGTTGCTTGGCCATGGCAGAGTTACAAACTGATTGTGTTAATGGTGAGTGCCATATCATCTGCTTCAAGCCACTTCAAATTAAATCTACTTTTTCTATCATGTCATCTATTTGGGTTCGATTCTTTAACCATGCCTGGGTGGTTCTCCATCTCATCGTCGTATTCGGACATTAGATAATCACCAGCTTGGATCGTCTGAGTTCAATTTCTTCTATATTTTAATCAGTTGTTTGTCTTCCAACTATGATCAATCAGCACCGCATGGTGTTTCTTATCCCCCATATTTCTATTTCTCCTTCAATCAGAAACTGACACAAATTAGTAGACTGAATATAGATACAGGGCTCTCACTGCTCCTATATTTTCCTATGTTTTTAAAAACCTCCTTTAATTCCTATATTTTCGCTCAACACACACACACAAAAGTGCAATGTCTAAAGTTGCGACTTGAATTTGCTTTTAATTTGTTGGCCAAGTGTCCTGTCTGAACCTCCCCTCCCAAGTAGCCTTTTGTCTTGAGATGGTGTTGACCTGCAGTTCACCCTTCCATACAACGTTGATGGCTCGATAGATTATCAGTTACAATGGGCAATTAACACTTGAACTGTCTGCCAGTACGATTTTGATTTTAGTATGTTGGTAAGCCCACATGGGTCGTATTGTTCAGGTAAGCATATATTTAGACAGTTCAGATACATATGTTTTGGTGATATGCTTCCTATATTTCGCTATAATTTAGTACAAAAATCCCGATCTTTTCGTATATTTTTTAGGAGAAGTGCTTGAGAACCTTGCATATATTGTTAAGCCATTGCTGAGTACTTCACTAATATCTTCCCGTGCTTCTGGAAGTATTCGTTTACCTTTTTGGTATCCTGGTACGGCCTGCATGTAAGAAGTTCAGAATAGCAGCAAACACAGATGAGTATCTACTAAAAATAAATCGAGAAAGATCAGCTTATATATATATATATTTCTTAAAGGCAACAGAGGAAAAAATTTTGAAAAGAAAAACCAAAAAAAAAAAAAACCCAGAAAACTGTCCCTTATTTCCCAGGTGTTATTCATAACCCACATGTTACGGCATATGTATTTCAGCTTCAAACATGCTTTTTTTTCATATATATTTGCTTTATTTCAAATCAAAATATGCAGTGGAACATATCTGCATGATATAATACAGCACCAAGTTTTGCGTAATGGCTGGTTGCAGACGTGTATGAATCAGCAGGACTATGCATTATCATGACCGTGGCTAGTTGAATGATTAAGAACACACTGGAAAGCCTGGAGTAAACTATGCGATTGGTGGTAAATGGGTAACGAACCCAAACGTATTTTAGCAGTCTCTTTAAATAAGCCTCCGCCGTACGTTGAAAGGTCTGTCAGCAAATATTCTTGAGTACGGCGTACAACACCAATCAAATAAATAAATAAATAAATAAATAAATCAATCAATCAATCAATCAATCAATCAATCAATCAATCAATCAAATATACCCCCACATATAAAGCTCGAATTCTCATGCCCTCTTGTGTGGGTATGTAAAAAAATGTCATGCGTCACACTGGTGTCACCTAACAAAGGGAAATGTAACCTACGTCACAGCACTGTGTATATGTTTTAATTATAACAAGTACAGGTGGGAACAACATTTCACAGTATTTCCAGACAACTGTCCTTTGGCGGGAGTAAGTTTCTAGATCGTTTCATGTTAAAAAAATTTCAGACATACCTAAGTTTTAAACACAACCCTAGCAGCTTACTACAGTCTTAGGTGACAAGAGTGCTCTGCGCTTGGAAGAATTACGTCACAGGCCAGACATAATGGCGACTACACAACGGAGTAGGGTCAGTTTCCACTGTCATGGTATTGTTTAGAAAAAAACACTTTACCGACATAAACATAATATTGTCCAGCCTTTTTGGCAAAATGAACTTTGAACATGCGCTATCTTTCACTTTAAGCGTTCGTAGGTGACACAGAAATGTGAAAGATCATGCCTCTTCAGAGAAAATTCCTATTTTTTTCCAAAAAAAATGCAGCTAACCATCAAACGACTCCCCTTGTAATTCCAAGAAAGTCTTCTGCTTAAACTGTTGACAGTCTCATGGTAAGTCGTGTGACTTCCGCAGAAGTCTGGCGAACCGAGCCCGATCGCCGTCACGTAGGTGACTTCGATTGTAGAGAGAGCGAATTTCAAGGAATAAAACCAAAGTTAACCAAGACGTATTACTTTCTTTCGGATGTTATAATTTCACATTTATTCATTATTTATCAGGCTTTGCAGTAAATAACATCTTTTAGGGCAACGAAATTACAATATCATGTTTTCTTCATCGCCGACATGCTTAGTGGGTAGGTTTGGGACGTATCATTTTGACCCATATCGTGGCTTACGCAGTGCAAAAGGGTATGTGATTTGTCAATGCCCGCATGCTACTTTAAACTACTGGTATATTCTGATCATATCACCATGCAGACCCCCCCCCCACACACACACACAATGGACATCATTAGGCCTACTTCGAGATTTCGAAGACAACCCCCCCAAAACAAATGACATGTCTGTTTATTAATTTGTTTATTCATTTATTTACTTATTTATTATTCGACTGTTGACTTAAACCTAGCGAGCACTTTTGACTCTATAACCCCTCGGTAAACTACAGACCATTAGCCATTTACTAGCGGAACTTCCCACGGATAGATGTTATGTAGTTCATATTCGAGACCGCGGACATCCGGGCACTTCACCCGCTCAAGGCAGGGGCAAGCAGACGACGAGTTGAAAGATAACAAGGGAAGGTATAGAAAAATGAACAAAATTGGGCAATGTTCAAAACAGAGTTTTCACGGTATTCCGAGAGCGACTGCTCTTTGGTCTTAAGTTAAACTAAAATGCCCTGCATCAGATTGTTGCCGTGGAACCCAACAACAACATTCTAAGGAATAGCGACTGCCGAAAATCACGGTAATTTAGCGTTATTTTGCGTTAGTTTGCGAGAACACCACCCATGTCTCGCCCAAACAGCGTTAATCTCGCTAGACGGCTCCTACGCCGATTCGGCTTATATGTTTGACTCTGCAAACGTTCGAACCACGCGAGGGTTGACGACAGCTTATTGTCATAAAAAGCTAAAGCCCCAAAGGCAGTGAAAACGGTGAATCTACAAATTCCGTTTCTCGAGTTGGTTTTGAACCCGTATCGTGCGTCCCAACAATTGCAAGGTAAGCACCATTAACCACGTGAACACGGCCCGCGACGGCAGACCCATACTTTTTGTTGACACATGTAGTGAATATGTCGGCAAGGCTTACTTACATAATTCTGTGACAGTGTATATGTATATTTTATGTTTTTACCACTAAAACGATTTTATAGTGCATGGTAAAACCCGCGCAGAAATAGACCTACCGAAGTTAGTGTGGTAAAAGCTCTCTTTTGTTCTGATGATTTGGACCAACAGATGTTTTTGTTAGTGCGCTTATGATGTCAGGACCATTGTAGACTTGCCATGTTTGATCAGAATACGCATGCGCACATTGTGTTATCATATATGTCAGATGTAGACCACAATGACATACTTGAGATAAGGGCACATGTTGCTGCTTCGCTTGAAGCTCGGCACTGAGGGGTTAGAGCAAGGAAACAGCACTGGTCGGCCCGGTGTCAATGTAATGTGAGTGGGTGGGGTAGCATGTGTGGTGTCTTCGGCATGATGTTCCAGTGGCGGTAGCACTCTGACGACATGTATTCGCCCTAACACGAGAAGACATAGTATGTATACATTCGAAAGACACCTCGTCGTCATATTACAGAAAAAATAAGTAGGACGTAAAACCCATGCATACATATACGTTCTTCCTTGCTAGCATAAACCGCTTTACATTCGCAGCAGACGGGAATGAACCTAGGCGTCGAAATCAACAAATCGTATACCGGCCAGCCGTCAAACAAAGTTGGCCTTCAGGGCCAATAATCGTAAGATCAGTTTCCAAAACGACAAATAACACAAAAAACTAAAGAATTAGGGAAACAGACCCATACAGAATATAAAAAATTAGGACGGATTCATGCAAAGAGAAGCAGTCAACAGTTTTGAATGATGACGAAATGAATGTTCTAGGCGGACGAATAAAATCAGTTTCCAAATCATGTAGGCCTGCCATTTTAGTATATATGGTGTCGATAATCAAACATGTATCCCACCTGCGCCTTGAATGCAAATGTTCATATATCCAACGTGGCGATCATAACACGACGAATGTACAGCCCTTATTCTCGGTTTCAGCGGAAGATGCACGTCCTATTTGATAATGCATGGTTTGGGTAGGGCAATGCATTACTATCTTGCTAGTTCCTTGTCTGCCGTAACTGAGAGTTGCCTGGACTCTTCTTTATATGATGTGAGGTGCTTTGACCACCCTCATGCCAAAAATGACATTTAATAATAACGTTAATTTTATAAAGCTTGTAACCGAGTCCTGTCTGTCACATCTACCATGTCTATACAGCAGTATTAAAGACAGATTAATTACGATGTCCTTCATCTGGCATTTGTACATGGCCCCATGCAATATGTAAATCGGTTACTATTTCTGTAACAACTGCAGTCCAGAACCTAGAGCGCATGCACGCAAAAGTTTCTTCGGGTAGTGAGTGAGTTTTCTTCCTTCCTTGTTGGGGTTAACCATATAACTCCTGCATCTGTCCCTTTGTTAATAAGCCAGTCTTCTGTGTCCATTTGTTCGCTTTTGTAATCCAATCAGTTAGTAGTTTACTATGTATTTCAAATGGGCACAGAGCCAATAGAGGTTATTAAGTCAGAATGGGCCTACAAGCAGCCCAACATTATTTGTGTGAATTATTCGATTATTCACAATTTATATATATATATATATAAATTAACGAAAATGATGGGTAATATTTTTAATCGCCGCCCAAGAAACTCCTGAGCTGAACCCGATACCTATCACACCATGTACTGAAAGCTTCATCTCCCAGATGTCTCCAATATAATAACCCAAGCAATCTTGGCAACTTCCGGCATCTTGGTAAATTCAATAACATGAATGATTGAGAATCTAACGGACGTAGTGGAACTGACAAAGCTGATTTTCCACAGGCCTGCTTGTAATAAAATAGAGTTCGTAGTTGTTTGTTAGATGAAACTTCTCTCACACTTTTCTTAATCGGCAAAGAGCTTAGGCCTACAGCGACATCCTTTGAGAACAGGGTAAAAAGTTTCCTTTTCATTTCTGAACGCCTGTACAGTAATTCAATAATCTCTGATCCAATTTGTTAAAGGAGATGAAAACATAAAGTGAATGTTGTCCTCAGTTTAAAGACCATTAAAAACTGTACCGGAAAAAACTCCACCTTTTTTAGAATCTGTTCTAACTAAATTAATTTGCTGTGGAATGTTTAGATAGCGAGGTGGGCTTTATCGGCTTTGTACGCCAATGACGTCATCCAGACTTTTCTCTTGCTCTTAAACGGGTATTTAATGTCAGATTCTATTTTTCGTGTATGCACAGGCGCAGATAACTGCATTAAAAATCAATAGAATTCTATTTAGACCTGAACCTGAAAGCGTAGAGATGTTGAATGAAGGATTATGGCTTAATGCCATATTCTTCGGGAATCTGCAAGAATAAAACATATAGTGTGACGGCATTGGCGACATACATTATCAACATTGTTCACGAGTCTCGTGAGATACATACACTCCTCACATCTAGTGATGTTTGGTTCTGTGAAAATGTCTAAAATATCCAAATAATCAAAGGTATCTTTAAACACAGGTTTATCAGTTTTTGACGGTCTTTCTTACTTTTGTTTCATATATTCTTTCCCTTAAAATCAAGTCTATCTGTGACAGTTGTCAGAAAACACGCATATCTGCATACTTGTTGTGTTTTCCACTTCACGACCCATTCTGAGACACGTTTTACATCCATCTAAGGCGCATATATATTCACATTTTGTGTCAATTTCCCATAAGAGCACTGTTTTTGTCACTTATGAAAATTTAGATATTCAGTTATATTAACTATAAGAAATTGTTGTCTTTGATGATTTGTACATGTATATATGAGACAAAGGAAGGGATATACATTTTTTAGTCCTTGCCCTTATCTAGCACATCACCAAACATGTGCTTTTACTATTTCTGTAATGATGCTGCAACGCTCTGACAGTTTGCTAATTAGAGAAGGCCTGGAAAGTAAAATGTAAACTGTAGGGAAAGGGTAAAGCTTGAAGATTTAAAAAACACCATTCCATAATTTTAAAACGTTCTCTAAGAAACATATGCTGCATTGCCGTAAGCACATATATCTGTCCCGATGCTGACTGATTGACGTGAATGGGGCCCTTAGCTCTCTAGCGACGAAATGTCAAGCTGTGCTCCATCCCATCTGTCTTCAACGTGCTGTTTGTGCAGCCAAAATCTGCACACTCTGGTGCCATCCCAGCTCTTCGTTCTTGCCTGTTCACTCACAAAACAAGAGGCAGCAGCCAAAGGTCCGAAATCGGGCTGAAGTCGCATCCGTATATGAGTAGCGCTATGTACAATCAAGAGCCAGAATGGCATTAATTTAAGATCCCTCTTCATGTCATGTACGTTAATATGGCTTTACGTAGTTCTGCATTCTGATCAGACTTATTTTCACAGTTACCTCCCCTTTTACATGGAGCTATTTATTATCCGCGATTCAGTGTGTGTTATGACCTACCTTAAAATTTGTTGTCTCAGGTCTAAAGAAATTTGAAAAAAGATGGATGACCGTTTTTAAATCTTCAGACATTACCCTTTTACTACTGCTTGCCCAATACTTTCCCGGCCTTTTCCTTTAAGTCCATTAAATGAGCACACGCGGTGCTTTTCTGTGGGCGCATGTTGTCTTGGTTCGAGTCTCTACCACCAAGTTAAGGTTAGAGGCCTATTATCGGTTTGATAGAGAGCATTCTCTGCTATTATTTTTCATTCTTTAAGACTCAAAGTGTAAACCTGTTTTCCCTGGGATTATTTTACACGCTATTAGAAAAGTTCGTTTTTTTATCACACTAAATGCACTATTTCTACGCGGGTTTGACCATTACAGTCGCTTTAGTGGCGGAAAAAAAGTGGCGGGGTTTCCATATTATTTCACACTATATTACGGCCATTTTACTGCACAAACCCCTGGCAGCTTGTTGCAGGGCACGTTACCCGTAGTGCAGATCACTCTGAAAGACTGGCCACGACATTGCTGAGATACTGCCGACGTGGCGTTCTACATGGCGTCATCCTGAAAGACGGGCCACGACATTGCTGAGATACTGCCGACGTGGCGTTCTACATTGCGCCATCCTGAAATATGTGTACGTTTTAATTCCGATCAACAAACAAGAACTTTAGTTAACATTTAAGTACAAAATATGTGAACATTTTGTGAACAGTGAGTACCGCAAAGCGATGACAACTGCACGTTTTCGAACACAACGTTTACACTATAAACTGCCATTAACGTGGGATAGGGCAGCCATTAATTGTATCAACCCAATGTTTATTTTTTTGTGTTTACTTGATATACTTGGATGGACAGATTTTATGAATTTAATGCAATGATTTGTTTTTAGTACGCTTAAAAATATTATAAGGAATATTTTTGAAGTGGGCTGACATCTTCTCTCCACTTGGCTGTTATTGTATCATCCGAGTCTTGTAATATATCAGCCATTCTCTTGATTGTATCATTTTGATTCTTTCTTTTATTTTTTATACCTTATTGCTATTTGTGGAAGGGATAGAATGGGGAGGCAAGTTTTTGTTTCAAAAATGATTTCTTGCATATTTTAAAATTTTCCTCTGTTCAAGATTCATTCCGGCAGTTACCATCGTTGACCCCTGTGTCATTGTGCTACGGTAGCACTCTGTAGTCTTTTGTAGTATGGTGGATTTATACATGTGTATGGGTTAGGAAAAAATTTTGCCAGTGCGCCTTATCTACAGTATCAGGCACATGGAGCGCGATGTATCACGCGATGTGTACTGTCCCTCGTACCACCATCAGCTTCACCTCCATCATATTTGCTCGTTGTGAATGCACTAACATTGACAACAAATCATTCCTTAAAGTGAAAGAGCACACAAAAATGAAGTTATGGTGAGTGAAAAGACCATTGCATTTGAAAATACATTCACTGAATTTTTTAGAATTTTTTGTCATTGGTGAACCAATCAATATACTGTGTATGCATGCTTGGGTTTTACGTCGTGCTTTCAAAATTTTTCATTCACATGACGACGAGAAGTCCTTAGAATGTATATATAAGCTTATGTCTTGTTGTGACAGGGCGAGTCCATATCGCCAGAGTGCTGCCGCCACTAGAACATCATGCCGAAGGCACCAGACATGACATCCCACCCGGTCACATTTTACTGACACCGAGCCGAACAGCCCCGTTTCGTTCCGTTTGACTTCGTTTAATTTGACGAAAAAAATATACATGAGTGAAGATATTTTCCGATACCGTTTCTAATGCTTTTAATTCACTCAAAATAACTTCGTTTTTGAGTGATCTTTCACTTTAACTTTTGGAAAGTTCAGCTTCCATTTTCTGTGATGACAGCGATAAGACTGACATTTCATGTCAACTCCTTGCACGCGTACCTCAGTATATACAGGGGACCTATGTAGCATTTACGTACTCGTGATCAATTACGGCGTGGCATTTTACGACCAGAACGTCGCCAGTTAGTGACATTACCGGTTTGTGATAGCATGACGTGAAACTGTAGCTCACGCGCACTATCGTTATTATTGCGCTACTCCTAAGCCTGCAGAGTTGAGCCTCCGTGTGGGACCGTGTTGTATTTGTAGTATATTATTTTAACGATAAATATCACAACATACCCTGTTCGTGTGATCATCAGTTGTGCTGTCGAGCACCGGTTTACATAAAATGTCACGTCACGATGTTAAGTTTTAGAGCGGATTTTTTTTTTTTTTGGTCACGGAATACTGAGTGAAGAAACAACCCCTCATTCAAGTACTATCTGCGTAAGATGATAGGATTTGCCATATGGTAAGTCACGTTTCTGTTTTATTTGGGACATGTACTAGACTTTGTAACCTTAACCAGAATGCATTATTTTGATCAGAAACCCTACTGCTTTCCTTACTTTATCATGATTTTGTATGGTTACAGGAACAGCATATTGTACTCCACACACCTAATTACATGTATATAATATCCTCACATAATTGACATAAGACAAGATGTCGTTTATTACATTTATACGATCAAACAGAATATCCGTTAAATACCCATAATGAAACCTTTTCTGCTTGTTTTCTTGTGTACCAGTTCCTTCATACACTCCACTGCTGGCCCAGCGATCTAAAGCGCTGTGACACGAGACCTTATAGCCAAATACTTAATGCCATCTTTACTTCTTCTTGATACACGGCGTAAAGTCTTGATCCGCGGAAGCACATAACACTTACTATGGTTCAAGAAAAGGGCGATGCAGTTGGAGTTGGTGAATAAAACATTGCATGATTTTCTTCTGCTTGATGACTTATGGACAAACCTCCAACTGTTGTACAAGTTAACTACGCCAATATCGTTATATAGTTCTGAACTCTGGACACTCGCCGTTTGGAAAAGGTGCATACTAAGCTCTGATTACCACTTGTAGGAGTATATATAAGCCTGCCACCTATATATGTTCCCGTGACGGGTAAATCGGGTAGAGATACCCAATTACAAAGCTATGTGTGGGAGGAATGATATTTAAAATATTCAGTCTAGCTTACTATGTAATGTAAATACAAGAACTTTCAAGGCTTCACCAAGAGAAACTGTAAACACCAGCCCCTTTAACGCAAAGGCATTGTTAGCATAACTTGGATTTGATGAGGCCTGGTTATTGTAGGAAATTGGACATACATCGTTTTCTGTCATAAAGCTAAGAATACGTCATCAGTAATAACAAAAATGGACTGAAATTCGTAATCGGGTTTGGACTGATACTTAGGTAACTAATATAGCATAACTTCACGTATGATTTTGTACGACATACTATCAATAATGTACGCTGAGTTTTGCGGTTATCGACTCGAGGCACCCTTGATGGTTTACGCTTCGAGTATAAACGCTTTCTGAAACCTCAAAAGATGTGGGTTTTTTTCCACAGCGTTCCTTCAGTGTGTCAAAATAAGACAGCCTCAACGTAAACATAATGGTAAATGAACAGAGAGGCAATTGTTTTAATCTGTTTTCCGACAACAACTGGCTTTCACCATACTAAACCAAGTGCAAAAAGTACGCAACTATGGCTCGAACAAATGGACACGTTTTTTTCACCATTCGTTCTGATTTCAGTTTTATAGTTTATACAACAAATGAACGCAATCGTATTTTCCTGATATTCACAGAACAAAAACGAAGGAAAAGAAAAGAAAAAACAAATACAAAGCGACGTATCCTTGTAAAAGTAAGGTATTCCAAAGGAACCATTGACAGTCTGCAAATCTAAAAGTGTTGAAAGAACTCTTCGTTGTCGCTGCCGAACATTTGTGAATTACTTGCTGATTAAAGGATGAGTGCTGATATGTAAAACTGATATACATTCAGGGGCTTTAATGAGGCAAAGGAAAAAAAATTAAGTGAGTATGTAGCGTGAATGCTACACCTACATTCTATTAACATCGCACCCCCCCCCCCCGCTCCCCACCCCAAAACCTCCCTCCACCATTGCAAACAGATTCTGTCAAATGTTCGGGTGATGGTATAAAGAGACGCCGATCGTGTGGGCATGTCATCGCTTCGCAGCATTCCAGACTATCATCCCCGACCGGTGCTGTCCTCTCGCAGTGTCGTGGGCGTTGCCATATTAAACGAAAAGGTTTTTCTTCTTTGTTTTCTTACCGCGACATATAGAAAACAACTATTAGATTTTAATATATTGTATGCAAGGTAAAACTAATGTCGTGAACAAAGAAGGGAGGGTGAGTTTTGATCCTCTTTTTATGTCACGAGTTTGTTACACAAGGGGAGGTAGCTGATGTTTAAATTCAAATTTGTACCGTCCCAGGAATCTTCTTACCTCGTAAAACTCTTTCCCGCTTTTAACAAAGGGGCACAAAGCCTTATGCGCCTTTGTCCTTTTTTGGATCACTTCACATTTCTTAGTCCATGTGTGCTCACAAAATACTTAGGTAGTACACAAACACTACAGCCACGCAGCAGAAAACGATGTGTTTCGATGCAATTTGGACCCTTTTGTGTAGGTCCTCAGACTCTCATTGACTTTGACACAAAACGTTTTACCGTATTTTTAAGTCGATGGATTCAGTCAATAGGTTATAAACTCAGCTAACCACCAGTCATTATTATATCCAAACTTTTGATGCGTTTGATTCCATTTGATGTCAAGATTCCATCTTAAATGTCAAAGTGCTGTTTAACAATTTAAGTATTATGCTTGTTTCCATATTTATGACACTGATTAGTTAAGTATCATGGTCTATACATTGCATTTCAGCTAATTTAGATGATGCCAATACTTAGCCGACATGTTTGTAAAGCACTTCTCTTTCGCCTCTTTCTGTACTTCAATTAGTAAAAGAGCTTGTGCGTCAGCTGGTCAATAACACTGTACATCAGTTAGTCAAAGAGCTTGTACAATTAGCTAGTCAAAGAGCTTGTGCATCAACTGATCAGGAACACTGTACATCAGTTAGTAAAAAACCTTGGTCAAAGAGCTTCTGCATCAGCTAGTCAAAGAACTTGTACATCATCTGGTCAAAAAGCCTGCACATCAGCTGGTCAAACAGCTTACACATCAGCTGGTCAAGGAGCTTGGACATTAGATAGTCAATAACCCTACACATGAGTCAGTCAAAGAGCTTGTACATCGGCTTGTAAAGAGCTTGTACATCGGCTTGTAAAGAGATTGTACATCAGTCAGTCAATGAGCTTGTACATCGGCTTGTAAAGAGATTGTACATCAGTTAGTAAAAGAGCTTGTACATCAGCTATTCAAAGATCTTATACATCAGCTGGCCAATAACACCCTTCATGAGATAGTCAAAGAGTTTGTGCATCAGTTGGTCAAAGAGTTTGTGCATCAGTTAGTCAAAGAGTTTGTGCATCAGTTAGTCAAAGAGTTTGTGCGTCAACTAGTCAAAGAGCTTATACATCAACTAGTCAAAGACTTGCATATCAGCTGGTCAAAGAGCTTGTACATCACCTGATCAAAGAGCTTGTACATTAGCTGGTCAATAACCCTGTACATCAGTTAGTCAAAAAGCTTATACATCAGCTAACCTGAGGCATCCGTTTGGCATTTTCTAGCAAAATGTTATGATGAATACTTTATCAATTCGAAAAATATTCGAAAAATATACTGTTGTATTACAATATTCTGAACTAATAGGCATTCCGAAAGTGCAATCCTCGGCTACAGCCAAAGTGTAAATCCACAATTATAGGTTGGACGAAAGGACAAAAATTTATTTCTGCTGATAGTATCTCCCAACTGTGAAGAATTGTCTAAAATTGTTTTACTGGGGATCGGTGAGTGGCAGAAAACGGGGGATCGGTGAGTGGCAGAAAATTGGGGATCGAGGGGTGGCAGAAAATTAAACCATGATGTGCGCAATCTTTCTTACAAATGTAAAATTAAAGAGAGACGCATGAAGAAACGCTGATAAAACCATAACCTTTCTAGCGGAGGTGACGCCGATAAAGAAATTAAAATATGTTAGCCTTCAGGGAAGAAAAGAAACATTCAACTTTCGGATATGAAGTCACTGTACCCTTTACTTATGCGTAAAGAGAAACTTTTTCAAGAAAATTGTATGACCTTGGTTGAAGCTATATATCACCCGGGTAAAACCTAACTCAATCTGACACGGCGAGCACTGCACGGCTCGAGCTCCAATCTTCTGCAATTTCGTTGTGCTGGGAGTCGTGCTCACAGGCAATGTTAAATGGAAATGGGGTTTTATTGTAATCTGAGCCACAAATATAAGAAATACCCAGCGTGTACAAAATGTGCTTGAAAATGAGTTCATGTGTCCGGAGCTAAACTATCAGCCAAAGCGGTAAACAAAATAAGGAAGCCATCCAACCAATGTTTAGGTGAGTGAAAGGATTCATGTGCGAATCGTGCTCAATTTAAAAAAGAAAATGACCTTCAACAAATCCGCCCTATTTTGTCTGGCGCAATGTTCAGTGGATTGTGGCGTGTATCACTCTCCGTGCTCGGCGATTTTATCTGTGAAATGTTTCTATGTTATTACGCCGGTAATAGAGGCCTGTTTAACGATATCCGAGTGAAGACGGATAATACAGATAATTCTGCGGACTGAGCGGAATTGACACTGGCGGTCACCCTCGGGAGGGCCGACGTAGAAAGGGACATGCGCACATGTTGTAAAATGAAAGTTTAAAGATTTTTCCGATATATTCGCAAACAAAAATGTGTATGCTTAGAGTAATTGCTACGAACAGTTGAGTCCAAATGTTTTCTTTTACCTGTGGGCACTTACGTTCTTGCACTTGTGGTTAAATATGAAAGCTACTGTCTTTTACTTAATTCAAATGGTATCATTTAAACTGCCATTTACGATTGAGACGAAGGTCGTAAGCAATGTTCTTGTTGCTTGAGAAGGTTTGCTTCTTGTTCTTATTGGCCGCGTGCAGATTTCGGTTGCACATGCCTTGAATATGGTCATGGCATCTTGTGCAACGGTATGCTGCATTAAGAGACTGGAATTTCGTATTGACTTGTTGGGGAGGCTTACTGTCGTTGAAAAACCATATTGGAGTGACTGTATTTGATTATACCATATACTTTCCTCAGTATCGTATCTAAATGAGTTTATTTCAGTTTGGTTATCTTTTAGTTTCTGCTGTTTTAAAATACACATCCATTTTGTCTTATTATTCTGAATTCACACTTTTCCTTTCCAGTCATTTTGTGTTAGATATGTCAAATTTCAAATTTGTTATGCTGACATAGCCTGGAGAAAATTGCCTACTTTTCTTTGTGTATCATTACAAACACATTTGTTTTATCTGTTATTTCGTGAATGCGAGTTGCTATAGGACATTTATATGATTGTTTCAAGAGAATCCTCTTTTAAACTCAGGAGAGAAGTGCAAAAACAAAACACTGCTTCAGGCATGGAAAATATGAAACCGTGTATGTGATATCGGCCGAAATTTTCTCTATACCAGAGAAAACATCTTTATTGAATTAAAAGCCCTCAAGCAAAACTGTTCTTAAAACTTTTCAAACATGTTGGCATAGGTCCTGGAGGACTCGTTGTTCAGGGGTAATTTGGAAAATTACAGATGATTCCACCATTCAAACAGCTCATTATTGCCAACTAATTCACGTGTTATTTTCACAGTTCGATTTGTAGCTGGATTAAAGTATAACAAATAAACCTGGCCAGGGACGTCGTTACATTGTAACAGTTCACAGTAACCTGTAAGGAGTGTACTGAGGGTCAGATTATCCTCTCAGAACATGTACAACTTTCACTGACAATAACACTTTACTAACGTTGCATCCTGTATGAAAATGTATTGTTTTGTGACCATTGTCTTATATAAAAAAATAGAGACAACCATAACAAAATGTTGATGTCTAGCATATATTAAATTTTAACTTTTTCAAAGTAGACAATTCCAATTAATTGGCTTACCATGTCTATTTTAGTCTGGCCTTTGTGTCCCTTTAAACACACAAAGATACATAAAAAGTTGCCCCACACATGAAACGTACATTGTCATTGAGCCAAGCTTCGCAAATTAGTAAATAACCCTTCATTCATTTTGCATTGTACTCACAGACTGATTGATATCAGGCCTTTGTCGATGTCGATGTCCAACTCCTGAAACCTACATCGTAGTGATCTGCAATCCTGCGAGAGCAGACGATAATCCTTGACTAGCTTTCCATTGTCTCTAACCGCTTATTGTTATCTAAGCTTAGTCTCTCTCTCAAGACAGAAAAATACATAGCAAAATGTTTTGCCCAACACATATAACATACATCACATAATCCTCTCAAGCTGGGTAAAATAGACAGTAACCTTGGAATAGTTAGCCTTGTTTACATTTTTGTTACCTGGCATTTTTCTCGATTAAAAAACAGAAAAGTGTGTGGGTAGGCATCTGTGTCCAACACATTAAGCTGACTTCATAATGCTCGCAATCGTGGTAAAGTGGGCAATTATCCTTAATTAGTTTACCATCGTGTATAGAAGCTCAGTCGTATATATCTCTTGCCTCTTTCAAAACACCTCTTTCTTAACATATCTCAAATACATGAAATATACATCGTAATGCCCCCAAATTTGGTATTTTACACAATGATTAGTTTAGCATTTTCCCGCAGAATTTATTCTACGTAAAAATACATAGCAATACGTATATGTCGATGCCCGAAACATGAAACATACAGAGTAAAACTTTCAACCTTTATAGAATAGACTCTAACCGTTTATTGCCATCTTTGAACGTCACGATTGGCTGGTTCTAGACGAGTGTCGGACTTGAATGAATGGATGATATTATTATTTATAACATGTACCAGAATATTAAGTCTTGCGTTTGCCAAAGCGATTTATGACCAGTTTCTTTGCCTTTGTTGTCGGCGTAAGACAAAGAGAATAATTGATGTCTACGCAATTCTGTCTCTGCATGAAGGATCTCCAAGACTTTAATCAACAAACATTCTGCGTGTGCTCATGTAAAGAACGAAGATTATCATGATGAGCTGGTCCATTTTTCGATTTACTGGTTACCGTACGTGGGAAGGTCTGTCAGCAACCAGCGACCAAGGAGTCTCCCAACAATGCAGTCGCTGTGAGTTCCTGCCCAGCTCATGCTGGCTTCCTCTCCGGCCATCTACATGGGAAGGTCTGCCAGAAACCTGCTCAGTCTATTTCATGCTTAGATTTGGTCCCATTTTATCCAGTATGTGGCAAGACGATGACCATGACATCGTTAAAAATGTCCACACAGCTTTTTTTACGTCAGTCAATGCTTGCTAGGAAAACCACCCTACTATATATGAGCTTCGTAGAATTTTAACAGATCATCCAGTCAAGAATCAGTCAGCATTATCTGTATTTATCATACCTTGAATATAGGCCTACGGTTATATCAAAACATTCTAAACCCTTGCCTCAGCCAGACAGTTAAATTTAAATTGTAGGCAAAAGGGCACCGCCGCATTTTTGTTGTACGTGTGATTCCTGAAGCGTCCCTTTAAAAAAATCTTGCATGCGCATTCAGATCAAGATCAGTGCTAAATTGTATAAAAGAGGGCTGGATGCCTGAAACAAGAGCCAAGTTGTGCACAAAATGCCCTCTAAATCCTGCCCTAACTCCTTGTATATTTGATGACGCTGGCAAAACCAAAGCCTTCATAGCAGAGGTGATGCCTTTGGAGAGTTTATAGTGTGTATAGCCTTCAGGGAAAGAAAGTAACATTCTACTTTCGGATATCACTTTACTACACCCCTGACTTACGCGAAAAACACTTTTTCCAGAAAATTTAATGGCCTCAGATGAAACTAAATCTCACCAGGATAAGGTCTGAGCGGACCTATCACGGCGAGCACTCCCCGGCTGCAGCTCCCGTATGCTGGGAATCGTGCTCACTGGCAATGTTACATGGAAATAGGCTTTTATTGTAATCTGTCAGTCACAAATATAAGAAATACTCAGCGTGTACAAAATGTACTTGAGCCCGAGTTCATATCTGCGGGCGATGGAAGATATCTTGAGAAAGTAAATTTGTCCGAACCAAAGCTATCGGTCACAGCGCTAAACGAAATAAGGGAGCCACCCAACCCATGTTTACGTGAATGCGAGGATTTCCCGTGCGAATTGCACGCGATTTAATAACGTAAATGATCTTCAACAAATTCTCCCTATTTTGTCTGGCGGAATGCTCTGTTGAGTTTATCCTGTATCATATTCCGTGCTCGGCGATTCCATCTGCTAAATGTTTTCTATGTTATTACGCCGGTAATAGTGGCCTAAGGCCATGTTTATCGAAATCCGAGCATAGATGGATAATGCATTGTACATTGTGTATAATGAAGTTTAAACCATTTTCCATTACGTTAGCAAACACAATAAGTACACTTAGAACAATGGAGAGCTTGTAAACTCCCCCCCCCCCGCCTTTAACAAAAGGATCCAAAGCACATCGTACATGTACATCGTGTGCTGGACAAGTGTGGTTTTTATAAAAACGTAAAATACTTTATACAATAAGCTTGACATTCTCTGATGTAAAACGTCCACTGTTCATGTAGGTGGATGTTTTATTCTAACCTTTAGGGGATCGTGCATTAGATAGTTTTGACGAATGAGATGAATTGTGGGAGTACTGGTCAGATGTGCCACATGTTGTTTATGAGGTCACTCGCCTAATGTCAGCCGTATTTTCATGTGCTAACATAGTAAATTAAAAACACTCTGACGACATTTTTCCCAGATCACATTTTATCTCATAAAGACAATTATTGACAGATTACCCCTTGACAGATTAACTCTATATAAGAATTAGAAAAACGCCTGCTAAACGTGCTGTTACTTTCCTGTGAAATAACTTCTCTTGCTTAAATTAGGAGGTAGGTAAATTGGTAATGTACACATTTAAGCGTACAGACATGTGTTCTTCAAAAAGCATACGGATATGTGTGATGAAAATATAGTAAACCGACTCGGTGGTCTAGTGGTTAGAGCGTCCTCCTCGAGGTCGAGAGATCCAGGCTCAAACCCGGGAAGGGTCATACCAAAGACTTTAAAAGTGTTACTTGTCGCTGCCTCGCTTGGCGTTAAACATTCAGAGGTTAGAACAAGGAAACAGGATTTGTCGACTCAGTGTCAGTATAATGTGACTAGATGGTGTGCTACATCTGGAGTCGACGGCATGATGTTCCAGTGGCGGCAGCACTTTGGCGGCATCTGTTCGCTCTGCCACAGGAAAACACACTATATGCACACACCAGAAGGACTGAGACATTGTTAAGTAGGACGTTAAACCTCAAGCACTCACTCACTCGCTCACTTAAAATGTAGTAAATGTTATCACATTTCGCTTTCAAAAGTTCTTCATTCTGCTATGTGACGTTAAACATCCTGTAAACACAAACAGCAGGCAGTTGACCTTGTTGACCTTTTTATGGCTTACTTTAAATACTCACGTAAACATAGAGGCCAAGATATGCATTCTCTACATTGTCCGAATAACAGATTATGATACGGATTGTTCGAGTCACATGGAACAATATTGCATCCAGGAAAACAGCCCGCTTTTTTAAAGTTTTGTGATGTATTTCTATAGTTTTACAATTTACCTTTACACTATCCCAAAAAGGGAAATACATGTAGGCTACACGTGGATGAAACACCAGGAAACGAGATCAACATCCAGTTGTGATCTGGTGTCATCGCTGAATCAGCTTCTTATGCTAATGCTATTAGTCATTGCTATTCTGACTTCGTGATAATGTGACTTTGCTGAAAATGACAGCGTGTTAGGCTAATGATTCTATTTTAATCTAAAGCAAACTTGCTTTGAGGAAAATTCGCCCAATCATATATTTTATGGTACAATATAATTATATAGTTGTATTGTTCACTAAATCTGAGTCACAGCGAATTATTCACTTAATTGATGATGAACAGCTTAGGATTGCAAATAAGTCTCAGAGTGCTTGGAGTAAACCAACCTTCTGATTTTATAAACTACAGTCCTTAGCGCAGCACAATGACCCAGAAGCTTGCCACCAATGCGGTCGCAGTGAGTTCAAGTCCAGCTCATGCTGGCTTCCTTTCTGGCCGTACGTGGGAAGGTCCTCCAGCAAAATACAGATGGTCGTGCGTTTCCCCCAGGCTCTGCACGGTTTCCTCCCACCATAATGCTGGCCGCCGTCGCATAGGTAAAATATTCTTGAGTACGGCGTAAAACACCAACCAGATAAACAAAATAAATAAACTGCAGTAGAATCAGTGTGTTCTTTTTGAAATATAATGTGTATATGTGTCGTGTAAAATGCCGCTATGGTTACGAAGATTTTTCGAAAATGTCATGCATGGAGAAGGTGTACAGTAGCTGGACAGGTTTAGATCCGATCGGGTAAAAGCCTTATACCAGGGTATGACTGGATTCACTGTGTTGTTTGCGCTTACCTTTACCTTTCTAAAGAGTAAAAGGGAGATAATTGACAGTAAAATGCTGTAAAATCAGCTAAATGTCCATTGCATGTTCTGCTAAGTTTCTAAGGAAATTGCTCACTTCTATGTTAAATACACCATCAGATGAATATGAGAAACTCATTGGAATTCTTAAAGAATATTAAAAAGGTGTTCGAAATAGACAGCATATGTGTGATTGCATATGTGTGTTCCATGACTTACACATATATAAACTTTAAAAAGCTAGAAATATTTTATTTATACTTGACTGGTGTTCTACGCCATACTCAAGAATATTTCACTTATTCGACGGCCGGCCAGAATACTGCGCACAGCCCGGGAGAAACCCACGTCCATCCGCAGGTTGCTGGCTGACCTTTCCGTGTAAGACAAAGGAGGAAAACAACACTTGAACTCACAGCAGTCGCATTGGTGAAAGGCACCTGGATCGTTACGCCGCAAACCACCTCACCTGAATAAGGACATATTTTGTACATGCATATTGACGCTTTCTGTGTAAAAGACGATGGTTTAAATCTACATCAAAAGTTACTGGTTAACAAAAAATATAGCTGGTCAAAAATGCTGTTTCAAATGTTTTCGTTCTAAGTTTCTTAAATTGTACATTGAGTATATACTGTGACAAATATGGTAAGAGTGTTCCGCAACGATCTCCATAGTTGCATACCAAGGATTCAGCTTAACCCACCTTAAGCGTACAGGATTATCACATCAGCATGGTGCTTTAATGAACAGTTGCAATCAAAGCCCTCAGACACAATTATCTGTATTCTGACAGGAAATTTTTCTTGGACCATGTTTGGTTTAGGATTTATTTATTTTTTTGGTCTGGAATAGGTTAATCGTGGGATTGGCCGGTTTCCTCTAACCATAATGCTGGTTGCCTTCGTATAAGTGAAATATTCTTGTGTATGGCGTGTAACACCAATCAAGTAAACAAATAAGTGTAACATGTAACATATGTACCCGGACTCTTCTTAAAGTTACATGTACATCGGATATGCAGTTTTCTAGTAGATATGAATAGTTAATTAGACCAGCATGATATTTAGAAAGTTGACCAGGTTAAAGAACAGCATGGTTTACAAGGACGAAGGGATAGTCTTCACTACAGTTTAGGCTGAAGTAGAGATAAACAATAGGCAATGTAGACATGACTTAATTCCACCACGTGGTTTTCGGCTTCTAGTGCAAGATGGGTTTCCCTCTGATGAATTGATTAATTTTATTCATAAACTGATTTCTTTTAGGGAAATTAATGCGGGAATAAGTGACGGCTGACGGTGTTCAGTCCTCACCGCACCTTATACATAATCACATGTAAACAATGCACATGTGTCAGGCCTTCGAGGTGTGTTGTCCCCCAGAAAAATCCTGGCTTTTGTAGCATAAAGAATAGTCATGCGTTACCGGTGAAATGAGGCCTCTTTTTAAATTAACTCAGAGTTTCTTCAAACTGCTCTTGTGAATGCTTAAAGATTAGTAACTTACGCCACCTCCCCCCCCACCTGCCGGGCACCATGGCTTATGCCTGCCCTACGTTTCGTGGCGTCGGAGTGACGAAAGTCTAGACGTATTGTCTGCCAGCAACCTGTGGATGGTAGTGGGTTTCCCCAGGGCTCAGTCCAGTTTGGTCCCACTACAGTGCTGGCCGCCATCATGTAAGTGAAATATCCTTGAGTACGACGTAAAACACCAATGAAATAAATAAATACCGTAAAAAAAATTCAAAACTGGCTTTGTTGTCCCGTTGTACTGCAGGTCTCTGTATCGCGATGTTTGTCTCTTGAGCAGTTAAAACAGCATTTTAATTATTCTTCAGTATATTCTTCGTTTAACGTATCTATATCACGATACTGTTTGTAGCCGCCTACAGTAGGAAACTATGAACAGTCGCGTTGGATGCAAAATGTGTATTGACCTGGTGATGATGTGACAAGGATATAAAGCTTTGTCAAACCCTCTGTGTGAAATCGATACACAGCCGATAAAGGCCGAGTGTATGAGATAGCTATATCATGTCAACTAATAGCTCAGATCACGGTTTTGTATGAAGTTAAAACGTTCTACTCTAGGGATGTGCTTTGCCTGGGCTCGTAGTGGGTGTGACCTGACCACAGTATAATGCACAGTTCATCTAACGACTTTTCTCCTAACAACATAGGTTAGATGTGTTTGGCTGAATGGCTAACCTGTCATTTTGGGAAAACAAGACGAAAATGTAATAGATCAAAATGCAATTTTTATCGGATACAGTTATCTGCGGCTCTTTTAAAAGGTTTTTTTTTTATTTTGACAACGTGGGTTCGATAATGTTTTTCCGAAACGTTTATAGCCTACCATTATGGCAAAATGAGACAAAAATCTCATAGATGAGAACGCAGTTGTTATAGTATCTGTCGATTTTGACCTTATTCAAACGTTCCAGTAGAGTTTCACTCATAAAATGCGTGGTTATGGCATTTAGATTTTTTTACAGATGTTCCCATACATCACTGGTGAAGCGACATTGGTAAAGAGCAACCGCACAGAAATCCACAATGACGAACAGGTACTGAAAACTTACCACACGTGTTTGTCACTCAATGCAGTGTGCGATATATAATGCACAGTTGCCAAACAGTACCAAATGGGTACCCTGTTTCAAACACCGTTGTCTCGCGATTGCCATAGAATACTCCACACTTCTGTCATAGTTACAGGCATGCGTTGCACAGTTTCGCAGAGTTACTGTAGATTTATAGCATGATACATGTAGCACACATCAGTATAGTTATCGCATGACAGAGAAGAAAACTTCCGTACAGGGTGCCTGTCTATGAGAGATCTGACATGACATTATAGTTCTGCCTTAAGGCTCGGGAGAAGTTGGCGTTACGTCAATAAGATTAAAAAAACACGTCCTATAATCAAAACGTTTGACTGTATTTAATTTTTAGGTTTACAGTAGGCTCTGGGCTACAATGTCCGTCAGGGTTTAGTTTTCAAGTTCTTTTAAAACACGTTTTAAGTGTATAAGGCAACTTGAGCTATAACTATGATATAAGCTCTAACATAAAATAAGATTTATTAGATTTTATTTGATTGATGTTTAACGCCGTACTCAAGAATATTTCACTTTTACGACGGCGGCCAGCATTATGGTGGGAGGAAACCGGGCAGAGCCTGGGGAAAACACACGACCATCCGCAGGTTGCTGCCGGACCTTCTGACGTACGCTATCGATAAGTAAAGGTAATTTCTCCCAGTTCAACTACCCCTGTCGATTTGTTTTTGTTTCAGTTTATCGCGTAATATAGCTCCCAAGACGAAGATCGCGATCATTTATCACGTGATTGTCTCCAATGGACAATCCGTAATTCGGTGATGCAAAAAAAAAAATAAAGTTAACCTTTCCATTAGACATTTTATTGACATAAAACCAGAATAAACACAACCATAGCCACCTTCCTCAAAAAACGAATACGACAAGAAATAGACGTTCCCTGTGGGTCGTTGTGTTTCGTGTTTTCCCTTGGGTTTAACAATGATCCAAGCGACAAAAGAACTTATGGCATATTGTGTCACTGATTTATGGGGTCGAGCTGACCAGTGTTGTGAATAAAGCGATAAATCAACCGGAAATGTCAGTGGTTAAGAGCACTGAGATGTTGCTGCTATTTGTTACTCCAGTGGGACTCATTCATATTTAAAACAGTTGGGAAGTACACTCTTATATATATATATATATATATATATATATATATATGTATGTATTTTTTTCTGGCTGCCTCTTACCTCTCACTTCAAAGTTCTAATGCTAAACTATATGATGTCAAAACACCTAAATTTTGTGTAGAATGACATAGTGGTAAAAAACAGAAATTTCTTTTTCAGAACTAATTTCTTTCTCTTGGTGTAAATTTAATTAGAATTTTACATTCTGTTTTGCATTTGTAAACCAACCTATCCAAAACGCATGTGCATTGAAAACACTGGAGTTGTATTATCGCCAGTATAACTTCTTTCATGAAAATTTGACAGGTACACTTGTACTCCTATACGTTTGTTGGTGTAGATTTTAAAAATATATGAAAGGTACACGGCTAGGCTTTGAATGAGCATGAAATGTATATTTTATTGATGTGATTAAGACTTAGGTGCGTTTATTGAACTGATAAGTGTTAGCCCAATTTTAAAAAAAAATTAAAAACTGTCACATCGTCAATTAATGGCTGAGGGGAAATGGGACTGAAACTGTGGGGAATTGCAGCACATTATATCCAAACCAAGGAAATCAAGAATCCAGCCTGTGTCTTCAAGTTTTATGGGAAAGCGGAAGCTATGGTAACTTTCATAAAATCTCTTATATCCAGCAAAGAAACTGCTTCTGCATCAATAAACACGGTGAAGGCATTGTCTACAGCCAAGCTTATCAGAGAATGATGGACGGACAATTTAATGAAAACCAGATCCATTAATAACCTCGCACAGATCAATTTTCTGTTCCAAGATAAAAACTTTTATCGATTGTCTGTAGGTTTTATTATACTAGGTATCTGGGAATCGTCTGTTAGGTCATAGTACGATTATATATTTTTTTTTACAAGAACGGAACTGCATTATTTGAGTGCATATATATATAATTTATTTGTTTAGGGCTTTACGCTGTACTCTAGAATATTTTGCTTATACTACGGTGGCCAGCATTGTGGTGGGAAGGAAGCCGACAAAACCTAGAGAAACCTTCGATCATCCGCAGGCTGCTAAGCAGACCTTCCCAAGTTCGATCGACGAGGAAGAGAGCACGAGCTGGCCGCATAACCAAGAATAACCTCAGATCAATGATATCGAGGGTTCGAATCCAGCCCTCGTCGGTTCATTCGTGGATTAGGTTTGGGGAGTGTATTTATTTGTTGTCTCAGCGGACCACCCTCGCTTAAAACAGCTTGGCAACATGTAGATATGATCCGATAGCACCTTTAGAAACCAGTAACCAGTAAGGACCAGTAACACAGGACAACAGGCTTGCAACGTGTACTCCAATATGCAACCAGTACGAACATGACATCTTTGAAGATGATCCACTTTAAGTGGATGTAAAATATATTAATGGTAATATCATCTAGCCTAACATAGAAATTGAAATCATGTCGGCCCCTCTTACTGAACCACGGTTTAAGATCTGACATAAAGTCACCGGGCGATAAGATGCCATTCAATCCATACAAGTAAGAAGATTGCAGCTGAAATCCTTTTAATGCTCGGATTATTTCTTCCAACTGTTTCGCGTAAACTATAATTACAAGTACATGAGAAAAGGTTTTTGAGTTTTATTTTCAACAATAACTTTTGGCCGCTTGTTCAATGGCACAGTGCTGTACGTCTGTTGTTCCGGCTGCGTGCCAGCTTAATGTGGCTCAAGCTTCCGTTCGTGCCAATTCTTGGTAATTATGTCACTTATACAGCAACCTCCAGGTCAACAAGGACTGAAGACATGCAGACTTCTGTGGAATGCAGGGCATCTGGCCAGGAACATGACAATTTTCCAGACAAAAACAATTCAGCAATAGAGCTTTTCCAGGCATTATATAGTGCTTAGGATTCGCATTATACATTACCGAGCCATTGTACGCCACGACAAGTGATATACATCCCTATGCACGGATGTATTGTAATAAATACTTTAAAAGTTTAATGCTATTGAAGATTTTTAAGAAGTAATCTTTATCGACCTCGATGCTTCTCGGTCACTAGACGTTATACTTTAACGGGGACTTCCGTGGCGGAATGACCCTACCTCTCGCCAGTGCGATCGCTCACGCTGGCTTCCCCTACGGTCGTACATGGGAAGATACGCCAGCAAACTGTGGATGGTCATGGATTTTGCCTGGGCTCTGCCAGGTTTTCTCCAAACATAATGGTGGTCGCCGTCGTGTAAGCCCAATATTCTTGAGAACGGCATAAAGCACCAATAAATAAATAAATAAATAAATGCCAGCTTTAACAACTCGGTGTGTAGCAGAAGCTGTATTAGATAAATATATTCAATTCCCACAAAAGAAGCTAGCGGTACTAGCCAAAAGTATGGTGAGGTATACCAGGTGATACATCTCTCTACTTCGAACTTTTTTTAATAGAGGGCAAGGTAGCGAAACAAGCTAGGCATCGAGGCAGGGAGGTAGCGATGCGAGACAGTGACGTAGACAGGTTATGTTAATCTCGCTTCCTCGCTACCTCGCGAAATTGTACTGAGATATTCATTTTTATTAAAGACAAAAAGCCCAGTACAAGATTTGGATACTGATTTAATTCATTCTTTCTGTGTCTTTGCTGCACCACTGACAACTGTACAATGCGTGTGCATCAATCCGTTTTATCCTCATTTTACTTTTTACTTTTAAGTTCCTTGGTTGTTTGTGTTCAACGTTGGTGACAAAATTACCCTCACTATTATTGACCTGAAACATCCGACACGGTTGGCAATTGGCATATGCATTTTCGACCCTAGATTAAAATTAAAGGCATCTCAAAACTTATGCAAGTAGGCTGTATTTGTTCACTTTTCTATCCGCTAAAGCATTAGTTCCACACTGCCTTCCCAAATCGGCTGTGTCAAAGAACAGCTGATACATGGCACGAACTTCAAACTACTAATTGTGAGCGTTAACATCTTTCCCTCTTACTAATAACGATTTATTGTGGTTTGTTGTTCAACCTGCGCTGACAGCTCTACCTCTTTGGGTGACAAGGTAATGCCAGCTTTTGTCGGCAACATTATTCAGTTAAGCGTGGCGTTTTTGCACGCGTCTCTACATTTTCTGCACGTTTGTGGCTGTCTACTGGTGCCAAAATCCTATAGCGCTGTAATTTGCCAATGATTGTTTTTGACTTTTGGTACCTTTATGGTTGTATTATGTATGTTTAACTTCCTTTTGACCGCATTGTCAACATTTGACAATGCTTGTGTAAATCTCGTCGCCAATGCACACGAGCGGGCTATGAAACGATTAATACTTTTTTGGCGGACGGTTTATTTGTTTAACGAGAAATTATGATTGCGACAACACAAATGCCCCAGCCATCATGTAAATAGTGACCACAATAGCCATACTACAAAAATGTTTTCACTCATTCTACTTGTCATTACAAAAAAAATCCGATAGTGAGAATCGGACTCTCAAGCCATCTGTTGAGACGTAGCATTTAGTTGCAGCTGCTGAGACCGTATGTTAGCAGGTCGTAATTGAATAACCAGGTCCGATCGAAAAGACGGCTTTTTATACTGTTATATTACGTAGTTCGTACGCCAATAGGGAAATACAAGGTCTGACACAAGCCTAACGCAGCTGATCCTTTGGCTTCATTGGCCAGACGCATCGAGCGAAAATCACTGGGGACTTAAACTGTGGCTTCAAGGAAGGTATCGTGAAAGCGGCCCCGCATGTTGGCGAATCATTCGAGAGGCGAAGCGATTTCTGGCAATCTCGTGTTCCCTTTTGGGGGGAGCTTCTGTCTGGTAGCTCCGGCCAATTCATCACGTGTTTGCACGTCGGATATTCGACCGGGGATGTGGAAGTAATGTGACGTAATTGTGAATAATCGGTGTGGACAATTGCAAATCGAAAAATTGTTCAGTGTCTAGGATGACGTCTGGAAAGGTAAACGAGGTTGCACGCTGAAAGTGCCATCCCCGATATAACCTGGATTAATTCGACCAGCACATGTATGAACTAGTCTGTGTGGAAACGCTCCCCTGCAATGCGAGAAGGTAAGCCATATCGTTTACACTAGTCTCAGGTGCAGAATTGCCCATTACTTTGGGTACATTTCCTCAAGCGTACAAACACGTACTATTCTTCGTTGTCCATTCCACGAACTGACAGGTACTAAATTCAGGGCATAAAAAGTGCCCACTGAACTACTTTCCATTTTCGTGCCTTCTTGCCTGTGTGAGTTTCTCGACAGTTACCTTGGATCGCACTAGCAAACAGAACCTTCGGGGCAGTTTTATAACTTATCTGAAGAAACTTTCCAATAGAAAACATAGGTCTAAGTGACCCGAATAAAGAACCAATTGTATACTGGAATGATCCGTCAATGATCTCGCTGCGATCTTCTTTATGGGATTAAAGATATTCGTAGAGAAATGAAAGTGGAAAGCAAAATGCTTTTCTGGAAGAATCAGTAATTAGAACTAGCAATTGAAATACTCTTACTTAGTACAAGAATGTAGTAACAAAAATTGTAGGAATATTTCATTTCTTCACAATTCTAATAGTCATTTATAGACACTGAGTGAAAAATATATTGGATGAATGAAAGAAATAATTTGCATACTGATATGAGATATGCATATCAAATACTTTTATATTTAAACCAAAACGTTCCAGTTTCAACACCATCTGGATGGGGGAAACTTCGTTTTTACCTTAAGCAAAATGTGGCCGTCTTGATACACACAAGAACCAGTCCTAAAAACACATTCTCGTTCAATTGTTTTCGAGAATGCCTGGAAGGAGAGGAGAGTACACCAATTCCAGCCGAGAACAGGCCGCTTTGTTGCCGCCTAAATTTCAACGATAGTGACATTTCTGTTTCAGCCACTTACTTTTCAGAGGGTATGACACTGCCTGTTCTGCAACTTAATTGCTGCTTTATAGCCATATATAATTAGAGTCGTTATGGTACCACTTATTTTTTTCAGCAGTTGTGATATTTATACGACTAACATTCAGTTTGTAACAATGTTTTATATCCTTGGTTAAGCCGCTTCCTTTCTATGAGTTTAGTTGAGTCATGACCCTTTAAGTCGTTTAAATTTAGCCGTCGGTGAATTAAATACTTTGGTGTGCAGTCCTTCAATTCTACTGCACAGATATCACCGTTCAAAGCTTTATTTTAGACCGGAATCCGGGAATCAGATACTCGTCATGACTCTCATTAACAAACTTTGCTGGAATCTACTCGGAATCTCGTAACAAAGACAAATTCTAATCTATTGTTTTATTATAAACAAAAAATTCATTGTTTCAGATAATTAACGTTATGAATATGGAATGCCCAAACCCTGTTTGCACTCAGATGCTTTCAAATCTTTACTTGGATCAGATTCTTGTGATACTACATTTAGACAAAATTCCGATGAATTCCGACAAAGATAATCTACGCGAATCAGATTCGGGTTCTGGTCAAATACAAAAATTGAGGACACGTTGTTTTGGTGCATTTGTATACATGAATACAAACCTTTTTATCAGAGAAACAAAAACATGCAGCATTCTTCCATATGTTCCTGTTGTAGCTTTCCATGATCTAATGTTGGCATGGAAACAGTATAACCATTGTGTTATGTAGATAATATGGCTACATGCCCGCCTTTGTTAATGGCTGATGACAAGGAACAGAGTAGATTTATAAGCGTTTATGTCGACAGAGGCAGGAAAATTCCATCACAGCAGCGATTTACCGAAACCAGTTTATAATAATTCATGTTGATGACGGTCTTACGTCTTTGAAGTGAATCAATAAGAGGTGATCAATTTTTCCCCGAATGTCTTAAGTTTCACATCTTTCGGGAACAAATTGTTTTCGTGAGGCATTGTTCATTCATCACAGGCGCTGTGATTTATTCGGACTGTTGGAAATTGCTCTGGCACAGAAAGTAACTGCTACCGTAAGTTTCCAAGTTTGTTGAATTTATTTATTCATTGCAGTCATGTTTAAAGGAGAACTCCATGCATAATATTCAAAAATTCTAAATTCCATTAACAACCTACCTTTATTGGCTAAGCATCTATATATCGTAAAAAACAGTTTAATCAGGCCGGCAATTCTACCATAAGCCTGTAGGCTGCCCTGAGCGAAAATGATGGCATTATGCCGTCACTACAGGAATCTTTTAACACATATCCCATAATGGAGTAATCTCTGTTTACAAAGAAAGGATTTTTTTCTTTGAGTCCAAATACCGATAAATCTTTGTTTTAACTTTAATTCCAGCGACTGGGAACTGTACGCTTAGCCATGTTAGCACTCAGCCATGTTTAAGCAGTCGTGGTGATCGGTCACTAAGGCATGGCGTCATATGTCAGCTTCAGTTGTGCTCAACTCTATATACTTTAGAAACACATCCAACCTCAAAGGAAAGACGTGTATATTATACCATAGTATAAAGCTTTATATGACGTTTTAAATCTTGTCATTTATTCCCTCTAATGTTCAAATAAATAACACTATACGGCATTGTTACAGTGCCCTTTCCTTTCTGAATACTTTTTTTTAAAGCATTGGCCATTAGGCTCATATTAAAGTGTGTTTAATTCAACTTACCTCGGGGCTAGGTGCCGTATGTTCTTCTTGTTGAATGTGATCGATCCGTTGGATATATGAACAGTTGCTATAAAAGCGCAACTGAGATACATGCACATGTTTGATTAACCGCACCATGCTTATATACCAGAACGCTACAGGATTTGGATACATTGCGTCTTCTCGCCATGACATCAGTGAAAACTACCGACTGCTTCTCTCTGCATGCATCGGCCCTTATTGTTTTTTTTATTGTGTACACTTTCTTAGTTCTTTGGTGGTTTGTGTTGGAAACTGTCGTCTTTGAAACTGGTCTTGCCATTATTGACCCGGAACGTCCACTTTGGCTGACGGGTGGTATACGAATGTCGGTTTCCACGCAAAGGTCTGTAACTGAAGACACACTCAATAACGGCAAGTCTATCACCCAGTTCCCCTACCGTAGCCAATGAAGTTGTAATTGCTTGTCTTTCTGATAATGTATCTTGAACATGCCTCGCAGGTCGCGACCACCTATTTGTGACCAGTAAAGAAAATTGATGACTCGACAAGATAGTTTCCTGGCAAATAGCTTACTTTGAACAGAAAGCTATATTTCTCCTCGACAGATGTAATGTGTGTTGAATTGGCCTTGGCGGTATAGGCTCGGAAAACACCA